>JAAALK010000289.1:53456139-53871139 GCA_019279435.1 Zizania palustris
TGTGAACACTCTGGTAAAGCAAATGTCTTGTCCCGTTTTTTGGCGCCCCTTTAGAGTTGAGGCCTCCGGAGAGCAGTAGGGTTGCGGGGGCCACCAGGGTACTTGGAGGATCCGGATCCCTCGTCCTACGTAGTTGCCGGAGCTAGCGCCATGGGTTTGGTCCTCCTCCTTTAGAGTACTACAGGGACATCAGAAGGCTTCACACTTCATAGGCTCTGAAACTGTTCTTTGGAGCCGTCTACCTAACGATAGGACAGATGGGATATAGTAGCCCCTTGAATATGTCTTTTCGAATGCCCTGCATCGTGGGAAAGGAAATATACGCAAGGAAATATACGCATGAAATATACGCAAGAAATCAATTTTGGGTGATTTGGGCCAAAAGTACACATGTCTAGGGTCTGTCCGAAGCCCTACAGGGCTGAAGTCCATTGAGCTATGGGCTCCAAAAGCCTCTAGCCAGCCCATGGGCTTCGTCCAGGAAGCTTTCGGAGGCCCACGCTGCCGAAGCTTCAGAAGCCTTTGGAGGCCCACGCTGCCAAAGCTTCGGCCCGAGGAGAAAGCCTCGACGGGCCTGGCCGAAGTCCACGCTACCAAAGCTTTGGCCCAAGGAGCAGGCCTCGATGGGCCTGGCCAAAGCCCACTTCGGTAGAGGTAGAGTTGTATGCATTTCTAGCTCGATCTCTATCTCTATCTGGCCGGATTAATAGTAGATTAGATTAGGAATTAAGCCCCTATAAATAGAGAGGCAAGGCCGGCGTAGAGAACCCCCCTAACTCAAACCAAACCAAAGCCCATGCTTTGATCGTATTTACTTTACCTTTATTTTCATGTACCTCTTCATGGGTTTGCCTGGAAGCCCTCCGTCGGCCACTACGGAACAGTGGTAATCCTTGTTACTTCGCCTGTGAAGTATCCGTTAATCTACGTAATAGATTGCTATCGCCTTGTTACTTCGTGTAGCGCCCCGATTTATCAAATCGAGACATTATTGAATTTCAGAAGAAAAACAATAATACAAGAGGTTCATCATGCGACAACGTACATACGACAATATCCATGGTACGCAGACCATATTTATTACATCAAAGTTTTAATAGAAACAGTAATAAAAATAATTAAAAAGCGGCATGACGAACATCTTCTTCAGGATCTTTCTTCTCGACTGGGTCGCTACTCCAGACCGTCTTCGTGGTAAGCATCCTCTGTGGGGTCCAACGGGTATGAGTACAAAAAGTACTCAACAAGCCACCGCAAATGCAAGTAATAATGCAGGATAATAAACAAGGAAGGGTGATGGCTAACATTGCGGAAAAGTACAGTTTTAGTTATTGCATTTAGTGTAATCACATTTTAGTCATGCGGAAAAGTAAACATGAATATCAATAACATCAACTAACTCGAGGAGTACGTTTTACCTCCTCGCACAATGGTCCTTACATGTCAATCCATCATGCACATACATATTCAGAGTAAACTAACTGGGGGATGTCACGCAACCCGCCCTTGACTGTGGGCTCGGCTTTTCGAAAAGATTTAAGACTCTGATCAGAGATGTACTACTGTACCCACAAGGCACGCACTCATCCCAAACGAGATGACCCATACCACGGGAACTCGTGCCAAAACCTCGACATGAAATGTTCCAAGCGATAACCACCCGCTCTAGGTTTCGCCGGCGCGCCGGGCCGCATCCCGGCTAACGTCGCACCCCCTTTTGCGCCACATTGGTACAAGTCACCCGCAGGTGCAACTTGACCCATCTCCAAATGGTGGCCTCGGTTTGGAACAATACATACCTTAGTTAGGACTTACCCACTAGACTTGTGGTTAGTACGTAAGTGTATTGCAACGGATCCCTCAGACCGGTCCTTATAGTGCCCCGGGTGCTACCGACCAATGCCCTAGCTTGCACCCGGAACCCACCATGCATTCACTCACAACCACAACTCCAACAACGACAGAATTCCATAGATGAGAAACAATGGGGATCATATAGTAGAACCATGTACTACGACTCATTTTTATCCTATAGCGATCGTGTCGATACATTGGACACTAGCTAATAACATTTATCACATGGTGACAAGGAGTTTAGGCTAGAGAGCATGGCTTGGGTTGCACATCAAGGTCGGGGGATCCTAAATAAATATATTGTAAGGGTTTCATTTGACTAATGCATGTATAACCTATGTGTTTTAGCGATAGTTTGATAAAACATGGGTTCAATATGCTCAAAAGATTGGTTTGGTGACTTGCCTTGTTCAGCAAAGGGAGAGGGAGGGACTTCGGGGAAGTACTTCGGCTCCTCGGCGACGTCGTAGTCTTTTTGATAACGTAAAGTAAAATAAAAAGGACACAACATTCAATCAAACCATATAACATTACATTGTAAACACATAAGTTAAAGTTGGTTTGATTATAAATAAAATAAATTCAATGGTTAAAGTTCTGTGGTTTATTTCATAAATATATTTTAAAGGAATTAAAGAGTTGTCCTTTTTAGAAAAGGGTGTTTAAATGTGATTATTGCCATATTAAGTTCTCAAATAAAAGTCAAATGAAAATTTCATGTTAATTTGATGGTTTTCAGTAAATGGACAGAATGGAAATAAACCTAAATTTTTCTGAAGTTTAAACATTTGAATTTATATTTTAATCCTAAAGGCATTTGAATATTCATTTGAACAAACATGAAAAAGTCAAAGTAAACCTACTGTTTTTATTGCATAAACATGTAGAGAATAATATTATGAATTTTCTGAAATTGGAATGGCAATTTTTAGAGTTCAAATGCAACAAATATGAATTTTACAAGTTTAAAAGCATTTCTGAAATTCATTTTCAATTTTAAACCCCTCGGGTCCACGGTGAGCCAAGCCCACGGTGAACCCGCGCACTGTGCGCGAGCGCCGGGTCGATCTGGACCGTCGGATCCAGATCCAACGCGCGAGGGCGAGGCGGGGCGCGTAAGTCGACGTGGACGGCCAGGATTAAAACGTTTGAACCGGTACGCAATGGACGGCTTAGATGCGATGCGGGGTTTTAAAACTAACGGATGCACGAGATTAAAACGTACCCCTTCACCGAGATCTAACGGATCAGATTAAATCGCACGCGGGAATTAATCGTCACCGTCGGATCCAGATCGCACGGTCGTGCGTAAATCCGACACGGCACGGGTACTCGACCCATGCCGGTCGTCTTCTCCGATGACGGCGAGCGGGCCAGCGGCCACGGCGGGCGACGGCGGTCGATGCTAGGGCCTAAAATGGAAGGAGGGCAATGAGGGGGTCACGAAGGTACCTCGGCGATGAGAAAAGGTCGACGGAGCTAGGCCGGCGACGAGCGGAGGCGATGGAGGCGTTCGGGTCCTCAGCGGCGATGGCGATCCGGCGGGGTTCGTCGTCGACGGAGTGGTGGCCGAGGTTGGTGAGGTCCCGGCGGTCACGATGGTGGCGACTACGCGGACGGAGGCGGTCCGGTGCGACGGCGAGCGGTGGCCGGAGGTCGGGCGGCGGTGTTGTGCTAAGAACCAATTGGAGGGCGCTCTGTTTGGTCTGGGTGCAATTGAACGCGTGAACCAAACGCGGTGGAGGGCAGGGGTTTAAATAGGGTCGTCGGCGAGGGATAACGGGCGACGAATACAAGGAAAGGGGAGGGGAGGATTAACTTCGTCGGCGAGGGCTCGGCCATGCACGCGTAGCGGCGATCCCGTGGCTTAATGGCGTGGTTTAACGGGGGGAAACGGTCGGCGCGACGCGGGGGGTCGAGTAATGGCGGCAATTTAATGGGGGACGGGCCGGCGAGGCGGATTCGAGGGCGAGGTCGTCGGCCGGCGTGATTTGGGGGCGGTGGCGCGAGGTTGACGACGGGGCTGACGAGTGGGGTCCACTGGCCAGCGAGCGCGGGCGAGCGAACGAGAGGACTACCGGGTGGGGTCGCGATGTCGGGTGCACGCGCGAGGGGAGGTAACCGGTGCCGACAGGTGGGGCCGGGCGAGGGTGCAGAGAGGAGGTCACTGACGGGCGGGGTCCACTAGTCAGAAGGCGCGCGAGGGAGTGAGTGGGCTGGGCCGGGAGAGAGAGAGAGAAGGGGAGGGAGCCCATTACTGTTTTAAAACATTTCTGAATAAAAATAATTCCAGGAAATAGATTAAAATCTTAGGGATACTCCCAAGGTTGGTAAAAATCTATAAAAATTCTCAAAAATATATTTTGGTCTTAGGATCATATACAAAAAGTTTCACCTCCTAATTTGGCCATCTACTCTATGCTGTAGTTCAATTGGTATAAAAGGGTATTTAATAGTATTTTCAGAAATATATATATTTCAGGAAATTGAATTTAATAATATTTTTATTGTATTGAAAATTTGGGGTGTTACACTTCGCCTGTGAAGTATCCGCTAATCTGCGTAAAAGATTGCTACCCTTGCTACTAGTGCAACACTTAGCAAAATTCGGTCCTCGGGCCGAATTGGTACTTCACACTCTTCTGTTGCAGGTTCGCACGTTCAGAGCCACTCTAACGGAGGTGTCCGGAGCTGAGAGATCAGTTTCGGAGGTCCCCAGGACACCCTTCGGCGAGACCGCATGCTTCGGTAATAGGCTTCGCCAAGCATACTTCGTCGCAATAGGCTACGCCACGACCATACTCCGCACCGGACGAAGTTGCGTTCGCGCGTGGCCCTCGTGTCACTATTTCATAGTTTGCTGCATCGGAGATCGCACGCCGAACCCCGCCGTTCGGAGGTGATCACCGCGTTCAGATCCGTTCGAAGTCTATATTCGGGCCGGATCAGTTCGAACACCGAAGCACCCTTCGGCGGAATACTTCGCACCAGACGCCGAAGGTACCCTTCGACGCACCCCTCGCATCAAACTTCGAACCACACAAGCTCCGACTGGTTTGTTGATTTTATTCTATTTAATCTATTTTATTCGGCTAATTGGATTATTTTGTGTAATCTAGTTGCCTAGCGACTCCACCTCCCTTATCACTATTAAGGGTAGTGGGAACGCGACGTTGGTATCACGTCACACTTAGGCTTGTCCCTAAGTATCCTTGCACTTTTGGATCATCGAACTGACCCAAGTGCGGGGGCACGTTTGCATGTCAACACACTTTTTGGCGACTCCACTGGGGAAGGCTACGCCAACATGATGAGTACGTCTACATCGGTCACCGGTACATCTACATCGACTACTACGTCTACACCGTCGATGGACGCAATAGGAGGCGCGAATATCGACAACCGCAACATATTGTCACCTACACTTGAAGATATCCCCACAGAAGACTGAGCAGAGATCGAGGCAAAGCTAAAGGCGCTCCAAGACATGATGCTTGGGGGCTACGTCAAGACACGCGCAGGCTTCATCAAGCATGACGTTGTCACCCCCGACCTCGCTCAGGTCCAGGTAACACTTGTATCGCCTTGTTTATCTTCTTTAGAAATTGAGCAGAAAATAGCCACATCAGTAGATCAAGCCGTTAGCGCTTCACTAGCTAACCGTTTAGATTCGGCAATCAGCTCCCAAGTAGAGGCGACTCTTAGAAGGTTCGGCTTTACTGAGGCCGTACCCCCGGTTCCTATTGCTAGCGCACCTCCGACAAACCTCGTATACAATAGGACTAACGACAGCACTAGCACAATCACGTCTCCGACTTCAGCACTTATGGCCGAGACCAATCATTACACCTACGGCCAAACTAACCCTGCATACCACGCACCACCTGCGCCAATGCCCGCGCTGCCCGCACCGCATGCACAGACGCTCGGACACGAACACGTTATACAAATAGCACGCAGGGAAGAAGCACACGGCCGACACACTGATATCCCACCGCGTGTCGTGCCCCCACATGAGAGGCGCGCACAAGCAACATACCAAGATGATATAGAGGAGCGGGTCCGCGCACTATTTAGGGAGTGTGCTGGCTTCGTGCCCAAGGGATGGGTTAGGGTTTACCATAAGCCCTACCCCGACCATCTTGATGTGGTACCCTACCCCCGCGGCTATAGGATCCCTGAATTCACTAAGTTCGATGGCGAGGGTAGCAAGACCACACTAGAGCACGTTAGTCAATTTTTGGCGCAGTGTGGAGAGGTTAGCGGGATAGATGCCCTAAAGGTTAGACTATTTTCTCTCTCGCTATCTGGCACTGCTTTCACTTGGTTTTCGGCGCTCCCGCCAAACTCCATCCATGCGTGGGATGATTTAGAGCGGAAATTCCATGGTTATTTCTACATAGGTGAGACAGAACTTAGGCTTTCGCATCTGACATCGGTTAAGTAGAAATCTAGTGAGAGCACCTCTGAGTACATCAAGTGTTTTAGGGATACTAGAAACCGATGTTTTAGCCTTAATATTTCAGAAAGGGACTTGGCGGAGTTAGCTTTCAACGGGTTACGTTTCGAAGTTAAAGAAAGATTAGATAACCAACACTTTTTAGAAGTTAGCCAAGTTCTATAGCAGGCTCTGGTCCAAGAAGGCCGAGCCAAAGACAAGAAATTTATTAAGACGTTTAGCAAGCCTAGCGCCGAAATCCACATCATGGAACGCTCTGATGAGGAGGAGTCAGAGGAGAAGGATTCGGCCGACATGTACGCAACCAAATGGGTTTGGAACACTAAAAATAAACATGTCACCTGCTCCGAATTACGACCATCCCCCACAAAGAATCGGCTTAGTGAGGTCAAATACTCGTTTGATGTAACTAAATGTGATAAAATATTTGATTTTCTCTTGAAAAGCCAGCTTCTCAGGTTGCCTAAGGGTCAAGTCATCCCGCCTGCCGATGAGTTAAAGAAGCATCCATACTGCAAGTGGCATGATTCACATTCGCATAATACTAATGATTGCAATGTCTTTCGACGGCAGATACAATCGGCCGTAGAAGAAGGACGATTGAAGATAGACCATGATCCAAAGATGAAGCTGGATAAAGATCCTTTTCCAGTCAACGCCGTCGACCTCGGCGAAAAGAAGGTGTTGATTCGGCCAGAACAGGTCGAGTCAGCTAAAGGGAAAGATGTAGTCATTGGAGACCCACACACTCGCACACTCATACCAAAGAATCACGAGGTAGGAGAGTGGAAACAGAACATTAATACCTCTTCAGCTCGCAAGAGGCCGAAGGTAACATATGACTTGCTGTTGAACAAGCATTAGAGGAGGGCCAAGGAAGCAGGTCCACGCGCTAAGCTAAAACAGCCGAAGGGGCCAAGACCCTCGAAGGGTGGCTTCGGACCGAAGCAGGCGAACCCTCCGCACGAAGTCTTCAGGCCGCGGTGGCCTGATGCTCCGCACGGTGGTTCCAATCCACAATGGCCGAACCCCCCGTACAGCAGCTTCGAACCCCAGTGGTCGGGTCCCCCATGCAACAACTTCGGCCCCCAATGGCCTAACCCCGCACCGTGTTGGACTTCTCCGATGGGAGGCTTTGGCCCGTACTAGCCGAACATACCTCTGGCCTGGCAGGATCCTTCGCTAGTGTGGTCCGAGTTGCCATCAACTCTGCCGAACCCCCCTCCAGGTGATGGGTTCAGCTCACAGTGGGCGAGGCCACTAGAGCCTCCGATGCCTCCGCTGTATGACTGGGCGGGGACCCCGTGGGCTCCGTATGTATCCGGGTTAGGGTACCCTCCGCAACCTAACACTATGCCTTGCTTTCCTTCGGAGAATTATGGATGGCAGGGGAAAATAGACGCGGCAGAGGGGGACATCGTCCATAGACTGTCCGTGGTGCCTCCGAATCAGACCATGCACAGCGAAGCCGAAGGGTACGAGCACGCGGAGGCCAAAGTACGGGAGTCCGAAGCCATAACCATCAGAGTTGGGTCTCAGGAAGTCCCGATCCCGAAGACTTTGTCACCGAGGTCTGACAGAGGTAAGTCTCATGCTTCGGCCGAGCTCTGCACCGAAGCTTGGTTCGATCGGCCAGACGAGGCCACCGACGGGGTTCGCAGCGGAGCCCCCTCCAAACGCAGAGTGCCCAAGGCCGAAGGGCACAGCGCCACTTCGGCCAGAATTAATAGGAGTCGAACAGTAGTGCCCGGCACCATGCCTCAACCATCTTGGGCTCCTCCAGGCATGTCCAAATCACAGAAGAGACGCCTACAAAGGCTGCGGGCACAAGAGATGCGCGAGAAAAAGGCTGAGGCCAAGCGCGATGCTATCTTCGAAGAGATCTGCCCTCGGCCAGCTACGAAGCAGGTATGGAGGGAGAAGCCGGTTGAGATAACCAACCCGGCTCCTAGCCCGAGCGACGATAACGACGACATGCTCGACGACGATTACTCGCCCATCTCTGAAGGGCCCGCACCCCAGGCGATGGACATCAACATCGTCACATTACCTGCCGAGTTTGCCCTGCCGCAGGACAAGGCCGAGGTCGCTCAATTGAACCACGGCCCGCGCAATGCCATCTTCGAGAAGCCCGAGGACTCGGCTCGCCATATAAAACCCCTCTATGTCAGAGGTCACATCGATGGGAAGCCAATTTCCCGTATGCTCATCGACGGCGGTGCCACTGTTAACCTAATGCCTTATTCATTGTTGAAGAAACTTGGTAGGGACAAAGATGACCTGAAGAAGACTAACTTGATGCTCAATGGCTTCAACGGCGAGAGCTCCGAGGCCAAGGGAGTACTCTCTATGGAGTTGACGGTGGGAAACAAGACATTGCCAACATCATTTTTTGTCATCGACGTCCAAGGTAACTATAGTGTGTTACTCGGACGTGACTGGATTCACGCAAACTATTGCATTCCCTCTACCCTACACCAGTGCTTGATATAATGGGACGGCGATGAGGTAGAGGTCATCCCCGCGGATACTTCGACCCAAGTAGCTTTGGCCGATGCGTCGGTCGAAGTCGTCCATAACAAAGTAGAGTGTCTATCAGGTAGAGATCTTTCAGATTATGACTTTGTTAGTGTATCCGGAGGATGGTTTGTACCAGTGTCTGTAAAGCCGGCTGGAGTAGCACGGCTATTTTTGTATTAATAGTCATGTCTAGCAAGGATAATCTAGATTGGCTAAAGTTTCGTGTGGAGCAATATCGGTCTAATAAAGACGGTATTGCCGAAGCCATCGAGGACTTTGGCGAAGTGGAAAAATTAGGGCAAGGATTTGCGTCGGTCGATCCCTTGGAGGAAGTTGATATAGGTAATGGCAGCGTCCCAAGGCCGACTTTTGTAAACCACATTTACAGCCTGATGAAAAGGCTGAAGTAATAAAGTTACTTCGGTCGTATGTCGATTGTTTCGCATGGGAGTATAGCGAAATGCCAAAGCTAAGCCACGAGCTCGTGGAGCATCGGCTGCCCATCAAGTCCGGATTTAGGCCTTATAAGCAGCCTCCCCGCCGCTTTAACTCGGCCGTCTATGACCGAGTTAAAGAAGAAGTGGAGCGGCTACTCAAGGCTAGATTTATTAGGACGTGCAGGTACGCGGAATGGGTTGCTAACATTGTGCCTATAGAGAAGAAAGGGAGCGGAAAGATACGGGTATGCATTGATTTTAGGGATCCAAACAGAGCCACTCCAAAAAACGAGTATCTGATGCCGATAACCGACATGCTGATCAACGATGCCTCGGGACATAAGGTACTAAGTTTTCTTGATGGCAATGCTGGTTATAATCAAATCTTTATGGTCGAAGAGGATGTCTATAAGACTGTCTTTCGTTGCCCTGGTTTTGTCAGTTTGTTCGAGTGGGTCGTCATGACTTTTGGTTTGAAAAATGCAGGTGCCATGTATCAGCACGCTATGAACTTGATCTTTCATGACTTGTTAGGAGTCATGTTAGAAGTTTACATCGATGATGTTGTGGTCAAATCGGACGCTATGGGGAACCATTTAGCCGATTTGAAGGTTGCTTTTGATAGGATGCGACAGTATGGGTTGAAGATGAACCCACTTAAGTGTGCGTTTGGTGTGTCGGCGGGTAAGTTCTTAGGTTTCATGATTCACGAGAGAGGCATCAAAATTGATCCTAAGAGAGTTGAAAAGATTAGAAACATTGTAGTGCCGACATGCAAATGGGATGTACAAAAGTTGCTAGGAAAGCTGAACTATTTGCGTCGCTTTATATCCAACTTGTCCGGCAAAATTGATGCCTTTGTCCCCATACTCCGGCTAAAAAACGAAGCCGGGTTCACTTGGGGGGCAAGCCAAAAAAGTTCTTTCGAAAAGATCAAGGAGTGCTTGTCATCACCGCCTGTGGTGAGAGCACCTAAAGCCAGGATTCTGTTTCGGTTATATGTCACCGCTGAAGATAGCGTGATTGGGGCCGTGCTAACCCAGGAGGTGGAGGGGAAGGAGTACATCATCACATTCCTTAGCTGCCGCCTGCTGGACGTCGAAACCAGGTACGTGTTTGTGGAGCGATTATGTTTATCCCTTTATTACGCGTGCACCAAGTTACGCCATTATCTTCTCCCCACCACATGTGTTGTCGTTTGCCAAACCGATGTTATAAAGCACATGTTACAGAAGCCGATTCTAAGTGGAAGAATCGGAAAATGGGCTTACACGTTGATTGAATACAATTTGGCCTACGAGCCCCTAAGAGCGATGAAAGGCCAAGTCGTAGCCAACTTTATAGTTGATCATCACATAGATGTTAGCTGGAGTGATGCTATTGTTCTAGTTGAGGTAGTACCATGGAAAATCTATTTTGATGGTTTGGCTTGCAAGAATGGCCAAGGCATTGGAGTAGTTCTCATATCGCCTAGTGGTATGCGCTTTGAAGCCTCGACCCGACTAGAGTTTTCTTCCACTAATAACCAAGCCGAATACGAAGATTTGTTGTTAGGACTTGAATTACTAGAGTCTGTAGGCGCTAAGCATGTTCACACATATGGTGATTCGTTATTAGTAGTACAACAAGTAGCTAAGAATGCTCAATGTTTTAATGGATTGCTAAATAGTTACTTGGACAAATGTCTAGACATAGTCACTACTTTTGATGATTTCAAAATATCTCACGTGTCAGGAGAAGCCAATTCAGTCGCCAATGATTTGGCTCAGCAGGCATCTGGCTACCAAGTCAGGAGAGGGAGATTTTCTGTATTGGAGAAGCTGGTGTTTTGTCTTACTGCCGAAGCCAGTAAAGGTGGGTGGGCGCACGCCTCGGGTCGAACCCCTCGGGTCGCCGAAGGCCCCCGCACACCAAAGCCCCTGGATCGGAGTGCTCTGCCGATCAAAGGATCTAGCCTGCCGGAGCCCATAGTGCGAAGCCTCCCGGACGGAGAATGCTCCCCGGAATCCGAACCCTCCGAGGAGTTTCGGCCCAGCACACTCCGAATGGCCACCTCGGCCAGGCTTCGGCAGGAGCTTGAAAGGCTCGGGGGGCATCCCGAAGTCAGTAATTTAGAAGTCTTTTCAAAAGGCGGACCAGCGAAGCCCTCTGAAACCTGTAAGGGCGATTGGAGAGTCCCAATCGTCCATTATTTGAGAGACCCTAACCAAAGGGTCGATCGGAAGGTTCGGTGGCAAGCGTTCAAATTCATGTTAGTAGATGACACATTGTATCACTGAACCATCGACGGAGTGCTATTGAAGTGTTTAGACCATGAGCATTCCCAAGTGACTACAGGAGAAGTCCATGAGGGGCTTTGCGGCACTCACCAGTCGGCCCAAAAGATGAGTTGGATGCTCAAAATAGCGGGTTTTTATTGGCCGACTATGACTGAAGATTGTTTCAAGTACTACAGAGGGTGTGAGGCATGTCAGAAGTTTGGCAACATCTAGTTAGCTCCTGCCTCATTGCTCAATCCTATTGTCAAGCCATGGCTGTTTCGAGGTTGGGGTTTAGACTTCATCGGCCAGATCTACCCTCCTTCCTCAAAGGGGCATCGGTTCGTGTTGATGGTGACAGATTACTTCACCAAATGGATCGAGGCCATACCTCTCAAGAACATGACTCACAATGAGGTACGTGATTTTATTTTAAAGCACATAATACATAGATTCGGCATCCCTCAAACTATTACTACGGATCAAGGTAGTTCATTTGTTTCTAAAGAAGTAAGGGACTTCGCTGAATACTATGGCATTAAGTTGATAAACTATTCACCTTACTATGCTCAGGCCAATGGTCAGGCCAAGTCTAGTAATAAAACCGTGATTAAGCTTATTAAGAAGAAAATCGAAGAGTTTCCTAAAAGGTGGCATGAAGTGCTTTCCGAGGCGTTATGGGCTTGTAGGATTGCAAAGCACGGTGCCACCAAGGTCAGTCCATATGAGTTGGTATATGGACAAGAAGTTGTCCTGCCTGTAGAGGTAGATCTTGGCTCCTTAAGAGTGTTAAAGCAAGACGGCTTGTCGGTCAATAAGTATGAAGCTCTTCTGAAGGATAATCTGGAGGAAGTGACCGATAAGAGACTAAGGGCTTTAGAAGCCATAGAAGTAGACAAGAAGAGAGTAGCTAAAGCCTACAATAATAAGGTTAAACCAAAATCGTTTCAAATAGGAGACTTGGTATGGAAAACGATTTTGCCTTTAGGCACGAAGAGTCCCAAATTTGGCAAATGGTCACCTAGTTGGGAAGGTCCTTTTAAGATAGCCAAAATCGTTTCCGGCAACGCCTACGTGTTGGAATCCCTGTAGGGAGAGCGGTTTCGAAGGGCTTTGAATGGTAGATACTTGAAAAGGTATTTCCCAAGTGTGTGGCAAACATCATAAAAGCGTCGAAAGCCGATATGGATGATATCGTCTTCAGCTCATTTTGCTTTTAGTTCACCAGTTCACTAAAAGGCAGGGGGCATGTGTTGATATCAAAAAATGGCAGTGATGGCTAGATTATCAAAATATCAATTTTGGGTGATTTGGTCCAAAAATACACATGTCCAGGGACTGTCCGAAGCCCTACAGGGCCGAAGTCCATTGAGCTATGGGCTTCGAAAGCCTCTAGCCAGCCCATGGGCTTCGGCCAGGAAGCTTTCGGAGGCCCACGCTGTCGAAGCTTCAGAAGCCTTTGGAGGCCCACGCTGCCGAAGCTTCGACCCGAGGAGCAAGCCTCGACGGGCCTGGCCGAAGTCCACGCTACCGAAGCTTCGGCCCGAGGAGTAGGCCTCGACGGGCCTGGCCGAAGCCCACTTCGGCAGAGGTAGAGTTGTATGCGTTTCCAGCTCGATCTCTATCTCTATCTGGCCGGATTAATAGTAGATTAGATTAGGAATTAAGCCCATATAAATAGAGAGGCAAGGACGGCGTAGAGAACCCCCCCAACTCAAACCAAACCACAGCCCATGCTTTGATCGTATTTACTTTACCTTTATTTTCTTGTACCTCTTCGTGGGTTTGCCTGGAAGCCCTCCGTCGGCCACTACGGAACAATAGTAATCCTTGTTACTTCGCCTGTGAAGTATCCGTTAATCTACGTAATAGATTGCTATCACCTTGTTACTTCGCCTGTGAAGTATCCGCTAATCTGCGTAATAGATTGCTACCCTCGCTACTAGTGCAACACTTAGCAAAATTCGGTCTTCAGGCCGAATTGGTACTTCGCACTCTTCTGTTGCAGGTTCGCACGTTCAGAGCCACTCCGACGGAGGTGTCCGGAGATGAGAGATCGGTTTTGGAGGTCCCAGGACACCCTTCGGCGAGACCGCAGGCTTTAGCAACAGGCTTCACCAAGCATACTTCGTCGCAACAGGCTTTGCCACGACCATACTCCACACCGGACGAAGTTGCGGTCGCGCGTGGCCCTTGTGTCACTATTTCATAGTTTACTGCATCGGAGATCGCACGCCAAACCCCGCCGTTCGGAGGTGATCACCGCGTTCAGATCCGTTCGGAGTCTATCTTCGACCGGATCAGTCTGAACGCCGAAGCACCCTTTGGCGGAGTCCTTCGCACCAGACGTTGAAGGTACCCTTCGTCGCACCCCTCGCATCAGACTTCGAACTAGACGGGTTCCAACTGGTTTGTTGATTTTATTCTGTTTAATCTATTTTATTCGGCTAATTGGATTATTTTGTGTAATCTGGCTGCCTGGCGACTCCACCCCCTTATCACTATTAAGGGTAGTCAGAACGCGACATCGGTGCCACGTCACGCTTAGTCTTGTCCCTAAGTATCCGTGCACTTTTAGATCATCGAACTGACCCAAGTGCGGGGGCACGTTTGCGTGTCAACAGGAGGCTTTGGTTCATAATGCTCAAATACTACTTTGGGCAACCGATTGTTGTTTCAGCATTCCAAATGTCTCCTAGGGATCTCCGGGAGTTTCCTTGGGTAACCAATCGCTGCTTATGATGAGACGTCAACTCTGAAATCACAACTGCCTCGGATATCCCAGGATCTTGTTTCTGAGAGCTTTTTTGGTGGAGGCCCACTCGTTAGTGGTGGGAGTAGGCGCAGAAAGGGTGAAGATAGGCATTGTGCGGAAGCTTGCGGTATAAGAACCTGGGCCCTATAAAAGGGAAATTGTGTCTTTCCGTTACCATGATGTCTACTTCTTTCCAAGACTTAGCTTTTGAAGCCCTTCTTCCCAACCACTCTCGTTCCATCTCCCGAACGCCTCCAAAGACCCTAGAAAATGACCAAGAAAGGCGCCAAGGGGCCAGCCTCATAATCCCCTCTCATACAGCAGCATGTAGCGGCGGCGGTAATGGTGGTGGTGCTAGGATCTTCGGGCGTCCCTAGGTTCTACACTCCTCGGGACCTTCGACGACCCTCCGAGAAGTACTCAGAGCACACCTTCATCTTGGACAGGTCAACCTGCACCGAGGAGATAGTGAAAAAGGCCATGTTTGAGAAGTTAGAACCCAGGGTCGTGACGTGGGTCCCTAGATATGAAGTCGTTCTTGAGCCGTGTGAGGGGGAAGTTGTCATCTTCAATGCCTTTTTCGACGCAGGGCTCAGGCTTTCTTCTTCGGAGCTTTCAGTCGAAGTCCTTTGGCTTTACCATGTGCAGCTCCCGCAACTTTCTTCGAATGACATCGCCCACTTGGCTATCTTTGAGTGGGCCATGAGGACAGAGGGATGCAAAGGGAGGGCCGAAGGGATGCGGTATAGCATTGATGGCTCAACGAAGCTGCTGGCTTACAGGAGCGTCAACTTTCAACTCCGTAAGGAGTACCAGAACAGCTTCCCCGTGAAGGCCATCAACAAGCGGTGGTACTCCAACTGGATCCTTCGGTGGTTCTACGTCGAGGTGGGGGTGGACTCCAGCTTGTCGGGCCCCCCTCGAGAGTTCCTATACCGGAGGGAGGCGAAGACTTCGTCGGACGTGGGCTCGATTTGGGCCCACGTCCGACTCGTGGAAATCATTGCTCAATGCATGAGCATGCGGGATTTAGTGGAGGAATTCATCTCCCTTCGCATCTCCCCTCTCAAGGCCAGCTGGCCTCTCGCCTTTCGGGGCGCTCAGGAGGGCGGCCTCCATGAGATACCCTCTGACTCGATAGGTATGCTCTGCAACCCTTCCTGCAATTTTTTAAACAACTTTCTTTCTGTGAATGCTTTTATGAAGTAATACATTTTCTTGCGCAGGCTCGTGGATGGTTATGACCCCAGAGCAAGTGGTCCGGGAGGCAGAAAAGGTTGTCGGGGCCCCTACTCCCGGAGAGAATAAGAGGAGGCTCAAGCTAGTGGGGGGAGATACAACCGGGTGTGGAGTGAGCTTGGGACCGAGCCCTCTGCTCTTACGGACCTAGACATCTTGGACCTCATCCCGAGGAAGAGGAAGGCAGAGAAGGGAGCGACAGGGGCCTTAAAGCCTCCTTCGAAGAAGACGGCTCGCAAGGCAAAAAGCTTGATCCATCTGAGGTCCTCTTTGGCTTCCCTGACTGCGGAGCCAGTCCTCGCACCAGTTGCGGAGGAAAGATCAGCATAAGAGGTCCAGGTGGTGGAGCCAGAGGCCTTGGTGCCGAACACTACCGAAGTGGTGGCGGACGAGGAGGAGGCGACTCGAGTGGCTACTCTGCTGCTTGGGTCTCCGGGGGACTCCAGAGCGGAGTTCCTCCAGATGTTTGAGTACGTGGGCAGTTTGGTACAGTCCCCGACTGGTGCCGAAGCTGGTACGTTCCCTCTCTAGTCATATCTTGAGTCCATCACATTGTACATGCATTAATTTTTTAGTGTTTTATATATACCTTAATTTGTTTGAGGTACCTTGGTAGAGGGTCTTTCGAAGCCTCCTTCGCCCGTCAGGGAGGGATCCATAGTGAAGGGGAAGGCTCCCGTCGAGGTAGTCAACTTGTCTAGATCGAACGACGGGGCCCACTCAATGAAGGTTTTAGAGGGGGCATCCCATCATTCGAAGACTTATTCTTCGAGGGGCGTCCAACGGGTGATGATGAAGCTCCCCATATGGGCTCCGTTCCTGACTCTAGGGCCCGACCATCGTGCGATGGTGGAGCAGTTGGCTCAAGTTTGTCGAGACTTGGGCGAGACCGATCTGGTCATTGAAGTGAGCCGCTCGGATGGGGTTGAGCTAGGCACTACTCTTGAAAGGGTCGTCTACCAGGTATGCTTGTCCCGGTACCCTTTGATGGGTTAATATCGAAGTTTTACTGATTTACTTACTTCTTTTTGCTTGTTCACAGTTCATTGTCTTGGCTCAAGGGGGCTACAACTTCTTTTGACGTGGAGTGTGGCCGACTCGCAGGCTAGGCTGCGAGGCTTCGTGACCAACTTTCCAACTTTGAGGAGAAGGCTTCGAACATGGAGGACGTGCTCCAACGTGAGTAGGAGAGGCGGGCGGCCTTTGAGGTCGAAGTTGAAAACCTTCGAGCTGAGCGATACGCTTTGGCGGTTGAGGTTTAGAAGCTCTAGGCTCAGAAGGGTATCTTTTAAAAAAGGGCTTTTGAGCTCTCGGCTTCGAACTCCAAGTTGAGGTTGTTAGTAGAGGCCTTGCTCACCGAACGGTTGAAGAGCGAAGGGGTGACGGTGGAGACTATGGATGTCCTTCGGGATGTCTTGGAATGCTTCGGTACGTCTTACCCTTCGTCTTCCGCCATCGTGAATGAGACCTTGGCCCGTCGGCTGAAGCTTGTCCAAGTAGCGGCAAGGATGATGGGGACCACCACTGCTAGATACAGATAGATCTCTGGGAGGGTGGCCGCCCTCGGCGTCCTTCATCATCTTGAAGATGTTGGCAGTGCCATCTCGCTAGTGATGGAGGTGGCACCTATCACCTTCGGAGGCAAACGCCTTCTGACTCCATTGGTTGGCGCCACCACTGCTTGTAAGGCCGAAGGCAAGAGGCGACGAAGTCCTAGATGGATGAGGCCCACCGTTAGAAACAAACATGGACACAACCTCCTCCGACGCCTTCTCCAAACCTTCCTCCGGTGGACCTGAAGGTGTAGTCTCCTTAGGACCTCGATGTAAAGATCTTTTGTAAAGTTTCTTAACTTATAAATGAAAAGGACTTCTTTTGGGGTGTTTTGCACTCAGGACTTGGCCTATGCCCCATATCCTGAAATTGAAGTACTCGAAGCCACCGATGACCTTCATCACCAGTGGGCAATTTTCGAAGCCTTGAAACCTGATAGACGCCCTCGCTTTTCTATTCCCCGTGATAGATTAGAAAGAATTTTGCCTGAAATGGTTAACGAAGTACTTACTTCTGTAAAAGAGGAAAAAAAGAGAGTAGGGGTATTGTCTTCATCATCGTAGTATGTAGATTGGTCTGGCAAGACAAAGGGCCCGCTGAGGTCTTGTCTTCGTATTCAGAGTTTGTAGACTGGTCTGATGTGGAACAAGACCTTCTGCGGTGGAGTCTAGCCATCAAGGGCTACGCACTTGGGCGAAGCTTCAAGAGGAGAGGAGGGCCTAGAGGGATTCAAAGACGAGGAAGTGGTCCAAGACCAAGGCTAAGAAGAAGGCTCTGCTGGCTTCCACTGCCTTAAGGGCTCCTGGTCCAGGAGGGAGTTCTCGGAACTAGCCTAACCTTCGGGACCGAAGGGGTTTTCGGTTCCTTCTTAGGCCGGATACTAATTTTTTGTAGTGTAAACGTACTTCAGATATTTTCTTATTGATATATTTGTATGATGTATGCACTTTGTAAACAATCAGCTTTTGTTTTCAAAGTAATAAAACTTATGAGATATATTTCAATCATGCTTTTACCCTTCGCCCTTCTTTGCGGGGGCGGGTATCTTTTTCTCAATAAGTGTCGGTCGCGCGCAATGCCTAGTACGGTTCGAAGTACATTTCGTATGTCGTGTAGTGCTTGGACCTCTCCCTTCTCTTTTTTTGATGCTTCGGGACGGTGGCCTGGATTCCTTGTATGGTATCTTTGGACATTTTTATGGATTCTTCAGGATGGTGGCCTGAAATCCTTGTAGTGGTCGCTTTGGACTCTTTTCTAGATGCTTCGGGCCGGTGTCCCGGAATCCTTTAGTAGTTGCTTTGGACTCTTTTCTAGAGATGTTAGTTTTTGTACTAAAGTCCCCACAAATGGCGCCAACTGTTGGCGTAAAAGATTACGCTAACAGGTTTGAATAGCCTCAAAGGGGTAGCTAAAAGGAAATGTTGATTGTGGACTGAACCCAGCTTCCGAATAGGATAATAACCTTGAATCAGTTCGAAGTGTGTGTCTATTACGTGAATGAATGTCCCTATTATAGTGAAAGGGAGGGGCATTTATAGGCAGAGATCAACAGGGAAATACTACTATATCCTTTAGTTAAAACCGTCATAGTGGACTCTATTCATGAGGCCTCGTAAGGGTAGAATAGTAAGAGCACGTGTGAACACTCTGCTAAAACAAATGTCTTGTCCTATTTTACGACGTCCATATGGAGCCAGGGCCTCTAGAGAGCAGCGAGGTAGCAGGGACCACCGGGGCGCTTGGAGGCTTCGAATCCCTCCTCCTACGCAGTTGCGGGAGCTAGTGCCACGGGCGTCGGTCCTTCTCCTTCGGAGTACTGTAGGGACATTAGAAGACTTCGTACTTTGTAGGCTCCGAAACTGTTCTTTGAAGTTGTCTGCCTAATGACAAGATTGATGGAATTATTTCTCCCCGATAATTTATTTTTAGCAAACATATATATATATATATATTAATTAAAATGGTTTAATATTTCATGAATTAATAGAAGATACTTCAAAGTTTCACATAATATAAAAAAGCAAAATCAATATTTTATATAGTGTAGTAAAAACAGTGGAAATAAAAAACTTTTTATTTTTATAATATATTTCGTTTCTGTATGTGTTTATGTCGGAATTCACTATTCTATTTGTGCTTCTATTTTTAGATAAAAAAAATCATGTTTCTGTTTTCGTTTTGAGGTATTTCATTTCCATATAACACTTTCTTTTTCCTTTTTCTCTAGAAGGACGGAAATTTTGTCTTGGATCCATTTTCAGCCCTAACGGTGAGTGCAAATAGGTAATGGTTTTGTTAACTACTCTGTGCGTGATTATGATAGATGCATGGTAGCAGATTTCTAAAGAAATACCAGTACAATAGTCTAGGTGGAATCTTAAACTTGCAAGGTAATCCATTAATTAGATATGTAATACTATTATAATCTAGGTAGTCACAAATGTGAAACAGAGGGTGAGGACTGAACAATTGATAAATCCTAAACTGGGTGACAGGCAATCTAATCATAGTTTTGAGGTTAAAGTAGCCTTATAGTACATATAGAACATGCCATGTTGTTGGTAGCTTGTTAAAAAACAGTGCCCTCATGTGGACTGTTGGATTTAATACAAGCCTGAGCTTGGAGGCTAAGCTACTGCACTTAATTATTAGTAGCACCAAATATGCTGCTAACTGATTAGTACTATAATACTCAGTTACTTTGTAGTACACACAAGGAGAGTGATAGATACACAGTGACAGAAGATGCAGGAGCTAAGCAGATAAAGCAGATGAGCAAAAGCACAAAAAAGCAGAAAAAGTAGAGCAGGCTGCCTCCCCAGTCCCAATCTTTGCTGCCTCTTTTCCGCTGCTTTCTTCTTCGTTTCCCAGCTACAGCACTCCCCACCTGTCAGCTCCATCCTCCTCCTCCTCCTCCCCCCTCGCCTTGGCTACTGCTGTGCTGCCTGCCTCTCTCCCCTTGGCTGCTAGGCTGCTACCAGCCAAATCCTTTTCTTCCCTTTCCAACTTCTTTTGTTCCAAGGGATCCAAATGCGCTCCATTTTTCCTCACCAGCGTACTGAGTGGCTGGCTCCTTGCTAATCCATCGATTCAGTTTTCGATTTTTTGCTCCCTCGCCGGTCATCTAGTGTGATAGTGTGATACCACAGATCAAACAAGAAGTACACTAGAAGGAGATGCCGTCCATTTCCGCCGCCGCTCTTCTCCTCCAGCTCCTGCTGCTCCTCTTCTCGCTCTCTACTCATGCTCAGCCTGGTAAAAACCCTTCTTTTTCTTCCTCTTCTTGGAACCGATCACCAGCTTTTGCATTCACTGGAGCCTGCATCCTTGCTGTTCTTGCACATGCAGGAGCACCTCTTCGATCTCCAATGAAAAATTTCTGCTTTCTTTTTTTTTTCATGCAGGTTTCATTAGCTTGGATTGTGGGGGAGAGGATGATTACACAGATGCCATTGGGATCCAGTGGTCTTCTGATGCCAAGTTTGTCTCTGCTGGTGGCCAGACAGCAAAACTCTTGGTCCAAACTGACCTCCACAAGCAATACACAGCCGTTCGCTATTTTCCAGCAGACAGCAGCAAGTATTGCTACACCATGAATGTCAGGAACAGGACACGCTACCTTATTAGGGCTACTTTCCTCTATGGCAACTTCGACAACAGCAATGTCTACCCAAAGTTTGATCTCTCACTCGGAGCAACCCCATGGACCACTGTTGTCATTGATGATGCTACCACCCCAGTAGTCCAGGAGGCAGTTATCCTGGCTGCTGCTCCAACACTCAGCGTTTGCCTCTCTAATGCCAGTACAGGACAGCCGTTTATTTCTACTCTTGAGCTTCGCCAATTTAACGGTTCCCTCTACTACACCACTGATGAGAAACAGTTCTTTCTTAGACTCTCTGCAAGGATAAATTTTGGTGCAGAAAGCAATGCATCAGTCAGGTATGCACTACTGCGTAGCACCATATTCATACTTTTGTTGTCAAATCTCAATATCTTGTTTCTAAACAGGGTCCAAAATATTTGGATGAAATAAGTTGTTTAGAAATCCATAATAGAAACAGATAAAAATATGTAGGTTTGCCTGTAAACATCAATAATGTACATAATGTCCTGTTACAGAAATAACTGACCACATGACATTGTTATTAACAATTTCTCTTAATGAGGAGCTAATATACAATAGTGTGTGCTAAAATGAAAGTATGAAACTTAACAAAGGCTTGGGTTCTGTCTTTACTTCAATTAGTATCACATGCTATAAACATAAAACTATTTTTAAGAAACAAAATACTTCAAGAAAACACATGGCTGAAGGGGTACACACCTTCTATGTTCCTTTTTGTTTATTGCTCAGGTATCCCGATGATCCATTTGATAGAATATGGCTGTCTGATCTAGTTAGGCGAGCAAATTACCTTGTGGACGTTGCTCCAGGGACAGAAAGAATATCAACTACAAAACCCATATTTGTTGGTATAAATGAAGAACCACCTGAAAAGGTCATGCAGACTGCAGTAGTTGGCAAAAATGGATCCTTGACCTACCGGATTGATTTGGAAGATTTCCCAGCAAATGCATGGGCAGTATCATATTTTGCAGAAATTGAAGATTTGGCCCCAAATGAAACTAGGAAATTCAAGTTAGTCATTCCAGGCAAGCCAGAATTCAGTAAACCAACTGTGGATGTAGAGGAAAATGCTCAGGGGAAGTATCGTTTATATGAACCAGGCTACACAAATGTTCCACTTCCATTTGTTTTTTCTTTTGGATTCAAGAAAACAAATGATTCATCAGAGGGACCAATCTTGAATGCCATGGAGATCTACAGATATGTACAGATTACTATGGGATCTCAAGATGGTAAGCAATTGTATGTTTGTGTGTTGTAGAATAAATGGAAAAATACACCTATTCTCTTCTAATTTGGTTTTCTGGTAATATTGAAAGCAAACACAATGGCCAGCTTGGTCTCACGGTATCCTCAAGCAAGTTGGGCACAAGAGGGTGGTGACCCTTGCTTACCAGCATCCTGGTCTTGGGTGCAATGCAGTTCAGAGGCAGCACCCAGGATATTTTCAGTGTATGATGGTCTTGTCAATCTGCCTTACACTTTAGAGTTTTTCTGCTCAATATTTGAAGTAATTGAAATCTAAGGATTATTTCGTGCAGCACATTAACAGGGAAGAACATCACAGGGAGTATTCCTGTGGACTTAACGGAGTTATCCGGGCTGGTTGAACTGTAAGATCACAATTGTTTATTCTTTCCTCTCCCCTCCTAATAGTTTGCTTTTATCTGATCTACCTATTTCTGCAAATTCAGAAAGCTTGATGGAAACTCATTTTCTGGTCAAATTCCTGATTTCACTGGGTGCCATGACTTACAGTATATGTGAGTTTCCATTATTTTGATAGTACATTCTGGAATTTTTATTCTTATATTGTAGTACTTAGGGTGCTTTGTCTGCACTGCAGTCACCTTGAGAACAATCAATTAACGGGTACATTACCACCTTCTTTGGGAAACCTACCTAACTTGAAAGAGCTGTAAGTTCTGCTCTTGAGTGCACTCTGTCTTTCTACCCCCATGCTATTATATCAGTTGCAGTCAGTATGAATTTATGCTGTTATATTGTGTTCTTATGATCCTCAATTTGCATCACAGCTATAAATTTGTTCTCATTTTATACCACAAATCCTTTATTCATGTCATGGAAACAAAAATACCTTTACTGGTTCAAACCTTTGCAGGTATATTCAGAATAATAAGCTGTCTGGAGAGGTCCCGCAAGCTCTTTTCAAAAAGAGCATTATTTTCAAGTATGTATAGCTTTCCTTTAAGAATATTGATTAATGGTTCAAAAGCTTCAAATAGAGTTAGAAACTCAATCACATAGGCTAAAAGACCCTAAAAAAGGCGTCCTACTCAGTTGGGGTCTCTCCCTCTGATCTCTACTTGTTGTACAGCTTCTGGAGGGTTCTCCCCCCACTTTAACTTTATTTACCTCTGTCCTTTTTTAATACACACACAGTAGGAGTCTCCTACTGTTTTGGTAAAAAAGAATGTAGCTTAATGATGGTCCTGTTTGTTGTGATCAATTCTGTTTGCAGCTTCTCAGGAAACAGTGATCTTCACATGGGACACAGTACCATGGGCCGCACTATAGTAATTATTGTATGTATTGTGGTTGGGGCCATTTTGGTTCTTGTTGCTGTCATTGGATGTTATCTGTTTACATGCAAGAGAAAGAAGAAACCATCAGATGGTGTGTATTTGTTAGTTCATTGGACATATCTTTTATGTTGTATGGTCATGTAGTAATTGATTTGCATCTCCAGAAACTGTTGTTATTGCAGCACCGGCAAAAAAGCTAGGCTCATATTTCAGTGAAGTGGCCACAGAATCAGCACACAGATTTGCATTGTCCGAAATTGAAGATGCTACTGCCAAATTTGATAGAAGAATTGGCTCGGGAGGGTTTGGCATAGTATACTATGGAAAGCTTACAGATGGGAGAGAAATTGCAGTCAAACTTCTCACAAACGACTCCTATCAGGGCATCCGAGAATTCTTAAATGAGGTATGTTTCTTTTCTAGCTTTATTTAATTTCTTCTTGAAGTATAAATCTGCAATCCATGTATGCTGACCGTATGCATGTAGAAAATTCTGCCATTTTTTTAATTCACCACATGCAGAGGACTTGCGTGCTATCATTTTTTCTCCACCAGTTGATGCCCTGTCAATAGCAGTTGATGATGATAGAGATGGTGGAGTGCCTAGGGAGCCACCAGCTGATGCTGGAGCTGATCCAGCAAGCTAGGTTGCTAGTCAATTGGCTCTGATATGTCTACTCTTCTCCTTAGTCTTTCGGGAAGTAGCAGGCAATGATGGTCTGGAACTTGGCTGCGATGAATGCAGGAGCTTAAGAGAGCACTTGTTGCTAATCAGGATAAGCAGCAGAAAAAAAGATTGATCTATCATCTATGGTGGCCAGATCCAGGAAGGACCGAGGGTGCCTCCAAATATTTTCGTTCTCTTGATCCAATTATTCCAATCCATGGCTTTAATACCACTTGTTAGTAATAAAGCACACAGATAAAATCAACATGAGGTACTGATTTACGTGGAAAACCCTTATAGGAAAAAAACTGCAGGAGACAAATTATATTTTTTTATAATTGAAGCCTTTATTAAACTTAGTCAATTACATCGATAAGATACAATTGTTCTAAGAACACTTCTGGCCTTTGCATAGCTAAGATGCACATAGCCAAAAACCATTAAAAAAGGAAAATATGAAAATCAAGGGCCACCAATTCTAAAGCTAGATCGCCACCCATGTGCCTGGGTAAAACACTCCCTGACCATCTGCTCCAATTGTTGACATGCCACAATAACTAAATCTTGCATATCTGGCTTCTGTAAAATAGCCCAGGAACGAAGCCAATGAATTATTAAGTATATAACCTGCAAAGGGGAAAATATATATCTTTTGTCAAAACCCATAGCATTCCTGCATAACCAGATCGACCAACATGTTGTCGCTCCTAGCAGAGCATACATTTTCAAATCATTTGGAATTCCCCTAAGCCATCTGCCAAATAAATGTGCAATACTAAGTGGTGGAGCGAGTCCGGTCACCACTCGGATAATTGACCAAACTGAATTGGCTAAGTGACAATCAAAGAAGAGATGTTTAATTGTCTCATTTTTGTAACAAAAACAAGTCTGATTGCCAATCCAATTCCGTTTAGCTAAGTTATCCTTTGTTAACACCACCCCACCGACGTAAATACCAAAGGAAAATTTTGACCTTTAGTGGTATTTTTAGTTTCCAAAGATGTTTATTTAGATTGGGAATATCAGTATGCACAAGAGCCTGATAATGAGATTTCACTGAAAGCAACTCATTTAGGGTTTCCATCGGAATTCATCTTGCTCTTCCATTAGAACAATATTAGCAATACGTGGAAGTAAATTATTCCACGCTACTAATTTCGAACCGACAAGCTCCCTTCTCCATGAAAAAACCAGTGAATTGTTTTGAAAGACTTGAGGCGGTTGCTTGCTTATGCCTAACTATGTTATAAAGGCAAAAAAATGTTCCTTCAAAGTTATATTTCCCAACCAAATGTCCTCCCAAAACCTCATTTGGGATCCATCTTTTATTATGAAAGATTCAAAACAGATAAAATCCCGTTTAACCTTCATTCACCAGACTTCCAATGAATTTGTGATCCAAAATATTTATTTCGTAATAATTGTTGCCACACTCCATCTGAAGTAAGGAGTTCAAAAAGCCACTTACTAAGTAAAGCTATGTTCTTAAGGTCTAAATCATGAATCCCTAGACCCCCTTGATCCTTGGGACGACACAATATATTCCATCTAGCAAGACGATACCTTTTCTTTTGACCTATATTTATAGATTATATGTATAAGGTTGACCTATATTTATAGATACTTTTAGTCATCGACTCATCATATTGGAGTAGGACTACAATAGACTTATTTGAATAAGACTATTTATTTAAGTTTATCTCCTTTGAGTTATAATCCAATAGGGGCATTCTACAGACCCTCTATCTAGACATTCCTCCCATTGCCTTTTCTCAAGGTTTTCTGGGTAGCATATACTTTTTCTTTGCATAGTTACTGTGATGTGTTGTTCATTATCTGTGAAATTTATTATTTCAGGTAACACTGCTTTCCAGAATTCATCACAGAAACCTTGTGACCTTCCTTGGTTACAGTCAGCAAGATGGAAAAAATATACTTGTGTATGAATTCATGCATAATGGTACACTAAAAGAACACCTTCGTGGTAAGTCCCTGCCAACTGATGATAAATCTAATTTTCACAATTAACAGAACTTCTAGATTTATAAGATTGAACTGTTTATAAATCCAGGCTTAGTTGTTGTTTTGTCTATATCTCTAGTTTGTGTGTGATTCTCCAACACTGAGCCTCAGGATCGACATGAATTTATCTGACTTTGACAGGAGGCCCTGCTGATGTGAAAATAACTAGCTGGGTAAAACGTCTTGAGATAGCAGAAGATGCTGCAAAAGGTTTATCTCCTTCCCTCCCTCCCTTGTGTTACAGTTTTCCTCTGATTCCTCATCAATGTGCATCCCATAGATTCTGAAGTCTTTCTTCCATTTCCTTGAAAAATCAAAATATCAGGAATAGAGTATCTGCATACAGGATGCTCCCCAACAATCATCCATAGAGACCTCAAGAGCAGTAACATTCTACTTGACAAGAACATGAGAGCAAAAGTTGCAGACTTTGGCCTGTCAAAACCTGCTGTCGATGGGTCTCATGTGTCAAGTATAGTTCGAGGAACAGTTGGGTATTTGGACCCGGAGTAAGACCCTTTTTCATGAAACTTGTTTATATTCTTGTAAGTGGTTTCGCAAACTGAAGTTCTACCTATTTGTGTGTGTAGGTATTATATCTCACAGCAGCTAACAGAGAAGAGTGACATCTACAGTTTTGGTGTCATTTTGCTTGAGCTTATCTCAGGCCACGAGCCAATCTCGAATGACAACTTTGGGCTCCACTGCCGTAACATTGTTGCATGGGTAAATTAATCACTACATGGTTTTGAATGAATTGTTGATATCCCATCCCTACATGTAGCATTTGATTGATGCTGACAAAAGAAGTTGAATTATCATGCAGGCTAGATCACACATCGAGAGTGGGAATATCAATGCCATTATTGATGAGTCGTTGGACGCTGGGTACGACCAGCAGTCAGTGTGGAAGATTGCAGAGGTGGCAATAACATGTGTGAAGCCAAAGGGCATGCTGAGGCCGTCAATCTCAGATGTTCTCAAGGAGATCCAAGACGCCATTGCCATCGAGCGCCAACATGGTGGGCTTCACCTTCCTCCCAGCATTGAGCACATCATGTCCAAGAAGAGCTCTCCTTCCGTAAACACGGACAGTGTGGACCTGGACCAGAACAATGCGTCGTTCGACGAGCTGCTCATGCGGCCAGGTCTCAGGTAGCTCATGCATATATTAAATATATGTATACATTCTCTAAGTCTTCCTTGAGGACTCTGGGTCTAGCTGACGATGTGTTCAAGTTCAACTGTTGATGTTGTAGTTACCTTAAGGTGTTTGTTTAGATTTGCTAGCCAACAAAAGTTTTGGGAACCGATGTATTCTTCAGCTTCAGGTCGTTGTGGACCTTGAGTTGCACTGTGAAATCATGTGCATTCTCTTCGATTCATCCATGGCTAATCTGGGCTTGTTTGGTTTGGTAACCATGTCAAATTTTAGCATTGCTAAATATTTTATGGCAAGCATGTCCTAGCTAATGTAACTGTGCCAAGATTTGGCAATTCTACAAGTTTCCCCGCTTGAAGACAACCTGACAGGGCTTAAATCAAACACCATCTACATTCATTGATGTTACCAAAATTTGGCATGATTTCTTTTGTGCAAAAAACAGCCAAAAGCCAAAAATTGTCAGAGCAGCACAGAATCTCACCCACTGAACATTCTGTTGCATCCATTTTCTTCATTTGTTGCGCTTGTTATATTCAAACATTTCACTCTATTTTGCACTGATTTTTTATGTTTATTAGAGAGATTTTATAACGTGTACATAAAATGTAAATTGTGTTTCACTCTAGTTACAGATGTTCCATAGAACATCCAATTAATCATGACAATGTCTCCTTTTTTTTCAAAAAAAAAATCACCCCTCATTTTTGTATACAATCATTTATTGAATTCAGTCAATTAAGATATACACAACCAAACACACATCCTTAACTAATACTCCGTTAAAAGATAAAAGAACCAAAGAAAATACTCCATCCATCTCAAATATTTGACCCTTAACTAATACATCAATCTGAAGACTGAGCCACTATTTTTATAAGTATGGCATAAAAACAATGAAATTTTTTAATAATATTTTTTAACAAAATCAATCAGCCGATTAAAAAATTTACATAAATAAGCACCTGTTGGCCTACCGTCTGCTGGACCAGGCCACATCAACCTTGGTTCGGTTGAATTAGACTGACGTGGTCTAGTTCGATCTATTCGCCTATACTCCCGCACTGTGCGCCGCGTCGCCCGCGCTCTGCCCTTGTCTGCTGCATGCCCCCACTGCCTCGTCTCCAGCGCCATGCCCCGCCGCCTCGCCTCCCGCACTCCGCCACCTCGCCTCCCATGGCCCCATCCATCGCGTGCTCCCGCCGCCTCGCCTCTCGCGCCCCCACCACCTCGCTTCCCGCATTGCCGCCCGGGTGGCACCGACCGGTGTAAGCAGGTGGGTGCGCGAGGGGCAAGGTGGCGTGGGCTGGCGCACGTGTGCACGGGGGACGAGGCGACGGGGCGTGGCGGCCGAGTGGCTGGGCAGGCGTGTGCACGGGCAGCCGAGGCGGCGTGGTGGCTGAGCAGGCGTGCCTATGCGACGAGCGAGGCTGCGGACGTCAGGGTGGTGTGTGGGCCTGATTCGGTCGAGATGGTCGGCCGAACCAGGCTACGTGAATTAGTTCGGCCCACCATCAAGCGAACCAGACTGACGTGACCTGCTTCGGCTAACCATTGGCCAACCCAAGACTGATATGCCCTGGTTCGGCCAATGGTCGGCCGACATATACCTATTTTTGTAATTTTTTGAATTGGGATTGTTTTTTTAAAAAAATATTATTTTAAAAAAATCTTAAAACAATTCGACCGTTTAAGGAATCATTTGACCGTTCGAGCCGTAGTCCCTGGAATCAACTTCCAGCCACACCATATGTTTCATGTGAAGTGACTTTGAGATGATGGTAGAGAGAAGCAGACCAGTCATTCGATCGTCTCTTGATCAAATATTTGAATGTACAAGATTGATTGCTATGGAATATTTGCTTTCTATTACCAATTGTACCACCACATTTTTATACACTGAACACCAGTGCCCGAGTCCATTCCGATTGCTATTTCAGTTTAATGGTCATAAAACTGAACAGCGCAGAGCTAGAGTGCGGTGGCATTAGCTAATAGCTCGTAATGGTACACGAGCTAAATAAATCCTTGCTATTTGCATTTGTTAATTGCTATTTGGCATCTATGAATAATGGATCCACCTACCTACCAGTTGAGTCCAGACCTAACAGTCAATCATGCATGCACCCTAACTGTCTTCCTTTTCTCCTCTACTAGTCATTTCTCAACTCAACTTCCTTGTTGCCCTTCCATTGCATCGACTAGCCTGTGCCTGTAACAGCACACAAGACTTTGGGTATGTGAACCATGTTTTTTTTCTTCCTTTATCAGTTCTTGCCTCGTACATGCATCTCAGCCGCATCTGGGAAAAACAAGCTAACATCTTGAACTAAATCATTGTTACTTAAGTATGTTGTGCGTCTTTTGTTGCTTGGTCTTAACAGGATTCAGAATTCAGCTCAAGATTGCACCATACGTGCTACTTACTCTAGTATCACTCTTTTCTTTTTCGTGTTAGTTCCTATCTTTTGCATGTTTACTGGTCAGAATTCCCCTTTCGTTCTCTTTTATTCAGTCACATATTCGTTCTCTTTTATTCAGTCACATATTCACATACATATAATTTGCAGCAGAGGCGAACACATCTCTCAGACTCTCTCACTTGTATTCATAAAGTCGGTGTAACTCTACCTTCTTTATTTGTCATCCACAATTTGAAATGCAAAAGTTTCTGTTGCTAACTAAAACATCTATGCTGGTTCATAAATTGTGTTGTATATTTCATCAGTAGGATATGCAAAGTCATGAGAAGGTCGCTGCTGTGAAGCCTGTGGCATCGAGGCCTTCTTCCAGATTGAGATCCTTCTCAATGCTGCTCGAGGACTCCACTGCCTCAGATTCCCCAAGGATCACCTCTCTGGAGGACGCGGTTCTACTAAGACGTCCAAAGGCAACACGGTTCACATCCCCGCTGAGTGATCTATCGACGGAAATTGCTGCAACCAGAGTCAGTTCCACACGAAAATCCAACTTCTCTTTGTTTGTCCGAAAGAAAGAAACTTCTTTTTTCTTTGTGAAAGTAACATAATTCTGCATCTTCTTTTAAAACGTCACATTATATTCATGTGTATGCCTGTCAGATTACTCTGAACCTACCTTTGATACCATCATGTGGTCATTTTCTAACGACATGCTGAACATTTCAGCTACAAGACAGTGGCTCACATAGAGTAAACGAGCAAATGAAAGCAGATGCAAAACAAGTAGCATGTTGGGACCATTTGACAGCGTTCCAGAATGTCAGGAAACCAGTTGTCAGTGTGAAGAACCATTTGTCCTATGATGGCTACAGCTGGAGGAAGTATGGGCAGAAGCAAGTGAAAGGGAGCGAGTTCCCCCGGAGCTACTACAAATGCACTCACCCAACATGCCCTGTCAAGAGGAAGGTGGAGACGACACCAGATGGCCAGATTGCTGAAATTGTATACAACGGTGAGCACAACCACCCCAAGCCTCACCCTCCAAAGAAGCCATTGTTGTCATCAAGCATGGAGACTCTGGTTGCCAATAATGATGCTGAGGCTACTGGTTCTGAAGCTGTTGTTGAAGCATTCCAAGGTGGTTGTAATTTCTTGGGAGAATTTGGAAATGACAATGGGATTAGTGACCGCAACAGAAGGTATGCTTATTCTGTAATTGTTATTCATAACAAAAGGTATTCTTATTCTGTCAGTGTCGATGTGAATTTTTTTAGTTAATGACTTTGTTATTCATGCAGGTGCAAGTAATTACGTGGATGATACGAGGGAGGGCATAATCACGAGATCAAATTTGGAACAAAACACTGGTAGCATTCGTTGTAATGTTGCGAGTATACTACTCAAATAATGTCAGTGAACTGAGTTGTTATAGACATAAATTACCCAACCCAAACGATGCTATGACAAAGCTGAAATGTAATCACTCCAGAACCTTGGTTAAGATTGTTTACACGCTAGTTTCTGTTGATGCAAGATTGGAGTTGACAAATAAGTGAACGCTGCTTAGGAACGAGTTACAAGAGGAGAAACCAACGCTCGTAAAACCAACTTGTTTGAAACTGCACGCGGACGAATTATACGCACAAGAACAAGATTGTCCAGCACATAACAAAATAAAATTTCATCTCTTGGGCATAAATAAATTAGCTAGGACGGCAGTGGACACGGTCAGCACTGAGCATTCCTCTACACAAATGCACAATCCCATCGCAGCAACCAAAACGGTAAAAAATACTCCAGGGGTCAAGCAGAGCAATGGCAAATTGAAGGCATCCCAACTTCCAATTTTACTCAGCACCATCACCCGGATGCCTGGAAAGAGAGATTCCACGGTCAAATACAAATTGCCAGGCAAAGGGGAAGGTGCAAAGAAAGCAAGACAACGGTCCTGACCTCCAAGAAGTTGTCAAATTGCGAGCCTTGCGATCTAGCTGGACATTTTCTAAAGCACTTGATGTGCGCAATACTTCTTCAGAGATATCATCAGCATCATATCTCCAGTTGTATTCATCCTTCCTGGCACTGGAAGCTGAAGACACTCCTCTGCGATCTGAATATCCAAAGCGGTAGCTTTAGAAGAACACTCTAGCATGAAATAAATAAACTGAGAATTTTACTTTTTACATATACTGTACCTGATGTCTGTGACAGTGGCATTGTCCTGCGAGTTCCATTGAAAAATGTTACCTGTGTTTTGAGGAAACAACAAATATCTGCAAGTTGAATTGCTGAATAGTAGTAAGCTAGTACCTTCCCATAGGAGGCAAGCCCACAACTGAAGACGACGATGGTGGCCTCCTCATGTTCCTATGCTCAGCATTTAATGTTGGATCTGACTCAGAATTGATTATTCTCCTACCAGCCATTCTTGTTTGAGACAAATTCTGCTCAACATAATAGTTCAAGTAAGCAAATAACGACTAAAACCAAGCCTGTTAAAAGACATGGTTCACTATATTTAGTGGCTGACAATGGTAATGTCATTAATAGAAGTGTGCATGGTTATTTCATGAGCCCGAGAACAGTGAAGGCCAATGTGAAAACAATAATGAAATGGTTGTAAAAATAAATCAAAATTTATAAACAGAAAGACTCCATATACATTCATTCTAATATTGTCCATCTGAGTTGGCAAGAGAAAAACCTCAAATTTCAGATATCCTTCGAGAACATCTAGAAGCATAGGGCCACTTTCAGCACTTCTGCTCCCTTCAGCTCCACTTTTGTTAGAAAAATCTTTTAATTCATTCTTCCAGAAATCCTTGGGCTGATTTACAAGTGCAATAGCCAATAACAACATTAGCAGATGTTGATTTTGGATCTATACATGCAAGATCCATGAGATATGTCAAATTGTTACCAGATTACATTCAGGCAAATAAACTTTCATCGTGTGACTTAGCTGGGCCCACTCCAAGTATTCGCATACAAGTGCTGTTAATAACCTACCTGAGAGCAATAGAAAATCTTCTGTGTAAATCATTCATAACAAAGAAGAAACTATGTAGCACAAATGCTTCTTAGAATAAGCATTAGTTCACAAGCATAGAAAGCCAAACACTGACTAATCATTATCAGGATAAAAAATGTTCTTTCAGAAGCATAAAAGAGAGAGAATAAAGATGGTATTTTGGCACAATGCTACTGACAAAATGATTCGAAAGTTAAATGTTGCAGGAATGAGTATTTTACTATTTTGCATTGGATTTGTGGACACACAACAATGGATCAAGTCTAGAACGATGATATATGTGATAGGCTATGGCCTAAGGGTAACCCCAATTGAAAAAAAAAGCTTGTCTAACACTGGTTGAGATGATTCGTATATGTCTAACGGAGAACTCTGGAGGAAACCGGTGTATAGTGGAATCCTGAGCATAGTTATTAAGGCATCGCCTACTCGACGATTAGGTGTCCAGAAGGCTGGAGGAAGATGCCACGGCTGGTTCCTCACCTAATCGGAGTGTGGCATCCGCCTCATGGGAAATGGTGTCGGCTGGACGCCATATGGGCATACGGCCAATGGCGATGGACGGTAGATGGACCCTGAGTACCGGATGCATATAACCTTCTCTGGCCTCTGCCCAACGCGGACAAGACCTGCTAAAAAACACTAGCCACACCTGAGCTCCTTCCGTCGTCACTCCCTCCACCGCCACCATCCCCTCCGCTGGCTGCTGCTCCCTCTGCCAGCGCCATCCCCTCCGCTGGTTGCTGCCCCCTCTGCCGCTGCCGTTTTCTCCATAGGTCTTCACTCTGTTGACGCCCTTCTCGTGCCTGGCTTGGTGATGATGCCCTTCCCTCACCCGGTGCGGTGGCAGCGCCATGCTCTTTGCTTGGCTCGGTCAATGTCCATCCTGATCTGCTGTTTTCCTCTCCCTCTCGATCTGCTCTGTTTCCCTCTCCATCCCACTCTGCTGCTGTCTTGTTAACTTGCTGATTTGTTGTACTTGGTTTAGTAGATTAGTTGTTGTGCATGTGCTTGGTGAGTTGATTTACTAGGCACAGACAACATGAATGGCGGTGATGTTATTTGTTAACTTGTATTTTTATTTGAACTATTTCTATGGAGTATGGACTTGTTTAACAATTTCTATTTGGTGTGGTTCTAAATTTAAATTCCTGTTGTTCCAAAATTATTGTGCCATGTACAGCATAGCCTGGTCCCAAGTCCAGGTACAAGGAGGAGGGTTGCGTTAGGCGTGGCGAACCAGCTATAAAAAAAACTTAGCCACTCAAATGGAAATGAAACCCAATAGAAAACCGTTGGGGCGTAACCCTCTTAGCGACGCGCCATATCGGAACCCGGGTATGGTGTTAAATGGGAAAGGGCCGGGCCGCCACCCCCTTGGTGGCGCGCCGTGTCGTGATCTGGATGCGGTGTCAAGTGAGCAAGGATCGGGTCGTCGCTTCCTTAGTGGCGCGCTACATCGGCGCCCGGGTGTAGTGACAAATGTGCAAGGGTCTTCGCATCTGTCTCAACGGGTGCGAGGGGTAAGGAAGCTAGTTGAGCCGACTAGGATCCGTGTAGGTAGTTGGAACGTAGGGTCCCTTACAGGTAAGCTAAGAGAGTTAGTCGATGCAGCGAGCAGGAGGCGTGTTAATATCCTATGTGTCTAGGAGACAAAATGGAAGGGGCAAAACGCGAAGGAGGTGGAGAACACTGGTTTCAAGCTTTGGTACTCAGGAACAGTGGCAAACAAAAATGGAGTAGGTATCCTGATTGATAAAAGCCTTAAGGATGGAGTGGTGGATGTCAAAAGGCATGGAGATAGGATTATCTTAGTCAAACTAGTTTTGGGGGATGTGGTCTTGAACATAATAAGTGCATATGCCCCTCAGGTTGGTCTCAGTGAGAGCGAGAAGAGAAAGTTCTAGGAAGACTTAGATAGCATGGTCAGAGCAGTACCAACCAATGAGAAACTTTTCATAGGAGGAGATCTCAATGATCATGTAGGTTCAACAAAGGCAGGTTATGAGCTGGCTCATGGAGGTTTCGGGTATGGTAGTAGGAATCAAGGAGAGGATATTTTGGACTTCGCTGTAGCCTACAACCTAGTGATAGCCAACACTTTCTTCAGAAAGAGAGATTCTCATTTGGTGACTTTTAGTAGTGGCCATCGTTCAAGCCAGATCGACTTCGTTCTCACTAGGAGAGAAGATAAACAAGCATGTTTGGATTGTAAGGTGATACCTGGAGAGAGTGTTGTGCCCCAACATAATCTTGTGGTGGCTGACTTTCATTTTCGGATCCGTACCCATAGGGATAAACAAGCCAAAATTGCGAGGACGAAGTGATGGAAACTTAAAGGGGAGACATCCGAAGTTTTTAAGGAAAGAGTTTCTGTGGAGGGCGCTTGGTCCGAAGAAGAAGATGCAAACAACATGTGGGTGAAGATGGCAACTTGTATTAGGAAGGTGGCGTCAGAAGTGTTTGGAGTGACCAAAGGGAGCAGAGGTGAACCTAAAGATACTTGGTGGTGGACCGAGGATGTTCAAAAGGCAATAAAGGAAAAGAAAGAATGTTACAGGAGCTTGTTCCATGACAGGAGCGCGGTCAACATAGAGAGGTATAAGGTAGCAAAGAAGACTGCTAAGCGAGCTGTGAGTGAGGCAAAGGGTCGAGCCTATGATGATCTTTACCGAAGACTAAGTACAAAAGAAGGGGAGAAGGATGTCTACAAGATGGCTAGGATTCGGGAAAGGAAGACAAGGGACCTCAACCAAGTTAAATGCATTAAAGATGAGATGGATCAACTCTTGGTGAAAGGACAAGACATCAAACAGAGGTGGCAGAGGTATTTTGACAATCTTTTCAATGGTGAGAATGAGACTATGGACACCCAATTGGATGACTCCTTTGATGATTTAAATAGATGCTTTGTACGCAGGATCCAAGAGTCAGAGGTCAAAGAAGCTTTAAAGAGGATGAAAGGGGGCAAGGCGATGGGTCCGGATGGTATCCCAATAGAGGTGTGGAAATGACTTGGGGATATTGCTATCATTTGGCTAACCAAGTTGTTCAACCATATTTTTCGATCAAACAAGATGCCCGATGAGTGGAGGAGGAGTACATTAGTACCAATCTTCAAGAACAAGGGAGATATTCAAAGTTGTACCAACTATCGAGGGATTAAGCTCATGAGCCACACTATGAAGCTTTGGGAGAGAGTTATTGAGCATCGCCTAAGAGGAATGACGCATATCACCATGAACCAATTTGGATTCATGCCTGGAAGGTCAACCATGGAAGCAATTTTTTTAATAAGACAGGTCATGGAGCGGTATAAGGAGCAGAAGAAGGACTTGCACATGGTTTTTATCGACTTGGAAAAGGCCTATGATAAAATACCTAGGAATCTCATATGGTGGGCATTGGATAAGCATAAAGTCCCAACAAAGTATGTTACGCTCATTAAGGACATGTATGACAAGGTTGTGACTAGTGTCCGAACAACTGATGGTGATACAAATGTTTTCCCGATTAACATAGGACTACATCAAGGTTCAGCTTTGAGCCCTTACCTATTTGCCTTAGTGATAGATGAGGTCACGAGGGATATACAAGGAGATATTCCTTGGTGTATGCTTTTCGCTGACGATGTAGTTCTAGTAGATGAAAGCCGGGAAGGAGTAAATAGAAAGCTAGAGTTATGGCGTCAGACCCTAGAGTCAAAAGGATTTAGAATTAGCAGGACCAAAACCGAGTATATGAGATGTGACTTTGGTACTACAATTAGTGAGGATGGAGATGTAAGCTTGGGAGGCCAAGTAGTACCAAAGAAGGACACCTTCCGTTATTTGGGTTCGATGCTTCAGAGAGATGGTGATATTGATGAAGATGTTAGCCATAGGATCAAAGCGGGGTGGATGAAATGGCGTCAAGAATCGGGAGTCCTATGTGACAAGAGAGTGCCACAAAAGTTGAAAGGCAAGTTCTACAGGACGGCGATTAGGCCTGCTATGTTATATGGGGCTGAGTGTTGGCCTACTAAGAGGCGGCATATCCAACAACTATGTGTCACAGAGATGCGTATGTTGCGTTGGATATGTGGGCACACAAGATTGGACCGAGTGAGAAACGATGACATACACGATCGGCTAGGAGTAGCGCCAATTGAAGAAAAGCTTATGCAACACCAGTTGAGATGGTTTGGGCATGTCCACCAGAGACCCCCAGAGGCACCGGTGCACAGAGGTATCATAAGACGGGTCAATAATGTGAAGAGAGGTAGAGGGCGACCAAACTTGACATGGGAGGAGGCAATCAAAAGGGACTTGAAGGAATGGAATATCCCAAAGGAGTTGTGTTTGGATAGAAGTGCTTGGAAAGAAGCTATCCACGTGCCCGAACCGTGATTAGGCATTTTCCCTTTTAGTGCTCTTAAAAGCTTTTCCCCTCCCCTTTCTCTCTCTCTCTTTTTGGTGACTTCTTGTTGGGTTTCAACTCTAGCCTACCCCAACTTGCTTGGGACTAAAAGGCTTTGTTGATGATGATGATGATGATGATGACAATTATGTTAAGTGAGTATGGTGTCGTCTCACCACACATCGTACTTGCCTAAAAGGTGAAGGTGGTTAGGTGCCTCGCCTCACCTTACTGTCACAATAACTATGATCCTAAGGCGCAGCAGTAGTGTGAGGAGAGGCAAGGGAAGACTGAAATTGACTTGGGAGGAGACAATGAAAAGAGCCTTGAAAGGATGGAATGTTCTCAAAGATTTGGCCTTCAATAGGAGTGCATGGAGAGAAGCTATTCATGTGCCTAAACCTTGATTAATGGTTCCTGTTGGGTTTCAATTCTAGCCTACCCCAACTTGCTTGGGATTGAAAGGCTTTGTTATTGTTGTTGCTGCTGCTATTGACAAAATAATGGTATTTTAGCAAACTGTGAATTCATGAAATGGTACGCAAGCCAATCCCCCGGAAAAGAATCTTGAGAATCGTATATATTTGAGTTTTTTTTGAAGCATGATGAACAATTATGAACTTCTGGGTAAAAGTTAGTACAATTTAAAGCAGAAACCTGAAGGTGAAGCATGCAGCTGCTTAGCTCGATCATTGCAGCTACCAAGCAAAGCAGGATTCCTGCTATCCTCATTCTCCACTACCTGATCCTCCTCTTCTATGGCCTCGAACACACTTGCCCTTAGCTCAGCCTATTCAAGCAAGAGTGCAAGGCAACATCAAGAAACATGCCTTATGATAATGGCTCTTGAAATCAAACAAAGCACATGGACTTTATCAATCATAACCTAGCTTCACGAGATGAGGAAAAATATAGTATATTCACCTCATTCCTTAAGAATTATATTATCTAAAATTTCAACATAGATTTAACAAAATTAAACACCAAATACCCAGAGTCTTGGCATATGTATGAGCCATCTCCTCCCAGCAAGGCATGTGTCATTATATCTAGATCAACACTTGACCCTCTAATTAACAATGTAAGCGAAAGTAGGGTAAAGAGCAATTTGAACCTGAACAAGAAGACTAAATACCAGTAGGGCGCCCGGGTCTGTTCAAGACGAGAAATTTCCTGAAAGTGGAGAGCGAGTCTAGCGGCGGCGGCGCATGGATCGAATCGAAAGCGAGGAAGGAAATAAACAGTGGGGAGAAGCAAAAGTAAAGCGCTGTTGAGATCCGTAAACGAGACGCAAGTAAGTCAGATCCGCACTAGGAACACGAAACCCTACTAATCCTGTTAATTCCAAGAAAGGGATGACGAGGAGGGGGGAATGAATGGTACCCTGATCTTGGCGAGGACGCCCTTCTTCTCGAGGGTGCGCGTGACGAGCGTCTTGAGCTCCATCATCTCCCGCGCGTAGTCGTCCATCCCGTTCCGCTCCTCTCCTCTCCTCTCCTCTCCTCGGCAGGGGAGGCGCTGCCGGAGGAGGGGGCAGATGCACAAGACAAGAGGAAAGGGGCCTCCCGCTGACAGGTGGGCCATCAGGTTGTGTTAAGGCATGTACATAATAACATATTATCCCCTTGACTATCATATTAATCTAAAAACACCCCTCAATTATTTCTTACCCGATCTATCTCATAATATTGTAATTTAGTATCGGACAAACATTTCACAGCACGACGAATTTGGATAGTTGTTATGAAATGTTGTGAATTTGGTCGTGGCTGGGGCAAGCGGCGAGGAGGAGGCGACGGATGGGGACTGGTGGCAGCTACGATGACAGACTTGGATCGGTGGTGAACTTGGATGGGTCTGCACTGAAGTTGAGCGGTGACTCTATAAAATGTATTTACCTAGAATGTATCATGAAGCAAATCAACAGCTACAAGTAACTGAACCTAAATGTCTAATGGGCCTTTTAATATGGATAATCCAAATAGAATTTATCTAGATTATTTGAATCTGAATCTGTATCCATCACATACCATCTATGTCATATCCGCTTTTGTATCTGAAAAAATCTATATCTGAATCCATATTCAAAAAAATTGGATCCGAAATTCTGAATCTATTTTTCTAGATTTAGTCGGAAACTATTCAAATCACGTTTGCCCCTACCACCGCCACTTATGGATCTGAAGAGCCGTCGCCACCATTAGATCTTGTTGACGCCGATAATTGGTAAAACCCAAGGCCCACCAAGGAGGGCGTGCGGTCAACAGAAGGTCAAGGAAGATCCGATCGAGGAAAGTCAAAGAAAGCCCATCCGCAACAACTGCATGATCGGAAGGAGGCCGATGGAGATAAGAGCGGCGGGAGGTTACAGATTCATCCAAAATTGGCTGATAGGTTACTTGGACGGCAAGTCTACGGACTATAAATATGTATCCCTTAGGTTAGGTTTAGTTTAACTCTCATTCAATATACAATCGACGCATCACCACCCTTGTGCCCCAAGGTTATCTGGCGGGACTCGGGCTCTCAAAGCTGGGTTGCATTAGTTTGATCTCCGGCGAAGAGGTGAGTCCTGCCACCCCCGGCTTCCGTGTCAACTAGGTTAGTATCCTCACGGCTGCATCAGTTCGGTCCGATCTCTTGAGGAGAACAGTGAAATAACACGGTCATCAGTTGTTCTCAGTGTATTTGGTTAGGTCTAAGGCTGCATCAGTTGGGTTTGATATCTTAGATTGAGGTGATCTGGGTTTGATAGCTTGAAGCTTCATCGGTTAAGTCTGACATATCTTGTTGTTGTATCTTTTTCGTGTCGTATACTATTCATCTAAATAAAGTTTGCTCGATTCATTGATATATTGTTCAGATCATCGTGACTAGTTACCGTCTCGGTTAGGTCCAATCTAGTTATTGTGGTGATTTCCATGATATAGATCTGTTATCTAGCATACTTTATTTATTTCTATCAGAGTACAAGCTGATAGGTTATCTTTAATTCATCTTAGTATCATGTTCACCGTCGAAGAGTGCTCATCGACCTATATGTACATCCTGTTTTTTGTCCATCGGCTGATGGCATGCTTATTTGATTGGGTTAATCCTGGCTATCAGCCGTCTGGCCGATCGTACGATGCTTTGCGGCTTTATCTTTTATGCCACAGTCATCGGCTTGCCAACCAATCGACTATGCTACTAACGTTTGTATTTTTCGATACCTTATCAGTTGCAGGGTCAAACTGATTGGCACGCCTTGAACCCTTTTCTAAGATGTAGGACCTGCACTAGAGTTAAGAAAATATCCTAGGCCACACGTGTTTCAGCGTGTAATCAAAAATCACGCCAATGCGATTTTTGGCACGCCTAGTGGGACCATCTCCAACAACCTTGCCATGGCGGGTAAACTCAGCGAAGGGAACGTCATCATGGTCACCATGGATGCTCTGTACGATAAACAATGGACGGAGGTGCAGAAACATGTGGAGGAGTTCCGGAAATCATGCCTGTAGGCCTACAACATGAATCGACTGGGTCCCATTCAGAGGGCCCCACTCCCAACACCAGTGTTGACCATAGAGGGTGGTTAGCCAACGGAGAATTTCCAGGCCAGTCTACAGGAAACCGTCGACTAGGCAATCTGCCAATCGCTGGTCAGCCAATCAGGGACACTAGTCATGACCATTCAAGGACTGATCAAGGAGGCCATCGGAGGCATAGTGGTTTGCGACGCACCGTAAGATTCGCGTACCTCCCCAATGACCCATTGAGATTACTACAACACACTCGACTGGCGTCACTGTCGCAAGGGCTGATGAGGCCAGATCAGTCAAGCTCTTCGCTCGATTGCGAAGGCGACAAGATGACCCAGCCATCGGCCCCCTCACATAGTCCGTCCCAAGGCACACTAGGCAGGGACAATAAGAATGAATGGGTGCCATTCCCAGCACCCGATCTCAGGATTCCAGGGCAGGGGATGCCACAAGTAACATATGACATCGCAAGAGACCCCCTAGTAGACATCGTGCCGCCAAGGGGGGGCACCCGATGTCATCCCTCCTCGATATCACCGAACGACGCACTATGGAGAAACACCCTATGATGATGCAGGGCAATACAGACATGACGCTGCTCAGCGGGATCAGTACCAACAGGCGCTAATGCCTGTTCAATTTCCATCACCGATCCAGCAAGAGGACGAATGGGTGAATCGAATCACGAAGCTCATCAAAGATCAATTCGGGTTGAAGCCCAAAGAGTATATGTACATGTACCGATGGCCGTATCCTGAGTGGTTTGATCGAGTGCCGCTGCCGAACCAGTACAAGGTGTCGGATTTCACCAAATTATTAGGACAAGACTCGATCTCCACGATCGAGCACATTAGCTATTTCCTCGCCTAGTGTGGGGAGGCATCGGCTGACGAAGCATTGAAGGTCCAACTGTTCCCACTATCAGGATCGGCCTTTGCGTGGTTTTCTTCACTGTCGATGGACTCCATCAGAGGATGGGCAGACCTGGAGAAGAAATTTCACAAGTACTTCTTCACCAGCATCGAGGAGATGAATCTGACCGACTTTATGTCTGTGAAACAAAGGATGAATGAGTCGGTCCCTGACTATGTACAGAGGTTCCAGGACGTACTGTTGCACCCCGATTTAACAAATCAGGACTTTATTGAAATTTCATAGAAAATCAATAAAACAAGACGTTCATCATGCGACCTCGTACAATACGGGCAATCATTCACGGTTCGTAGACCGCATTAATACAAAAGTGAATAAAGGTGAAGAGAAACTAATAAAATAAGGGTCCTAGATGAACGCCTCCTTCCAGTCTCGCCTTGACTGGGTCGCTACTCCAGACCTGCATCCTCCTCGTAGTACACGGGCTCTGATGGTGTAAGTCAACGGGGTGAGTACAGATGTACTCAGCAAGCCACCGAATGCAAATATAATGCAAGATAATAATAAGGGAGATAGTGGCTAGTTTTGCGGAAGCGCGTAATTTGTAAAGCAATTAAATGTGACCAATCCATTAGTACTGAAATGTAAACATGTGTATGCATCATCATCTTCTAACTCGAGGGGTACAGTCAGCCCCACCTCGCTCAACAGTCCTTACATGCCATGAATAACTCAACCTTTCAATCAACTGTAAACTAACTGCGAGTAGTCACACAACCCGCCCTTGACTGTGGGCTCGGCTTTTCGAAAAGATTAAATTACTCTGATCAGAGATGTACCACTGTACCCACAAGGCACGCACTCATCACCTACACCAAAGTGTAACAAGATGACCCATTTCACGGGAACTCGTGCCAAAACCTTCCATATAGTCCTCCCCGACTCAACAGCACCCTCTTATAGGTTTCATATGGTGCCCCGACGCGTCGGTGCCCCACCATACCCTCCTTGAGCCTCGTCGGTACAAGTCGCCCGCAGGCTTGCCCCTTGCCCCCTTGTAACACCCCAAATTTCCAAAACAATAAAAATATTATTTAAATTAATTTCCTGGATTTTATATTTCTGAAAATACCTTTAATACCCTTTATACCCTTTTGAACGACATCATAGAGTTAATGACCAAACCAGGAGCTGAAAAGTTTTGTATAAACTCCCAAGGCCAAAATTTATTTTTGAGAATTTTTACAAATTTTTATCCACTCTGGAAATACCCCAAAATATTTAATCCATTTTCTGCAATTATTTTAAATCTGAAAACCTTGGAAACAGTAATGGGCTTCTCCCCTCCCTTTCTCCCTCTCCCGGCCGGCCCAGCCCGTTACCCCCGCTCGCCTTAGGCTGACAGCCTGGTCCCACCTGTCGGCGCCGAATGCCTCACCTCGCACGCGCGACCGACGCCGCGGCCCCACCCGTCAGCCCTCCCGTTCGCTCGCTCGCGCCTGCTGGCCAGTGGCCCCCGCCTGTTAGACTCGTCATCTACCTCGCGCCGTCGCCCCCAAATCGCGTTGGCCGACGACCCCCGCCTCGAATCCGCCTCGCTGGCCCCTCCCGCATTGAATTGACGACATTAATCAGCTCCCCGCGCCCGGACGACCGTTTTCCCCCGTTAAACCACGCCATTAAGCCACGGGATCACCGCTACGCGTGCATGGCCGAGCCCTCGCCAGTGAGTTAATCCCCCCCTCGGCTTTTCTTGTATTCGTCACCCGTTACCCCTCGACGATGACCCTATTTAAACCGCTGCTCTCCACCACGTTCGGTTCACGCGTCCAATTGCTCTCAGACCAAACCGAGCGCCCACACTTCGCCTTTTAGCGCACTCCCCCTGTTTCGCCTTCGGCCACCCCTCGCCGTCGCCTCGGACTGCCTCTGTCTGCGCCTCCGCCACCAACGTGACCGCAAGGACGACCCCTACCTCGGCCATGCCTTCGCTGGTCAAGGAGATCGCCGGATCACCATCGCCGTCGAGTACCCGAGGAACCTACCGCGTCTACCCTCGCCGCCGACCGCGCTCCGTCGACCCCTCGCCTCGCCTAAGGTACCGTTGTGACCGCCGTAGTGTCCTCTTTCCATTTCTAGGCTTAGATAGGGCCCTCGTCGCTCGCCGTGGCCCCTGGTGCGCTCGCCGTCGCCGGAGAAGACGACCGGCATGGGTCGAGTACCGGTGCCGTGTCAGATCTGATCCCGACCGTGCGATCGCGATCGGATGGCGCGCGTGAGCCCACGTACGCGATCTAATTCACACCGTCGGATCTGGTCAAAGCGTTACATTTTAATCTCGCGCGTTCGTTTCCATTTAAAACTCGCGATCGATCTCGTGCGTCCACGTGGTACCCTTTCGCACGTTTTAATCCTTGCCGTCCGTTGTCACTTGAGCGCCCCACCTCGCCTGCGCACATTGGATCTGGATCCAACGGTCCAGATCGATCCGGCGCACGCGCACAGTGCGCGGGTTCACCGTGGGCCTGGCTCACCGTGGACCCGAGAGGATTTAAATTTGAAAATAAATTCCAGAAAAGGTTTAAAACTTAAAATTCATATCTGGCGCATTTGAACTCTAAAAATTGCCATTCCAATTTCAAAAAATTCATAATATTATTCTCTACATGTTTATGCAATAAAAATAGTAGGTTTACTTTGGACATTTCATGTTTATTCAAATGGATATTCAAATGCTTTTAGGGTTAAAATACAAATTCAAATATTTAAATTTCAGAAAAATTTATATTTATTCCTTTCTGTCCATGTACTGAAAACCATTAAATTAACATGAACTTTCCATTTAAAACTTTATTAGGAAACTTAATATGACATTATTCACATTTAAACACCCCTTTCTAAAAAGGACAACTTTTCATTTTAATTCCCTTAAAATTAATTATTAAATAAATCTCAGAACCTTAACAATTAAATTTTATTTTATTTTTAACCAAACCAACTTTAACCTAGGTGTTTATCATGTAATATTATTGCTTGATTGAATGTTGTGTTCATTTTATTTTACTTTATTGTATTGAAAAGACTACGACACCACCGAGGAGCCGGAATACTTCCTGGAAGTCCCTCCCTCGCCTTTCGCTGAACAAGGCAAGTCACCAAACCAATCTTTTGAGCATATTGAACCCATGTTTGATTAAACTATCGCTAAAACACATAGGTTATATATGCATTAGTCAAATGAACCCTTACAATATATTTATTTAGGATCCCCCGACCTTGATGTGCAACCCAAGCCATGCTCTCTAGCCTAAACTCCTTGTCACCATATGATAAATGTTATTAGCTAGTGTCCAATGTATCGACACGATCGCTATAGGATAAAAATGAGTCGTAGTACATGGTTCTATTATATGATCCCCATTGTTTCTTATCTATGGAATTCTGTCGGTGTTGGAGTTGTGGTTGTGAGTGAATGCATGGTGGGTTCCGGGTGCAAGCTAGGGCATTGGTCGGTAGCACCCGGGGCACTATAAGGACCGGTCTGAGGGATCCGTTGCAATACACTTCCGTACTAACCACAAGTCTAGTGGGTAAGTCCTAACTAAGGTATGGATTGTTCCAAACCGAGGCCACCATTTGGAGATGGGTCAAGTAGCACCTGCGGGTGACTTGTACCAATGTGGCGCAAAAGGGGGTGCGACGTTAGCCGGGATGCGGCCCGGCGCGCCGGCGAAACCTAGAGCAGGTGGTTATCGCTTGGAACATTTCATGCCGAGGTTTTGGCACGAGTTCCCGTGGTATGGGTCATCTCGTTTGGGATGAGTGCGTGCCTTGTGGGTACAGTAGTACATCTCTGATCAGAGTCTTAAATCTTTTCGAAAAGCCGAGCCCACGGTCAAGGGCGGGTTGCGTGACATCCCCTAGTTAGATTATTTTGGATATGTATGTGCATGATGGTTTGACATGTAAGGACTGTTGTGCGAGGAGGTAAAACGTACTCCTCGAGTTAGTTGACGTTGTTGATGCTCATGTTTACTTTCCGCATGATTAAAATGTGACTACACTAAATGCAATAACTGAAACAGTACTTTTCCGCAATATTAGCCATTACCCTTCTTTGTTTATTATCCTGCATTATTACTTGCATTCGTGGTGGCTTGTTGAGTACTTTTTGTACTCATACCCGTTGGACCCCACAGAGGATGCTTACTATGAAGACGGTCTGGAGTAGCGACCCAGTCGAGAAGAAAGATCCTGAAGGAGATGTTCGTCATGCAGAATTTTAATTATCTTTATTACTATTTTTACTAAAACTTTGATGTAATAAATATGGTCTGCGTACCATGGATATTGTCGTACGTACGTTGTCGCATGATGAACCTCTTGTATTATTGTTTTTCTATGGAAATGCAATAATGTCTCGATTTGTTAAATCGGGGCGCCACAAGATGGTATCAGAGCCGACTTGACTGTAGGAAGCCAAACAGACCCGCCTAGCCATTAGCCACAGGAAATGATTTCTCGAAAACCTACTTTATAAACTTTGTTCCTCTCCTCACTTTTATTCAACTTGCTATTTTGTAGATGCCTGTCTACCAAGTTCACAGCTACTGCCGCCACTACGAGGGCTTCGTCCGGGAGCTCCGTATGATGCTCACCTTCCTCGGGTTCCTCTTCGAACCCGAATTCCAAGGAGTGTACCCCGACGAGTTCACCGGGCCTTGCGACGTCTCCCTCATCGTCCACGGCTCCGGAGAACACCTGCCGCCCTACACCACCGCACTTGGAGGCCCGACTTTCGACGTCGCGTGCCAACGAGTCTCCCTCCAGGCCCTCATGGTGCTGAGGATGATATACGATGATCGTCTTCAGAACTCGTCCTTCCGGCTTGTGCCGAAGCGTACTCCCGGCGCCCACCGTAGCATCTACCTCGGAGTTCACTCCGTGCGTGATCCGGTCATGGCCCGGTAGTCACGTCTTCTACAGGCTATGGACGATCTCCATACCGAGGCGGTGCTCGACGCCGATGAGCACCATGAGGCGGTTGAGTTCCTTCGTGAAGAAATGAAGAACTTGATCCAATAGAATGGTGAGCTGCAGCGCAAGATCATGCAGCTGCAGAAGGATATTGCGGAGATGGTTCCTCTTCTTTCAAGGAAGAAGAAGCCCATCCGTGAGCCCCTCCCTCGCCCCAAGAGGATCCCGCCACGTCCCTCCCCCGCCAGACCCTCCACCAGCGCCCCTGCACCACGCCCCGGCCTCGTCTCCGACTCCATCATCGAGAACTTTCTCGAGCCCACCGTCCCTCTGGAGCCGCGTACCCGTGGTTCTGAGAGCACGGAGACCGCCTCCGGTGGCGAGTAGGTGTTAGGAGTCGCTATTTTAAATAAAAAGCATAATTTTATATGTGGTGCTACCCACGACGAGTGTGTTGTGGGTAGAATAAGAGTTTGATTGTAATGAACATTTTTACCACTTGATTTATATGCATGAGCTATTCTCGTTAACTGTATTGTCATCTTTTGCCTTATAACATCATATATTCAGAAGATGGCCGACCACCAGAACACCGGCTCCAACAACGGAGAAGGGGGAAGCCGTGATGCGCCCGAGGGTGTTGTACCCAACTGGGGTGCAACGGGCCCGCGTCAGTCTGGGTCGCCCTCCGCCAACCACCCCACTTTGGCGGAGATGATGGCGAATCAGAACCAACTGATCACCGCCCTCCTCACATAGATGCAGCACCAACAAGTTTAGTTGGACCGACTGCAGAACGGGGAACCTGCCCCTCGCGCACCAGCACCCGCACCCGCTCCACAACTCTCGGAGTTTCTGCGCGTGCGTCCGCCCATCTTCTCAAGCACCACCAACCCGATGGAGGCCAGAGATTGGCTTCGCACTATCGGAAAGAAGCTTGACCTCCTCCCCTGCACTGACCGGGAGCGAGTGGCCTTCACCACTCACCAGCTCCAGGGTCCCGCCGCTGAATGGTGGGACAATTATCGTGAGTCCCAGCCGGAGGGCCACGTGGTGACCTGGGCGGAGTTCACCATCGCCTTCTGTGCCGCCCACGTCCCCGCCGGTGTCATCGCGGTGAAACAGCAGGAGTTCCGCGACCTGCAACAAGGCAACCGGACCGTCATGGAGTACCTCCATGAGTTCAATCGCCTCACCCGCTACGCACCGGAGGAAGTGCGCACCGACGCCCTCCGCCAAGCCAAGTTCCTCCGGGGACTTAAGGATGAACTGTCCATCCAGCTCGTCGCCACCGACTACGCCGACTTCCAACGACTAGTCAACAAAGCGCTCATCCAAGAGACTGAGCAGAACAAGTTGGACCTCAAGAAGAGGAAGATGATCGCCTTCAAGCACCAGCAGGCGAACTCTCAGAGGCCCCGCTTCGTCCCTCTGCCACCAGCGCCCGCCTACCATCCTCGGCCCGTCTACAGGCCACCTCATGCCGCCGGTGGATCCAACGCCGGGCATCCTCGCCCCGCTCCACGAGCTCTGGCCGCTCAGCCGACACCAGCCGCCAAGGCCTCGATCTTGAAGGATCGCCAAGGGAGGCCGGTCGTCTGCTTCAACTGCCGCAAGGAAGGCACTATTTGCACCAGTGTCCTCACCCCAAGCAGCCCCAAGGCGCGGCACCCAACCAGGCGGTTCGTGCCCGCGTCAACCACATCAGCGCGGAGGAAGCTCAGGAGGCTCCTGAAGTCGTGCTCAGTACGTTTACTGTGAATTCCGTACCAGTCGTAATATTATTTGACTCTGGAGCAACACACTCCTTCGTCTCTGAAGATTTTGTGAAAACAAATGAACTGGACGTACTCCCTCTACCCATCCCCATGGTGATTGCCACTCCCGGCAATAGGACCTTAGCCCGCTTATACAACCCTAAGGTTCAGATTGACATCCAAGGAGTATTATTTCGGGCTGAGCCAGTCCTCATAAAATGCACCGGACTCGACCTCATACTAGGGATTGATTGGTTGATGAAGCACAAGGGAGTGATCGACTGTGCCAACAAGTCCGTCACGGTGACCAACCCTGAAGGTGCAGCCGTCACCTTTCGAATGACCAGTCGCAAACCACTCGAAGCATCCCTTCGCTCGATAGCTCTTGAAGAAGTACCCATAGTCAAGGAGTTCGCGGATGTCTTCCCTGAAGACCTACCAGGAATGCCTCCCAAGCGGGACATCGAATTCAGAATCGAACTTGTCCCCGGGACCACTCCAATCTCCAAGCGTCCATACCGGATGGCCGCTAATGAACTAGCTGAAGTCAAGAGCAACATCGAAGACCTAGAGCAGAAAGGGTACATCCGACCGAGTACCTCACCCTGGGGTGCACCGGTCATATTTTCCATGAAGAAGGACAAGACCAAGAGGATGTGCGTGGACTATAGAGCCTTGAACGACGTAACCATCAAGAACAAATACCCATTGCCTCGGATCGATGACCTGTTCGATCAGCTGAAAGGATCCTCGGTGTTTTCCAAGATCGACCTCAGGTCAGGTTATCACCAACTGAGGATTAGAGAGGAGGACATACCCAAGACTTCCTTCACCTCCCGTTATGGACTCTACGAGTATACAGTGATGTCGTTCGGACTCACGAATGCCCCGGCCTTCTTCATGAACATGATGAACACTGTATTCATGGAGTTCTTGGATAAGTTCATCGTGGTATTCATCGACGATATCCTCGTTTACTCCAAGACCAAGGAAGAACACGAGACTCACCTCCGTCTGACCCTCGTAAAGCTAAGGGAGCAGCAACTGTACGCCAAATACAGCAAATGCGAATTTTGGTCATCTGAGGTGAAGTTCCTCGGCCATGTTATATCTGCCGGAGGAATAGTAGTGGACCCGACCACCGTTGAAGCGGTAACCAACTGGCTGCAGCCCACGACCGTGACCGAGATCCGGAGTTTTCTCGGATTGGCCGGATACTACCACCGGTTCATCGAGAATTTTTCCAAGATCGCCAAGCCTATGACCAGACTTTTGCAAAAGGAAGTAAAGTTTGAATGGACCCCCGACTGCGAAGAAAGCTTCCAGACTCTCAAGAAGAAACTAGTGTCAGCTCCTATTCTGACTTTGCCAGACATCCGGAAAGACTTCCACGTCTACTGTGATGCCTCTCATCAAGGATTGGGATGCATCTTATTGCAAGAAGGGAAGGTAATATCCTACGCCTCCCGGCAACTGAGACCGCATGAGCTGAACTACCCGACCCACGACCTGGAATTAGCAGTCGTGGTTCATGCCTTGAAGATATGGAGACATTACCTTGTGGGGAATCGGTGTGAGGTCTTCACCGACCACAAGAGCCTCAAGTACATATTCACCCAACCAGATCTGAATCTCAGGCAAAGGAGATGGTTGGAACTGATCAAGGATTACGGCTTGGGCATCCATTATCATCCGGGCAAAGCGAATGTGGTGGCAGACACCCTTAGTCGAAAAGGGTACTGCAATGCCATCATGATTCAGGACCAAGCTCCTTTACTTTACAAGGAGATGGAAAGGCTAAATCTAGGGATCACCACCCGAGCGTACCTCGCTACCTTGGAGTCTCGGCCTGTCTTAATAGACCAGATCCGAGAAAAGCAGAAGGAAGACCCGGACAACTTGGAGATCCAACAGAACATGCGGAAGGGTAAAGCCCCCGGATTTTCCGAGGATGAGCATGGTACCATTTGGTTCGGAAACCGGATATGCGTACCCGACCTACCTGAGTTGAAGACTCTCATCCTTCAAGAAGCCCACGATACTCTATACTCCATTCATCTCAGGAGTACAAAGATGTATCAAGATCTGAAGGAAAAATATTGGTGGGTCAGCATGAAGAGAGAGAGATAGCTGAATATGTGGCCAAGTGCGACACATGCCGGTGAGTCAAGGCAGAGCATCAAAGGCCTGCCGGACTTCTTCAACCTCTCAAGGTCCTTGAATGGAAGTGGGAAGAGATAGAAATGGACTTCATCACGGGACTGCCCAGGACCCAAGCTGGTCATGACTCTATCTGGGTGATCGTCGACCGACTCACCAAGGTAGCCCACTTCGTTCCGGTCAAGACAACTTACACCGTCGCAAAGTTGGCTGAGTTGTATATGACCCGGATCGTGTGCCTTCACGGAGTTCCTAAGAAGATTGTATCTGACCGTGGGAGTCAGTTTACCTCCAAGTTTTGGAAGAACCTTCAAGAGGAACTCGACACCCGACTGAACTTTAGCACCGCCTATCATCCACAGACCGACGGTCAAACCGAAAGGGTCAACCAGATATTGGAAGATATGCTTAGAGCTTGCGCTCTAGACTTTGGCGGAATGTGGGACAAGAACTTGCCATATGCGGAGTTCTCCTACAACAACAGCTATCAAGCCAGCCTGCAGATGTCCCCGTTCGAAGCACTCTACGGACGTAAGTGCAGAACGCCGTTGCTCTGGGATCAAACCGGAGAGTCACAACTGTTTGGGACCGATCTATTAAGAGAAGCTGAAGAGAAGGTCAAGATCATAAGAGACCAATTGAAGGCAGCCCAATCCCGGCAGAAGAGCTATGCCGACAACCGTCGAAGAGACCTAGCCTTTGAGGAGGGCAATTATGTCTATCTCCGAGTCACTCCCCTCCGTGGCACCCAAAGGTTCAACATGAAAGGCAAGCTAGCACCCCGCTACGTCGGACCTTTTCAGATCCTCCGACGCCAAGGAGAAGTGGCATATCAACTTGAACTGCCTCCATCCTTGGGAGGAGTTCACGATGTGTTCCACGTCTCTCACCTGAAGAAGTGCCTTCGCGTACCCACCGAGCAAGTCGATCTTCAATAGCTCAATGTCCAGGAAGACTTGACCTACATAGAGAAACCCATCAAGATCTTGGAAACCAAGGAAAGAGTAACCAGAAGTCGTGTCGTTCGCTTCTGCAAGGTTCAATGGAACAACCATCCCGCCGAAGAAGCTACATGGGAGAAGGAAGACGAACTAAAAGCCCAATACCCCGAGTTATTCGAGTAACGTTCCAATCTCGAGGACGAGATCTTTGTAAGGGGGATAGGTTTGTAACACCCCAAATTTCCAAAACAATAAAAATATTATTTAAATTAATTTCCTGGATTTTATATTTCTGAAAATACCTTTAATACCCTTTTATACCCTTTTGAACGACATCATAGAGGTAATGACCAAACCAGGAGCTGAAAATTTTTGTATAAACTCCCAAGGCCAAAATTTATTTTTGAGAATTTTTACAAATTTTATACACTCTAGAAATACCCCAAAATATTTAATCCATTTTCTGCAATTATTTTAAATCTGAAAACCTTGGAAATACTAATGGGCTTCTCCCCTCCCTTTCTCCCTCTCCCGGCCGGCCCAGCCCGTTACCCCGCTCGCCTTAGGCTGACAGCCTGGTCCCACCTGTCGGCACCGAATGCCTCACCTCGCACGCGCGCCCGACGCCGCGGCCCCACCCGTCAGCCCTCCCGTTCGCTCGCTCGCGCCCGCTGGCCAGTGGCCCCCGCCTGTCAGACCCGTCGTCTACCTCGCGCCGTCGCCCCCAAATCGCGCTGGCCGATGACCCCCACCTCGAATCCGCCTCGCTGGCCCCTCCCGCATTGAATTGACGCCATTAATCAGCTCCCCGCGCCCGGCCGACCGTTTTCCCCCGTTAAACCACGCCATTAAGCCACGGGATCACCGCTACGCATGCATGGCCGAGCCCTCGCCGGCGAGTTAATCCCCCCCTCGGCTTTCCTTGTATTCGTCACCCGTTACCCCTCGCCGATGACCCTATTTAAACCGCTGCTCTCCACCACGTTCGGTTCATGCGTCCAATTGCTCTTAGACCAAACCGAGCGCCCACACTTCGCCTTTTAGCGCACTCCCCCTGTTTCGCCTCCGGCCACCCCTCACCGTCGCCTCGGACCGCCTCCGTCCGCGCCTCCGCCACCAACGTGACCACAAGGACGACCCCTACCTCGGCCACGCCTCCACTGGTCAAGGAGATCGCCGGATCACCATCGCCGTCGAGTACCCGAGGAACCCACCGCGTCTACCCTCGCAGCCGACCGCGCTCCGTCGACCCCTCGCCTCGCCTAAGGTACCGTCGTGACCGCCGTAGTGTCCTCTTTCCATTTCTAGGCTTAGATAGGGCCCTCGTCGCTCGCTGTGGCACCTGGTCCACTCGCCGTCGCCGGAGAAGACGACCGGCACGGGTCGAGTACCCGTGCCATGTCGGATCTGATCCCGACCGTGCGATCGCGATCGGATGGCGCGTGTGAGCCCACGTACGCGATCTAATTCGCACCGTCGGATCTAGTCAAAGCGTTACGTTTTAATCTCGCGCGTTCGTTTCCATTTAAAACCCGCGATCGATCTCGTGCGTCCACGTGGTACCCTTTCACACGTTTTAATCCTGGCCGTCCGTTGTCACTTGAGCGCCCCGCCTCGCCTGCGCACGTTGGATCTGGATCCAACAGTCCAGATCGATCCGGCGCACGCGCACAGTGCGCGGGTTCACCGTGGGCCTGGCTCACCGTGGACCCGAGAGGATTTAAATTTGAAAATAAATTCCAGAAAAGGTTTAAAACTTGTAAAATTCATATCTGGCGCATTTGAACTCTAAAAATTGCGATTCTAATTTCAAAAAATTCATAATATTATTCTCTACATGTTTATGCAATAAAAACAGTAGGTTTACTTTGGACATTTCATGTTTATTCAAATGGATATTCAAATGCCTTTAGGGTTAAAATACAAATTCAAATATTTAAATTTCAGAAAAATTTATATTTATTCCTTTCTGTCCATGTACTGAAAACCATTAAATTAACATGAACTTTCCATTTAAAAATTTATTAGGAAACTTAATATGACATTATTCACATTTAAACACCCCTTTCTAAAAAGGACAACTTTTCATTTTAATTCCCTTAAAATTAATTATGAAATAAATCTCAGAACCTTAACAATTAAATTTTATTTTATTTTTAACCAAACCAACTTTAACCTAGGTGTTTATCATGTAATATTATTGCTTGATTGAATGCTGTGTTCATTTTATTTTACTTTATTGTATTGAAAAGACTACGACGCCACCGAGGAGCCGGAATACTTCCCGGAAGTCCCTCCCTCACCTTTCGCTGAACAAGGCAAGTCACCAAACCAATCTTTTGATCATATTGAACCCATGTTTGATTAAACTATCGCTAAAACACATAGGTTATATATGCATTAGTCAAATGAACCCTTACAATATATTTATTTAGGATCCCCCGACCTTGATGTGCAACCCAAGCCATGCTCTCTAGCCTAAACTCCTTGTCACCATATGATAAATGTTATTATCTAGTGTCCAATGTATCGACACGATCGCTATAGGATAAAAATGAGTCGTAGTACATGGTTCTATTATATGATCCCCATTGTTTCTTATCTATGGAATTCTGTCGGTGTTGGAGTTGTGGTTGTGAGTGAATGCATGGTGGGTTCCGGGTGCAAGCTAGGGCATTGGTCGGTAGCACCCGGGGCACTATAAGGACCGGTCTGAGGGATCCGTTGCAATACACTTCCGTACTAACCACAAGTCTAGTGGGTAAGTCCTAACTAAGGTATGGATTGTTCCAAACCGAGGCCACCATTTGGAGATGGGTCAAGTAGCACCTGCGGGTGACTTGTACCAATGTGGCGCAAAAGGGGGTGCGACGTTAGCCGGGATGCGGCCCTGCGCGCCGGCGAAACCTAGAGCGGGTGGTTATCGCTTGGAACATTTCATGCCGAGGTTTTGGCACGAGTTCCCGTGGTATGGGTCATCTCGTTTGGGATGAGTGCGTGCCTTGTGGGTATAGTAGTACATCTCTGATCAGAGTCTTAAATCTTTTCGAAAAGTTGAGCCCATGGTCAAGGGCGGGTTGCGTGACATCCCCCAGTTAGATTATTTTGGATATGTATGTGCATGATGGTTTGACATGTAAGGACTGTTGTGCGAGGAGGTAAAACGTACTCCTCGAGTTAGTTAACGTTGTTGATGCTCATGTTTACTTTCCGCGTGATTAAAATGTGACTACACTAAATGGAATAACTGAAACGGTACTTTTCCGCAATATTAGCCATTACCCTTCTTTGTTTATTATCCTGTATTATTACTTGCATTCGTGGTGGCTTGTTGAGTACTTTTTGTACTCATACCCGTTGGACCCCACAGAGGATGCTTACTATGAAGACGGTCTGGAGTAGCGACCCAGTCGAGAAGAAAGATCCTGAAGGAGATGTTCGTCATGCAGAATTTTAATTATCTTTATTACTATTTTTACTAAAAATTTGATGTAATAAATATGGTCTGCGTACCATGGATATTGTCGTACGTACGTTGTCGCATGATGAACCTCTTGTATTATTGTTTTTCTATGGAAATGCAATAATGTCTCGATTTGTTAAATCGGGGCGCCACACCCCTCCACTATGGTGCATCGAGTCGGAGCATTCCATACTTCCAGTTAGGACTTACCCATTAGACTTGTGGTTGGTACGGAAGTGCTTTGCAACAGATTCCGCAGACCGGTCCTTATAGTGCCCCAGGTGCGACAAACCAATGCCCGAGCTTGCACCCGGAACCCACCATACTTATAACTTAGCCAACTCCAACAGAGTCCAGAGACGAGAATAACGGGGAAATTCATATACAGAATCCAGCTATCTATGACTCATTCTTTTTATCCTATAGCAGTTGTGCCGGTACATTGGGCACTAGCTAATAATTTTATTGTAGAGTGACAAGGAGTTAAGGCTCAATAAGCATGGCTTGGGTTTGCACACAAGGACGGGGATCTAATAAATATAAGTGTAAGGTTTGATATTGGACTAATGCAATATTAACCTATGAGTTATAGCGATAATTTATTAAAACATGGGCTCAATAATGATCAACTGTTTCCACAGGGGTTGTTGATGACTTGCCTTGATCAGCAAATGGGGATGGAGGAACCTCGGGGTAGAACTCCGGCTCCTCGACGAACTCGTAGTCTTCTTGATACGGAAAAATAAACAACATATTTCAATACATCATCACAAAACATAAGCAAACAAGTTTTGTGGTTTAAATATGTGAATTGAGCTTTATTGTACTGAGGTTTATATTTAATATCATTAAAAGTTACATTTTAAGTGTTTTTACTAATTTATTTCCTGAATTATTAATTTATCCCTAAGGGGTTTTTATTTATTTAATCCATAAGTTTATTTTGTGCTGAAGTAACATATTGTTTTTATAGCATTAAAGTGTAGAGAATAATATACTGAATTTAACAAAATTTGAATGGTGAAATTTGGAGTTAAAATGAGCAAGTTATGAATTTTTAAAGTTTAAATCAATTTTTGGATTTTTATTTAAACTGGAAATGGGCTTTAGTCCACGGTGAGCCAGGCCCACGGTGGACAGGCGCACTGTGCGCGTGGACCGGTTGATCCAGAGCCGTCGGATCTGGATCTGGCGGCCAGGCGCGAGGCGGGAGGGGTTAATTGAAATTGAACGGCCAGGATTAAAACCGAGCGAACGGGTACGCGTGGACGCACCAGATCGCTCCAGCACCTTAAGTCGCGATCGACGGCTGTGAGCGCACGGTACCGCTTTGACCTTATTGGAGGGCCCTGATTAAATCCCGAAGGGATTTAATCGTAGCCCTCCGATCACGATCGGGCGGCCGAGATGGGGTCCGGCACGGCACGACCGTAAGGGGAACGTATCGCCCTTCGTTCTCGGCTCCGGCGGGCTCGGGTGCGGTGGCGACGGTGCCGGCGAGGGGGCTAAGCCCTAGCTCTATGCTAATATGGAAAGAGGAGGGGCTGGCGGTCACGTTCGTACCTTTGGCGGCGAAGAAGGAGGTCCGGAGGTGACCGGCGGCGAGTGTAGACGGCGGAGGGGATTCGGGTGCTCGACGGTGACGGCGATCCGGCGGGATCCACGACCAACCGAGGGGTGGCCGAGGACGGGTGGGCACGAGCGGTCACAACGGTGGCGACGGCTAGGGTGACGGCGGCGCAGATCGTCGGCGGGAGCTCACCGGAGTCGAAACAGAGGAGAAGCCCGAAAATGGGATGGGGCGCTCTGCTTTCACTCGGGTTTGGGCTACGACGATGTGGGCAGAGGGCGGTGGCCAGGGGGTTATTTATAGGGGCTCGCCGGCGTAAGGAGGGAAGGAAACCGAGGGTTTCCAAGAACTCCGGCGAGGGATTCCTATCTCACGGCCAAGCTTCTATATACGGAAAAATGCGTCGGGTTTCGATGGAAGGAGGTCGGAGGCGGTCGGGGAAGGTGATCCGAGGCGAATCCTGACGAATGCGGGCGGCCGGCGGGGGAAAACAGAAAGAGATCGCCGGAAAAAGGAAAGGGGAGGGAGGGATTCCATCGAAGACGATGGATCCGACAGGTGGCCCCCACCTGTCGGCGGGTGAGCGAAAAAGGAAAGTCGGACAGGCGGGCCCGGGCGGTCGGTGGGTGAAAGGGGGCTGACCGGTGGGGCCAGGCGGGGCGTGGGCAGGAGAGAGAGACGGGATGCGAGCGCCGATAGGCGGGTCCCGCTTGTCAGTGACACGCAGCTGGACTGGGCCGGGCTTGGGGCACTTTGAAGGTTGGCGGCCCGATAGGATTTTAAAAATCTTTTCTGATTTAAAATAAATCCAGTAATTCATATATTTGATTAATGGTTGAATCACTATTGATAAAAATTTGGAAAAATTCCTAAAATTATATCTTGGCCTCTAGTTCATCTCATAAAATTTTCAGCTCCAGATTTTGAGTATTTCTCTCTGTTTGGCTTTAATAGGGCTCTTTAAGGGTTTTTCTTCAATTATAAATTCCAGAAATCCTTTTAATATTATTTTTCTTTATTTTATTTCCTTTTTAATTTTTAGGGTGTTACAATCCTATCCCCCTTACAGAGAATCTCGTCCTTGAGATTCGGATCAATCCTCGAATAGCTCAGGATGTTGTGCCTTGAGTTCATCTTCTTTTTCCCATGTAGCTTCCTCTACCGGATGATTGCTCCACTGCACTTTGCAGAAGTGGATGACCCAGCTCCTGGTGATCCTTTCCTTGACTTCCAATATCTTGACAGGCTTTTCCACATAGGTCAGATCTTCTTGAACATCCAACTGCTGTAGATCCACTTGATCTGTCGGGACTCGGAGACACTTCTTGAGTTGGGAAACGTGAAAAACGTCATGTACTCCAGCCAATGAGGGCGGTAGTTCCAATTGATAAGCGACTTCGCCTTGGCGTCGAATAATGGGAAATGGTCCAATATATCGAGGGGACAACTTTCCTCTCATGTTAAACCGTTGAGTACCATGGAGAGGCGTGACTCGAAGATAGACATGATCTCCCTCTTCAAAGGCTAGATCTCTGCGTCGATTGTCTGTGTAGCTCTTCTGTCGTGATTGGGCTGTCTTGAGTCGGTCTCTGATGATCCGTACCTTCTCTTCAGCTTCTCGGAGGATGTCCGTTCCGAACACTTGAGATTCACCAGTTTGATCCCAAAGTAGAGGCGTTCGGCACTTACGTCCATATAGGGCTTCAAAAGGAGACATCTGAAGACTGTCTTGATAGTTGTTGTTGTACGAAAACTCAGCGTACGGTAAGCTCTTGTGCCAAGTGGCTCCAAAATCCAAGACGCATGCCTGTAGCATATCTTCCAATATCTGATTCACCCTTTCAGTTTGTCCATCTGTCTGAGGGTGGTAGGCAGTGCTAAAGTTCAATCTTGTTCCCATCTCTTCTTGAAGGTTCTTCCAAAAGCGAGATGTAAACTGACTTCCTCGATCGGACACTATCTTCTTGGGTACTCCATGAAGACACACAATGCGGGCCATGTATAGTTCTGCAAGCTTAGGGCCACTAAAGGTCGTCTTGACGGCTATGAAATGCGCTACTTTCGTGAGTCGGTCAATAATCACCCAAATAGAATCATATCCAAGTTGGGTCTTTGGGAGTCCGGTGATGAAATCCATACCGATCTCTTTCCACTTCCATTCAGGTACTTTCAATGGCTGTAACAGTCCTGCAGGTCTCTGATGTTCAGCTTTTACTCTTCTACAGGTGTCACACTCGGCGACGAACTGTGCCATCTCCCTCTTCATGCTAACCCACCAATAACGTTCCTTCAGGTCCAGGTACATCTTGGTACTTCCAGGATGAATGGAGTACAACGTCTCATGGGCTTCTCTCAGGATAAGGGTTTTTATCTCTGGTTTATCCGGCACACATATCCGGGTTCCAAACCATATGGTGCCATTCTCGTCGTCTGAAAATCCTGGGGCTTTTCCTTGCCTCATGTTCTTCTTAATGGCGGCGATATCCGAGTCTTCTAATTGAGCTTCTCGGATTTGTTCGAACAAGACAGGTTGAGTCTCTAAGGTGGCTAGGTATGCTCCGGTGGTCAACCCGAGATTCAACTTTTCCATCTCTTTACATAACAAGGGCGCGTGTTCCTGAATCATAATGGCTGTGCAATATCCCTTGCGACTTAATGCATCGGCTACCACATTTGCTTTTCCGGGGTGGTAGTGGATACCTAAGTCATAGTCCTTTATTAATTCCAACCATCGTCTTTGCCTCAGGTTAAGGTATGGCTGTGTGAAGATGTACTTCAAGCTCTTGTGATCCGTAAAGATCTCACAGTGATTTCCGACCAAATAATGCCTCCATATCTTAAGGGAGTGCACTACAACGGCTAATTCCAAATCGTGGGTCGGGTAGTTCAACTCATGAGGTCTCAACCGACGAGAGGCATAAGAGATAACCTTTCCATCTTGCATAAGAACACATCCCAATCCTTGGCGAGATGCGTCGCAATAGACATGGATGTATTTCCGAATATCGGGTAGGGTCAGTATGGGTGCTGACACCAGACGGGTCTTGAGGGTGAGGAAACTTACCTCGCATTCGGGGGTCCATTCAAACTTCTCTCCTTTATGCAATAACTTAGTCATTGGCTTGGCTATCTTAGAAAAATTCTCAATGAATCTCCGATAATACCCGGCCAAACCCAGACAACTTCGTATCTCAGATACGTTTGTGGGTGGCAACCAATCTGTAACTGCTTCCACGGTGGCAGGATCTACTGCAATGCCTTGTGCAGAGATAATGTGTCCAAGGAACTTCACTTCCGCCGTCCAAAACTTGCACTTGCTGTACTTGGCGTATAACAGGTGTTCCCTTAGCTTTCCTAAGGTTAACCGGAGGTGAGTCTCGTGCTCTTTTTGGTCCTTGGAATAAATGAGGATGTCGTCTATAAAGACCACGATGAATTTGTCCAAATACTCCATAAACACCTTGTTCATCATGTTCATGAAGAATGCAGGGGCGTTGGTCAATCCAAAGGACATAACCGTACACTCATATAATCCATAACGGGTGGTAAAGGCCGTATTGTGTATATCCTCTTCTCGAATCCTTAACTGATGATAATCAGACCGCAGATCGATCTTAGAGAATACCGTAGCTCCCTTTAGTTGGTCAAAGAGATCATCAATCCGAGGCAACGGGTACTTGTTCTTGATGGTCACTTCATTCAAAGCGCGGTAATCCACACACATACGCTTAGCCTTGTCTTCTTTCTTCTCGACAAAGATGACGGGGGCACCCCATGGTGATGTACTTGGTCTGATGTAGCCTTTCCTCTTGAGATCCTCCAACTGCTGCTTCATCTCAGCTAGCTCGTTAGCGGCCATCCTGTATGGTCGCTTGTAAATAGGGGTAGTCCCGGGTACCAAATCAATCCTGAATTCGATGTCCCTCTTGGGTGGCATCCCTGGTAAATCTTCTGGGAATACGTCCGGGTATTCACTGACTACCGGTATCTCCTCCAAGGTAATCTGATGCAGTCTTGGTCTTCCGGTCTTCATGCTTGGCATCTGGAATGTGACGGCAGTCCCTTCTTCACTAGTCACAGTCACTTTTCTCTGGGCACATTCTATTACTCCTTGGTGTTTATTTAACCAATCCATCCCTAGAATAAGATCCAAACCTTGGCATTCTATTAGGATGGGGTCGGCCCAAAATATTGTGCCTTGGATATCTACCCATACCCTTGGGCTATAGGAATAGGCGAGGGTTTGTTTGCCCGGGGTAGCTATTAATACTGGTCTGGGTAGTTCACTTATGTCCAGGGCATTTCTTTCCACAAAAGCAGTCGATATAAAGGAGTGCGTAGCTCTGGTGTCAAATAATACCACTGCAAGTGATGAATGTACCATAAACTTACCCATGACAATTTCCGGGGCGGCCTGAGCTTCTTCGGTGGTGATGTGGTTGACTTTGGCGCGGACGGCAGGGTTCGATGCGACGCCTTGGGTACGCTTGGGATGACGGCACTGGTGAGAATAGTGCCCCTCTTGGCGGCAGTTGAAACATACCACAAGCTTGCCGTGCCTGTCTCGCAGAACCTCCGCCTTCTTGGCTGGGGTGGCTGGGGCGGCTGGTGCGGCGGGAGCGGGGCGAGGTTGTCCGGCTCCGGTATTGGCAGCAGGTGGTGCCGGACGATACACCGGGCGGGGGTGGTACTGTGGCGCTGGTGGAGGAGGGGTGAAACGGGGCCTCTGAGCCATGCCTTGATTCTGCTTGAAGGCGATCATCCTCTTTCTCTTCAGGTCGACCTTGTTCTGTTGGGTCTCCTGAATAATAGCTTTGTTCACCAACTTTTGGAAGTTGGCGAAATCTCCGGAGATAAGCTGTAGGGACAGCTCATCCTTCAGTCCCCGGAGGAACTTGGCCTGCCTAGCCGCATCTGTACGGACCTCCTCAGGTGCGTACCTGGCCAGTCAGTTGAACTCATGCAAATACTCAGTTACAGACCTGCTCTCCTGCTGCAGGTCCCTAAACTCTTGTTGCTTCTGAGCTACAATGCCGTCGGGGACGTGAGCGGCACGGAAAGCAGCCAAGAACTCCGCCCAGGTATGGACGTGTCTCTCGGGCAAGGTCTCACGCAGATTGTCCCACCACTCTGTGGCGGGACCCTGGAGCTGGTGGGTGGCGAAGGCCACCCTCTCCTGCTCAGTGCAGGTCAGGAGGTCGAGCTTCTTCTCGATGGTCCTCAACCAATCCCCAGCCTCCATGGGGTTGGTGGTGCTTGAGAAGGTCGGTGGGCGGACTCGGAGGAACTCCGAGAGTTGGGAGGCGGGAGCGGGAGCTGGAGTGGCGGGTCATGGCAGCTCGGGCTGTTGGTGGAGACGGAAGAAGTGAGCCTGCTGCTCTTGCATCTGCTGCTGCTATTGTTGCATCTGGTTCAGAAGGGCAGATACCAGTTGGTTTTGCGTGACCATCATCTCGGCCAGAGTGGGGTGATTGGCAACCGGGGCTTGCCTTTGCCCAGTTGCTCCCCACTGAGGCAGGTTTCCATTCTCTCCTCCGTTCTGAGGAGCGTCGGAGCCTTGGTTGTTCGACATCCTGAGGTTTCCAAAATAACAATATCTTTAAAGGGGAAACACTGCTAAACTTTATTTCAAAAGATCGTTCTTGCAATTACATTTATTGTCTTTTATTTTAGTTCTTCACTCATGCCTCATATTTGACATGAATGACATTACAAACAGGCAAAAGAAAACAACCAATCGTAAACTACGTCTATGGTAGCTCGGGGGATGGCTCGATCACGGGCTCGATGGCGACGGCCGGGGAGGTGGATCTGGAAGGTCCGGTGGGAGGTGCGCTGCGAGAAATCCTCTTGGGCCTCACGGTGGTGATCCGAAGGGATTTCCGCTTGCGAGGCGGAAGGGGTGCGATCTCCTCGATGTCCTTCTTCAACTCTTGGATCTGCTGGTGGAGCTGGGGGTTGGTGGCGACGCGCTGTCATAGAAGTTCATTCTGGCACCGTAGCTCTTCGGCCTCGGCAGCCAATCGGTGTCCCTGCTGGATACGGCGACGAAGATCTCCGTTCTCACGGTTCAGATCCTCTGAAGAGTGTCGGTAAAAGGCGATCGTATCGCGCTGTCCGTTGGCATCCTGCAGTGCCTCGTAGTGGAGCTCATCCATTGCCTTTAACAGGCGCACTGTATGTCCAACCGAAGAGTGACGCTGAGAGAGGGTGCTGACGTAGTCACTGTGTGGGCTCCGTGGGGTACGAAGAGGCACGAAGCGGTAGTCCGCGTCATAGAGCTCACTGTCGTAGATCATTCGGAGCTCAGTGAGTGCCTGGAGAGTGGTGCGCTGGCTGGCTACCAAGAAGGTAGGTCCTCCACCTTGATAGGTGTGGGCTGTCTGAGGGGAGGGCTGGATGACGATGGTGACCTCACAGAAGCTTTCTTCCTTGTCGGGGAAGACTCCATGAAACATCGGCTCGTGCTCAAATCCGAGAAAACCGACGAGCATGCGCAGCTCACGGATGAATCCGGCCTCGTCACGAAGAGTCCCGCTCATGGTATGGACCGGCATCTACAAAAGAGAGAAAGTTTTTGTGAAAATCTCGGAAGATGAGAGGATAAGTAATTTTTGTAAGAAAATATAGTAAATATAAGTCCTAAGGTCAGGTCTATTTGGCTTCCTACAGTCAAGTCGGCTCTGATACCATCTTGTCGCGCCGCGATTTAACAAATCAGGACTTTATTGAAATTTCATAGAAAATCAATAAAACAAGACGTTCATCATGCGACCTCGTACAATACGGGCAATCATTCACGGTTCGTAGACCGCATTAATACAAAAGTGAATAAAGGTGAAGAGAAACTAATAAAATAAGGGTCCTAGATGAATGTCTCCTTTCAGTCTCGCCTTGACTGGGTCGCTACTCCAGACCTGCATCCTCCTCGTAGTAGACGGGCTCTGATGGTGTAAGTCAACGGGGTGAGTGCAGATGTACTCAGCAAGCCACTGAATGCAAATATAATGCAAGATAATAACAAGGGAGATAGTGGCTAGTTTTGCGGAAGCGCGTAATTTGTAAAGCAATTAAATGTGACCAATCCATTAGTACTGAAATGTAAACATGTGTATGCATCATCATCTTCTAACTCGAGGGGTACAGTCAGCCCCACCTCGCTCAACAGTCCTTACATGCCATGAATAACTCAACCTTTCAATCAACTGTAAACTAACTGCGAGTAGTCACACAACCTACCCTTGACCATGGGCTCGGCTTTTCGAAAAGATTAAATTACTCTGATCAGAGATGTACCACTGTACCCACAAGGCACGCACTCATCACCTACACTAAAGTGTAAAAAGATGACCCATTTCACGGGAACTCGTGCACAAAACCTTTCATATAGTCCTCCCTGACTCAACAGCACCCTCTTATAGGTTTCATATGGTGTCCCGACGCGTCGGTGCCCCACCATACCCCCCCTTGAGCCTCGTTGGTACAAGTCGCCCGCAGGCTTGCCCCGTGCCCCCTCCACTATGGTGCATCAAGTCGGAGCATTCCATACTTCCAGTTAGGACTTACCCATTAGACTTGTGGTTGGTACGGAAGTGCTTTGCAACAGATCCCGCAGACCGGTCCTTATAGTGCCCCGGGTGCGACAAACCAATGCCCGAGCTTGCACCCGGAACCCACCATACTTATAACTTAGCCAACTCCAACAGAGTCCAGAGACGAGAATAACGGGGAAATTCATATACAGAATCCAGCTATCTATGACTCATTCTTTTTATCCTATAGCAGTTGTGCCGGTACATTGGGCACTAGCTAATAATTTTATAGTAGAGTGACAAGGAGTTAAGGCTCAATAAGCATGGCTTGGGTTTGCACACAAGGACGGGGATCTAATAAATATAAGTGTAAGGTTTGATATTGGACTAATGCAATATTAACCTATGAGTTATAGCGATAATTTATTAAAACATGGGCTCAATAATGATCAACTGTTTCCACAGGAGTGGTCGATGACTTGGCTTCATCAGCAAATGGGGATGGAGGAACCTCGGGGTAGAACTCCGGCTCCTCGACGAACTCGTAGTCTTCTTGATACGGAAAAATAAACAACATATTTCAATACATCATCACAAAATATAAGCAAACAAGTTTTGTGGTTTAAATATGTGAATTGAGCTTTATTGTACTGAGGTTTATATTTAATATCATTAAAAGTTACATTTTAAGTGTTTTTACTAATTTATTTCCTGAATTATTAATTTATCCCTAAGGGGTTTTTATTTATTTAATCCATAAGTTTATTTTGTGCTGAAGTAACATACTGTTTTTATAGCATTAAAGTGTAGAGAATAATATACTGAATTTAACAAAATTTGAATGGTGAAATTTGGAGTTAAAATGAGCAAGTTATGAATTTTTAAAGTTTAAATCAATTTCTGGATTTTTATTTAAACTGGAAATGGGCTTTAGTCCACGGTGAGCCAGGCCCACCGTGGACAGGCGCACTGTGCGCGTGGACCGGTTGATCCAGAGCCGTCAAATCTGGATCTGGCGGCCAGGCGCGAGGCGGGAGGGGTTAAGTGAAATTGAACGGCCAGGATTAAAACCGAGCGAACGTGTACGCGTGGACGCACCAGATCGCTCCAGCGCCTTAAGTCGCGATCGACGGCTGTGAGCGCACGGTACCGCTTTGACCGGATCCGAGGGCCCTGATTAAATCCCGAATCGTAGCCCTCCGATCACGATCGGGCGGCCGAGATGGGGTCCGGCATGGCACGACCGTAAGGGGCACGTATCCCCTTTCGTTCTCGGCTCCGGTGGGCTCGGGTGCGGTGGCGACGGCGCCGGCGAGGGGGCTAAGCCCGATCTCTATGCTAAAATGGAAAGAGGAGGGGCTGGCGGTCACGTTCGTACCTTTGGCGGCGAAGAAGGAGGTCCAGAGGTGACCGGCGGCGAGTGTAGACGGCGGAGGGGATTCGGGTGCTCGACAGTGACGGCGATCCGGCGGGATCCACGACCAACCGAGGGGTGGCCGAGGACGGGTGGGCACGGGCGGTCACAACGGTGGCGACGGCTAGGGTGACGGCGGTGCAGATCGTCGGCGGGAGCTCACCAGAGTCGAAACAGAGGGAAAGCCCGAAAATGGGATGGGGCGCTCTGCTTTCACTCGGGTTTGGGCTACGACGGTGTGGGCAGAGGGCGGTGTCCAGGGGGTTATTTATAGGGGCTCGCCGGAGTAAGGAGGGAAGGAAACCGAGGGTTTACAAGAACTTCGGCGAGGGATTCCTATCTCATGGCCAAGCTTCTATATACGGAAAAACGCGTCGGGTTTCGATGGAAGGAGGTCGGAGGCGGTCGGGGAAGGTGATCCGAGGCGAATCCCGACGAACGCGGGCGGCCGGCGGGGGAAAACAGAAAGAGATCACCAGAAAAAGGAAAGGGGAGGGAGGGATTCCATCGGAGACGATGGATCCGACAGGTGGCCCTCACCTGTCGGTGGGTGAGCGAAAAAGGAAAGTCGGACAGGCGGGCCCAGGCGGTCGGTGGGTGAAAGGGGGCTGACCGGTGGGGCCAGGCGGGTCGCGGGCGGGAGAGAGAGACGGGACGCGTGCGCCGACAGGCGGGTCCCGCTTGTCAGTGACACGCAGCTGGATTGGGCCAGGCTTGGGGCACTTTGAAGGTTGGCAGCCCGATAGGATTTTAAAAATCTTTTCTGATTTAAAATAAATCCAGTAATTCATATATTTGATTAATGGTTGAATCACTGTTGATAAAAATTTGGAAAAATTCCTAAAATTATATCTTGGCCTCTAGTTCATCTCATAAAATTTTCAGCTCCAGATTTTCAGTATTTCTCTCTGTTTGGCTTTAATAGGGCTCTTTAAGGGTTTTTCTTCAATTATAAATTCCAGAAATCCTTTTAATATTATTTTTATTTATTTTATTTCCTTTTTAATTTTTAGGGTGTTACACGTACGAAGCAGCTGCTACAGTGTGAACCTCACTGACAGCGAGTTGGCGGAGCTGGCATTCAAAGGACTCCCGAACCCTATTAGGGAGAAGTTCTCATCACATGAGTTCGAAAGTTTATTGCAACTGGTGCAAATAGTATCGGCCCACGAGAGCTGATTTCAAGAGGCCAGTCAGGACAAGTACCAGAAGAAGGTCGTGTACACTCAAGTGTACCACTCAGACTTTGACGAGGACAGCGACTCTGATGCAGAAGTCAGGATGGCCGAGTGGTCCAAGAACAAAAAGCAGATTGCTTGCCCGTGGATAAAATCACCCAAGAAGGAAGAGAGATATAACTTCGATATCAACAAGGCCGATAAAATATTTGACCTGCTACTGAAAGAGAAGCAAATCCACCTGTCGTTTGGCCACATAATACCGTCTGCGAAAGAACTAAAGAAGAAGAAGTACTGCAAATGGCACAACTCCCCATCGCATCATACTAACGAGTGCAAGGTATTCAGGCAGCAGATTCAGTCGGCTGTAGAGCAAGGCCAAAACAAATTTGACAATGGGAAGCAACCAATGAATATAGATGGCCATCCATTCACAGTCAACATGGTGCATGCACACTGTGATGATAATTGGCACGCAAGGAATAGAAGAAGAGCTAGAAGAAATATCACCTCAGTAGTACTCATCGAAAAGTATCAGAAGAGGTCGGTAGAAAGAGAAAGTGGTGGAGACAGTCGTGGCCACTCGCGTTTCAATCTACATTAGAATTGTGAGTTCTTCAGGTTTTGTTGGAATGAGGGGCTACGTCTACCGTCTATGGATGACTGCCCGGGATGTAATGGAGTACCGGGTGATCATCGGCTACATGATCAAAGAATGGTGCGCCAAAGGCTGTCACTCCCAAGGGTATCGACACTAGAATGGCTTGGCCCCGTCGGTTTGGAAGGAGTCGACCTGACAGCCGAATACGATGAATACACCACAAGAAAGCTGTAGTGGTGCCCCTGGAGAATCTTTACGTGAAGCCAAAAAAGAAGGGTGAAACATCTACGACAAAGAGAAGGAGGTGTACAAGAGCTCAATGAAGGAGTTGATCGTTCCCCTAAGATCAAGAGCGAATGGTGCCCGAAGGATAAGGCCGATCACGATGACAAGAAATATGCAGAGGTAAAACATGGTTTTCTTCCTTCCCGCAGAGTATCGGGCCATCACAGAGGAGGACACAGAGCCAGCCGATACCATGGCTCAACTAATGCTGGCTCCACAACCTTCAATTTTTGATAAGCCGGAAGAACTGGAACATCGGCACCTGAGGCCGCTCTACATCAAAGGGTTGGTTAATGGGAAGCCGATGTCCAAGATGATGATAGATGGAGGGGCGGTCATAAACTTGATGCCTTACGCCACCTTCCAAAAGCTTGGGAAAATGCCGAAAGACCTCATTAGAACCAACATGGTATTGAGGGACTTCAAAGGTAACTCGTCAGACACAATGGTGGCTTTAAATGTGGAGCTGACGGTTAGAAGCAAGACGGTGCCGACCACATTCTTCGTGAAATAGGGAAAAGGTCCTACAGTCTATTGCTGGGGCGTGACTGGATACACGCGAACTGCTGTGTCCCCTCAACAATTCATCAAAACCTCATGCAGTGGGTCGGTGACCAAGTGGAGGTTATTACTGTTGATAAATTGGTTAACATAGCTACAACCGATCTATTAATATAGGAGGCAGATGGAGTTGTTTGTTTGCTAGGAAAGGCTTTGGATGGAAATTTTTTGCAAGTATTAGATGATGGTATCACACCGGTCATCGAAGAGCCACCCAAGCTGTAACAGCCCAAATTTTCAAAGGTAAAATTAAGATTAATAAAAACACTTTTCTGGAAAAGGGATTATTTTTTATTTTCTATAAAGTTGGAAATGTCCAAACAAATAAAAATCTAGAAAAATAATCCAAACCAAGGTCTGAGAAAATTATATTATGATCTTAAGGCCAAGATATATTTTTGATAATTTTTACAAATTTTTATAACCTTTGCAAGTAGCCCATAATTTTTAAACTAGTTTCAACAATTATTTTTATTCAGAAATGCGTTTTAAACAGTTTTGGGCCGCACCCTCCATTTCTCTCCCCTCAGGACGGCCCAGCCCACTCAAGCCATGCGCTCCTCCCTGACAGGTGGAACCCACCTGTCAGTGCCCCTCCCTCTCTCTGCACGCGCGTCCGAACCCCGACCCCACCTGTCGGCGCCAACCGTTGCCGTGCCCGCGCCCACACCCGCCCGCTGACAGTGGCCCCCACTTGTCAGTTTCGTCTTCCCTGCGCCACCGCCCCCAAATCCCGCCGGCTAGGAACCCTAGCTTTCAATGTTGTCATCGCCGGCCCCTTTCCTTTAAATTGGCGCCAGATTAATACTCCCCACGATCCCAGGATCCCTTTCCCCCGTTTACCCGACGCATTAATGCCCGAGATCACCGGAGTTCATGCATGGCAGGTGCGGCATAAAATATGGAAACCCCTTTCCATGTTTTCGCCTGCCATCTTTACTGTCGGTGCCCCTATAAGATCCCCCAGCCACCGCCACATTCGGTCCTTGTGAAAAATTGTAACCCCGGCGCTTACCAATCGTTCTACCGTGCCAATTAGCGTCGCCCCTGTTCTGCCTCCGGCCACCGCTTGCTATCGCCGGAGCCCGCCATCCACCACACCGATGACTCCGTCATGTTGCTCAGACCACCCCGACCCCGGCCACCTCTCCGTCGCCATCGGAGACCACTGGAACGCCGCCCCGCCGTTGACCCAAAGCATCGTCGCCGCCTCGGTCGACACCGACCATGCCTCGACGAAGTCCAACCCCACCTCCGATACTCCCGTGCTCGCCATGTTATTCTGGTTCCATTTCCGCACTTAAATCTAGCCATCGGTCATCGTCATCGCCGTTGTAGCCACCGTCGCCTCCCTACCGTCGCCAGATCGAACCAGGACCACGCGATCCAAGTTGAACGAACACGATTAAATCACCGGTCAGTATAATCTGGTTCGTCCATTTTGATCGAAGCGGTATCGCGTGATCTCGGCCGTAGAAACTCACTTAAAACCTCTGCGCGTACTGTGGCCACCCGATCTTGATCTGACGGTCGATCTTGATTCGGCTGACCGCACAGTGCGCAGGTTCATGGTGGACCCGGCTCACCGTGGTCCGACGGCTGTTTTAAAATTTAAAATAAAATTTAGAAATTGATTTAAACTTCAAAAATTCATAACTTATTCAAATTAACTCCAAATTTGACCATTCAAATTTCAGAAAATTTATCTTTTTATTCTCTACATTCTTAGCCATTTTAATTGACATGTTTGTACTGTTTATTATTCAGAATACAACCAAGAAAATTGTTTTAAACTTTAAAAATTCATATCTTCTCTATTTCAACTCCAAATTTCACCATTTCAATTCCAGAAAACCCTCTTCTATTTCTCTACAACTTTAGCCAATTTAATTGAAATGTTTGTACTATTTATTTTATTTTATTTTATTTTTATTATTGTTAATTATTTATTATTCTTGTTTTGCGTGCCACGAAGAATACGTTGCCGTTGAGGAGCCGAAGTACTTCCTTGAAGTTCCACCATCTCCCTTTGCCGAGCAAGGCAAGTTGTGGGATCAGATTGGCGACTAGACGGGGGGGGGGGTGAATAGGCGCCTCAATAATTTTATGTGAATTCGATGGCTGACCAGTACACCCAACACACCTTTAAAAACTTTAGAATTGCAATTCAGATCAATCAGAACACTTTCACAACAGATATCAATTTGAGATGCAATACTTAACCTAGATCGGAGTTTGATCTGTCGATAGATATTGTCGGCAACTGGATCTCCGAAATAGAGTAGAAATTTCGGCAGATGGTTGGTCGACAAAGGTACTTCGACTGTTGGAATTCCAACAAAGACCAAAAAATCAGAAAAATTCGTTAACACCAATACTTGTCCCTTTGAATCAATATTTGTCAAATATAATTAATAAAATCAAATTGAACAGTACTAGATCATGTCCTGATAATGTCAATTCATATTGAAATGAGACTCAAGGTAAAATCGAGAATTTGAACACACACATAAAAAAATGTTTCAGTAATATTTGTGATAAACTTGTTCACTTTGCAAGAGCAGATTTTCACAATTCAATAGTATAGATTTCAACTTTCTCAAGAACAGACTACCTCCAATAAAAACTTCAGTTCAACAATCATTTAGCACTTCTCAGGAATTCTGTATAAGCTGAAGAAAAGTAGTGCAACAAAATCATTGTTTAAGTACAATAAGAGGAATACAGCCAAACTGATTAAGTGTCACTTTCAAGAAATCATTTCAAGGAAACAGATCAAGCCACTCTCATACAAATAACATTTCTAAACCATTTTCAGTAGAAACCAAAGATTTCAGATTGAAGTTTATAACTCAAACATCTTTAACAGATCTGAATAACAGCACATCAGTTATATTTCAGACAATAGCTTCAGGACAAAACAACTCACAGAATTCAGTAAAAAATAGTATCACCCTAGTTAATGAAACCACCTAAAAATAACTCAGTATTCATACCAATTAGCAGTAATTCAGAAATCAGTTCAGACTTTCTTTTAGCACAATTATCAATTCAGGAAACAGTAATTTAGTCATGCCTTTTAGGAATGCTGAATGATCATGAAACACCGCTTGAATTCAGGCGGTACTTTTTAACACGTATGAGCTAACCAGGACAACAAGCTGTAACAGAACAAACACCTTGATGAAAAAGTGAAGTCATGATCTGACGTCAGTACCCCAAAGTAGTTAGACAAGGATCACCAAAAGGTAAAACAGGTTTAGACATATACCAACAACATGTAGACATTACTTTTGCTTTTCTATAAAAAGTACCTTTTAAGAGACAGAATGAGCAAATAAACTCAACACTTTCTTTCCAGATCATGAACAATTTCTGGTGTTCACTGGTATTTCCTTTCACTTTACAGCAACACTCATGACTCTAACTAATCATAATGATTATTCAGATCATCACATTAACAGAATTCTGAGATGTCAGGAATTGCTCTTGATAACATCTTCTGTTCATGGCAGAAAGCAAGTGAACCAAATCAACCTTCAACTATTAAACAACCAGAAATCTGAACCTTGCTTATATTCTTTCCAACCTCAAGAATAGTTCATTATAGAAGCAAGAATCAGTTTCTTATAAACACAACAGCAAAACTGCAAGAACTTTTCAAGAATGATGCTGCTTCTTACAAGATTCAGAACAGGAAAGAAGGTCAAAACAATATTACTTCCTTATCACAGAAAAGCACTAACCAAGATAGAACATCTGGGAGAAACTGAGACAAAAAGAACCATGGAAATATTAAGCACACTGTAGATCAATTGGCACATGACTTCAGCAGAAAAATAAATCCTTAAATCGAAGATAGGATTGAGGTAAAAATTCCCATGGCAATGATCAAAGACAACCAAAAAGAGAACAAACTGAAACTCTGAACAGAAGACAAACCAAGATGTTCTTCATTCAATGCAGAGGATCCGACAAACAGACTTCAGCATATGAACTCGTCTCATGCAGATGAAGTAATGTTCAAGAGCAACCAAAACCGAAATCAGGTATTAGACTCAAGAGTTCAGGCTGATGTTTTTTCTCTCTAAAATTGTCCCTTTCCCCCTTAGGCTAGGTCCCCTTTCATTGGCCAACCTAGGGAGGAATTTTACAAAGATACCCTTAGGTTTTTCAGAAATACCAAAAGAGCATGGTGTATTTTTAGAACAAGACATTCTGAAAAAATACCCAAATGTTGACTCTAATTTATTACAGCTTTGACCCTATACTTTTAATATATTTTCAGAATTTTGAAAACTCCAAAAAATACTAAAAGTTTACACTAAATATAAATTACTAAATGAAAATAAACTCCTAATTATTGGAATTTAAAAACATTTAGAGATGAGACGGTTTTCAGCAAAAACCGACAAAGCCTCCTCGATCGCCGACATGTGACGCCAATTTGCGAACTCGACCGCCAGCAAGTCTCTCCTGCTCTCGATCCCCTTGAGCCACCTGATCACTTGCACTAGCCTCCCTTTCACTGACTTGACCGTCATGTTGTCTCGATCATCCATCCGTCTATGTCTTGCTCTATCTCCTCGTGCACTCCTGAGATCATCTCCAACTTCACCCGACATACTTGATCCTTTGGCATCGAGCTCCCCGCTTGACCCTTGATCACCTGCCATTGATAGTTGGTTAGCATCTCTACCCTGCACACATGAGACAAGCCAAAACACGAAACACGATGCACACCAATCCCCTCGGCATTATCCATATCCACACATCGAACCCATCGATGCAATCAAGCCATCACTCACTCATTCACCAGATCGCTCAACCTTATCAATCACTAATCATAAAGACAAAAACCATAGTACGACCTCACTTGGTTTCACACAAGTCACCACTACAAATTTTTGAGCATATTGAGCCTAGTTTTCTTAAAATATCGCTAAAACTCATAGGCTATAAATGCATTAGTCGAATTAAAAGACTTACATTATATTTATTTAGATCCCCGACCTTGAAGTGCAAAACCAAGCCATGGTATTGAGCCTAAACTCCTTGTCACCATAATAATAGTATTATTAGATAATGTCCAATATATCGACATAACCGCTATAGGATAAAAATGAGTCGTAGATACTGTGATTCTATTATATGATCCCCTGATTTCTCTCATCCCTGGAGTTCTATTGGTTATGGAGTTTTAGTTTAGTTTGTTAGCATGGTGGGTTTCGGGTGCAAGTGAGGGCATTGGTTAGTCGCACCCGAGGCACTATAAGAACCGGTCTACAGGATCCGTTGCAATACACTTCCGTACTAATCACAAGTCTAATGGGTAAGTCCTAATTGGAGGTATGGGGCGTTCCAACTTGGGGCACCATTTGGAGATGGGATAAGTAGCACCTACGGGTGACTTGTACCAATGAGGCACAAAAGGGGGCACGACATTGGTCCAGTGCGCTAGCGCGCCGACAAAACCTAGAGTGGGTGTTATTGGGTTGGAGCGTCTCATGCTAAAGGTTTTGGTTCGACTCCTATGGTATGGGTCATCTCGATACACTTTGGTGTGTGAGGATGAGTGCGTGCCTTGTGGGTATAGTAGTACACCTCTGATCCGAATTTAAATCTTTTCGAAAAGCGGAGCCCACGGTTAAGAGGGGGTTGCGTGACATCCCACAATTAGTTTACATTTATGAATGTTGCATGATGGAATGGAATGTAAGGACTATTGAGCGAGGAGGGCTGACTGTACTCCTCGAGTTAGAAGATGTTGCATTGTTCACATTTATTATTCCGCACAATTAAAACTTGACCACATTAAATGCTATAACTTAAAATGTACTTTTCCACACTTTAAACCCTTATCATCCCCTTATTATTACCCTGCATTACTATTGCATTCGTGGTGGTTTGTTGAGTACTTTGTACTCATACTCGTTGGAAAAACACTTCAGAGACTTCATACTATGATGAGGATGGTCTGGAGTAGCGACCCAGTCAAGGACGCGAGACTAGCGGAGATGTTCATCGCATAGCTTTCTTTCATTAGTTTCTTTTATTTTTACACTTGTGTAATAATGTGGTCTGCGAACCATGAATAATTTCCATATGTACGATGTCGTGTGATGAATATCTTGTTATTATTGTTTTTCTTTGGAAATTCAATAAAGTCTAGATTTTATTAAATCTGGGCATTACACAAGCTCATGCTATAAATACGACATTGAAGATGACTTCGGCCAAGACGACAGCGGAACCAATAAACTACTACGACGCGAGCGTCAGGCCGGAGTCAGCCCCTACAAGGTATTACACCCCCAGCGAAACAACAACAAGTTGAAAATTACAACATCAAGAAGAGAAAAGGCCGAGCGATGAGACTAAAGGAATACTTTCTGATCTTTCGGATAGAGTACACAGCCGAAGCCTATGGTATCACCTTGAGATAGCCGATGCAAGGGCATCACCTTTAGCCCCTAAACACAACAAGGAGACTTTGGTGTAGAAGAGACCGAACGAAGCGACCAAGGAAAACATCCTAAGCATTTGGTCAAATTACACATAGTCGATGCCTATGGCATCGCCTTGAGACGGTTGATGCGAAGGCATCACCCTTAGACAAAATCATCACAGACGAAAAGGATGCAACACAGGAAACTCAACAAGCAATAGTACAAGATATAAAGAAAGGTAGATATATATTCATGATGTTTTGATTACAAATAAGTATGTTACAAGCCACTGACCGGCGTACGGAAGGCCCTCGGCCGCTCCACCTCTATAGTGCGCCCTTCACCAAAGCCCGAACCGGCTATGACCGCCTCTCATTCACCCATGCTATAGGAGTGGGGGCACCAGTGCCAAGGTTCATAATGGTCGATATTGGTCTGTATCGTATCAGCCAGCCGCTTAGGCTCATGGAAGGGGTCTCCTCATCAACATCCTGCAAAAGGAAAAGGCAAGGTCCGACTAGGTAAAAAAAACAAGAGCAGCGAAAAGTAAAAAGGAGGTCGAGGTACTCACATCAGGATCCGCCTCAGTGCTAGTCAGATGAAGACGTTCCCGGTAGACCGATGAGGATCGGTTGAAGACATGGAGCTTCACCTCACCCCACTACTCGTGGAAGCCAGAAAATGTCGCCTGACAGGTCCTCCAGGTGGCGACCCTTCCGGAGGGCAGCCCATCGGCCATATGGGAAATGCGATCCCACTCCAGTGCACTCATGACCCTTCCACGGGCTTGGATCCGTCCAACGAAGAAGAGGCGAGGAGGAAGCTGGCCGAAGCCCAAATGTCTTGAGAATACCAACGGGTGATAGAACTCATAATAGCACTGTTGGGAACGGTCATAGGTAAAGTTGACTGGGAGTAAGCAGGGAAAGGAGGTGACGGAGGAGATACAGAAAGACTCGGCATCCCGGGATACATTGGGGAAAACCATTCGGTCGGGGAGTGCGTACTCTGAATGGAAACCAAGAAAACCGACTAGAGAACCCGAGGTAGAAGAGTTTGAAGGATGCAGCCAAAGCCACGGAGGAGATGGGGACGGAAGGACGAAATGAGGCCGCTTCGCCCAAGGAGTGACACCAACGGAAAGTGGGAGGCGTCGACTTTGGAAAATTGTTGGGGAAGAAATACTAGAAAAAAGGGGCCTCTCCGATGGCCTCAATGGTATATACATCCGGCCGATGAAATTGCCAGCCGATAAGTCGACTGACATGAGGTGGAGGAGACGGTAGGTGGCCCAAAGAGATAGCAACCCAAGGGGATCCGCTCTTAGGCGGCAAGCCATTTGTAACACCCATATTTCATCTTTAACTGCAAACCTAAAACTGAAAATTTTAAAACAAAATTTGAATTCAAAATATTCTAAAAAGCAGAAAGGTTTTGCAATCTAAAACATTGAGCTAAAATTTCGAATTTTAAAATTTTTATAATTTTGTAAGAATCCTAAAACCTTGAAATATTTTACAAAATTATTTCATAATTTTTTGAGATTCAAATTCATATTTTAAACTTTAAAACAAATTTCCTGAATTATTTTTATTCGGAAAACAATTAAAAAGTCTTAGCGGGCCGCAACCTCGAATTCACTCTGCCGGCCCAACCCAGCCAACCTCCCTCCCCCTCTCTCTCTAACTCGTGGGCCCTCCCTATCAGCGCCACGCGCCGCGCGTTGCGCCCGCCCTCGCGCCGCTGACTACTGGGCCCCGACTGTCAGCCCGCACTCGCGCTAGCTGCCACTCGCCCTGACTTGTCGGTCACCACGCCCTTATCTCTTTCACCTCTTCTCTCTCCGCCGCGCACTGCCCCCAACCTCCTGCCCGAGATCGCCGGCGCCCCCCGCATGCTTCTAGACTCCAGCGCGCCCACGATTTGGACCCTACTCAAACCCCACACTCGACCCCCTAATCATTTTCGCAAAATTCTCAAGCCCCTCACCGGAATTCGCCGTAGCGCAAGAAGTCATCGCCGCCTCTGCTTTCACGCCCAGCCACCGCTCACCACCGCTAGCCACCACCTCCGCCCTCGCCGTCGGTGTCTTCGGGTTCCCCATCGCGAGACTCACCTCGACGTAGCCTCGGTTTGAGCCCTCGGCCACCAGATCATCGCCGCCACCACCCACCCGAGCTCCTCCTCCGCCTCCTGCTCGCCGCCGGTCGCTGCCATCATTCCCCGTCGTCACCTCCGGTATGGACCGAACCCCCTCCTTCTCCGGATTCCATTTTCTCTGGTAGCTAGGGTTTAGGCCGTCGCCGTCGCTGTGCGCTGCTCGCCGCCATGCCGCTGGTGCCGGGGACGAAGACCTCGGCTCCCCCATGCCGTGCGCGTGCCGGACACGCTGGCAGCCATCCACGTGGCGTACCGGTTCATGTTTTGATCTAGGCCGTCCAAAGTAATTTAACTCCCCGCCTTGCCCGCCAGCCCTTGGATCCGGATCATGTGGTCTAGATCAGTCCAGTCCACGCACATAATAACCTGGCGCACGGTGGGTCCGGTCCACCGTGGACCAGGGCTGTTTTAATTTCAGGAAATGATTTTTAAATTCCAAAAGATCCTTTTAAAGTTCAAAAATTCATAGTAAATTCATTTTAACTCGGTTTTTTATCATTCAAATTTTAGAAAATCCAGAAAATTATACTCTTCAATTTTATGCAATTTATTTGTACTGTTCTTACTCTTTTTAGCACTATTTTAATTCTTGTTTCCTCGGTTTGCGTGTCTAGTCGACGTTGAGGCGAACGAGGAGTCGCCATTTCCTGCTGAAGATCTGTACCAGTATTACGAGGATCCAGGCAAGTCACAAAACCCTCCTGTGGAAATAGTTGATCATGTTGAACCCATTTTGAATTATTGCTATAACTTATAGGCTAATAAATGCATGTTAGACTACACTTTTGAATATTTAGTTAAAGTTTAGTTTAATCCATGATGTGCAAACCTAAGCCATGCTTTGTATTCCGTTTCTACTTGTCGCCTTATAATATTTATTAGTTAGTGCTCTAAAGTAGAGGCACACTTGCTAGCATAAAAATTAACATAGATTACTAGATAGGTGGATCATCTCTATATCTTTGTTATATCTCGTCTCGTTGTGATTCTGAGTCGTGATACATGAAGCGTGGAGAATGGTGTTGTGTTGAGCATGGTGGGTTCCGGGTGCAAGCTCGGAAATTGGTTGGTCGCACCCGGGGCACTATAAGGACCGGTCTACAGGATCTGTTGTGAAGCATAACAGTACTCACCACATGTCTAATGGGTAAGGCCTTATCCGAAGTATGGGTTGATTCAGCTTGATGCACTAAGCAGAGGGGACGAGTTCATCTATCAGGAGTGCCTGGTGGTGGCTTGATTTGACAAGGCATGAATGGGGGTCTACGTCTGCCAATCGGGGTCTGCCCATGATTTACGGGTGAGATCTCAGTGGAGCATCGACGAAACCTGGTGTGGTTGTCCTCTTGTTGAGTCAATTCATATGACGGGTTTTGGCATGAACTTGGTCATGGTACCGTTGTGGTATCTTGGTTTATACCGGGTTTGTGCCTTGTGGGTAAAGTAGTATACCTCTGATCAGAGTATAAACTTTTTAAAAAGCCATGCCCACGGTCACGGGCGGCCTAGTGATGTTCTCCGTAGTTAGATTTCTGCATTTGTGTAAATGCATTGATCATGATGGGATGGTTTGAAAGAGCGAGTTGGCACGGGTGTGCAACTCGAGGTAGTGGGAAGTTATTACTCATATTTACTTTAGCATATTTACATTCTTGTTCTAATATTGCTCACTAAAGCTTAAACAACATTAAACCCGCTCTTTTATGCAAAAGAAGCCTAGATTATGTTCCTTTGTTATTCAGCCTTCATTATATGCATGTCTGTGGCTTGTTGAGTACCTTTGTATGCATCCCCGTTAATTACATTTTTTAGATGCTCTTTATCAAGAAGACAAAGTCCAGGAGTAGCAATCTAGTCGAGGAGTCGGGTTTTGGGATCGAGATGTTCGACAACCACTTTTGTTTCGCTTCCGCATTGATTTTAGTTTGTAATAAGTGTAGCCCATGAGCTACGTACTCTGTTTTTAATTTCGTTTATGCGTCGTCGGTTTATGAACATCTTGTTATATTGACATTTTTAAGATTCAATAAAGGTCGAGTTCTTTTGAATTCGGGCGTCACACCATTCGGCCAAGTACTAGAACTGCAGAGTCAGGGCCGGGGCTGGGGCCGACACGCAGAAAACAAACTCCTCTAGCCAGAGGGTGAGAAAGGCGATGTGTTCATGGGTACTGACCAGGCTGACTTTCTAGTTGTGCCGCCTAATGTATCGGCTCTAGTTATCGGCCGAGTTAGCACCCAAGTTGTGTGACGGCTGGAAACGAAGAGAGAAGGGAAGGATCAGTGAGCTAATGTCAAGGCAAGTCAAAGAATAGACGTCAAGCAAGGAAGGACGTATCGGTCCATGGCCTAAAAGGAAAGCATTGAGGGTGTCTGACTAGAAGTAACACAATGCAGCCCATGGAGGCAGGAGATTGGCTACAAACCATTAACAAGAAGTTGGACCTATTGCAGTGTACTGATCGTGAGCGCATAGCCTTCGCGACTCACTAGCTCCAGGGACCCACCGCTGAGTGGTGGGACAACTTTCATGAGTCCCAGCCAGCCAACCATGTGGTCATGTGGGCCGAGTTCACTGCCGCTTTCTGGGCCACACACATACCCTCTGGTTTAGTGGCATTGAAGAAATAGGAGTTTCGCGATTTGCACCAGGGCAGTAGAACCATCACTGAATATCTGCATGAGTTCAATCGCTTGGCACGATATGCCCCAGAAGATATTCGTACTAATGCTGAGAAGCAGGAGAAGTTTATTAGAGGCGTGAAAGATGAATTGAAGCCCCTCCTGCTTGCCTCCGATCATGCCGACTTCCAGGAGCTAGTGAACAAGGCGATTATCCAGGAGTCTGAGTACAACAGTGTTGAGCAGAAGAAGCATAAGATGATTGCTTTCCATTATCAGCAGGGCAGCAGTCAGAGGCCTCGACCCATGCCAGCTCCAGTTGCACCTAGTTATCAGCCTAGACTAGCTCATCAGCCTCCAGCTATCAGTGGCCATAGTACTAGAGCACCTCACCCCTCTATTCCATCAGCTCCCGCACCAGTGCAGCCTACAGCTTAGAAGGGATATGTGTTGAAGGATAAATATGGGAAGCCAGTTGTGTGTTTCAATTGTCATGAAGTGGGACATTATTCCAACGCTTGTCCACATCCGAAGTGTCCTCAGGTTCTAGTTCCACCAACTGCCAACCCCGTGGTTCGTGCCCGAGTGAACCACGTCACCGCAGAAGAAGCTCAAGAAACACCAGAAGTGGTATTGGGTACGTTTTCTGTCAACCCAATTACTTAAGTCGTTTTGTTCGATTTAGGAGTAACACATTCTTTTATATCTGCATCATTTGTAAAGAAGCATGATTTGAAAACTATGTCATTATCTAAGCCTATGATAATAGTCACTCCTGGGAAGCAAACCCCAGCTGGCTTATTTATCCCGAGGGTGCAGATAGAGATAGAAGGAGTAAAATTTTGGGTAGATCCCATTCTGATAGAATTCAAGGGTCTAGATGTCACCCTAGGGATGGGTTGACTGGTTAAGCATAAGGTTATGATTGATTGTGCCAGCAAAAGAGTTACCTTGACCAGTGAAGATGGAATAGTTGTCTCATTCAATATGGCAAAAAGAAGAATCGAGAAGCCCATGGTGAATCAAATTGCCTTGGAAGAAGTGCCAGTTGTCCGAGAGTTCATGTATGTTTTTCCTGAAGATCTGCCGGGTATGCCACCAAAGAGGGACATCGAGTTCAGAATTGATCTTGTACCAGGGACCACTCCCATGTCAAAGCATCTATATCGAATGGCCGCTAATGAGGTAGCAGAAGTGAAGCAAAACATTGAAGACCTTGAGCAGAAAGGGTATATCAGACCAAGTACTTCGCCTTGGGGAGCACCAGTAATATTTGCAATGAAGAAGGATAAGACAAATAGGATGTGTGTTGATTACAGAGCCCTGAATGAGGTCACTATTAAGAACAAGTATCCGTTGCCTCGAATTGATGATTTGTTTGACCAACTGAAAGGAGCCTACGAATTCTCTAAAGTGGATCTCTGATCGGGTTATCATCAGTTGAGGATCAGGGAGGAAGACATTCCAAAGACCGCCTTCACATCCAAGTATGGCTTGTATGAGTATACTGTCATGTCATTTGGACTCACTAATGCTCCAACTTTCTTTATGAACATGATGAACAACGTCTTTATGGAGTTTATGTACAAGTTCATTGTGGTGTTCATTGATGATATTCTAATATATTTGAAGACGCCAGAAGATCATGAAGCTCATCTCCATCTAACTTTGGGCAAGTTAAGAGAACAACAGTTGTATGCTAAGTACAGTAATTGTGAGTTTTGGGCATCAAAAGTGAAGTTTCTGGGTCATGTCATATCAGCCAAAGGAATCACCATAGACCCCATCACTATTGAAGCCGTCACCGACTGGCTGTAGCCTACGTCAGTGTCATAGATCCTGAGTTTTCTTCGATTGGCGGGTTACTACCGTCGTTTCATCGAGAACTTCTCTAAAATTGCTAAACCCATGACAAGACTATTGCAGAAAGAAGTAAAGTTCAAGTGGACACCAGAATGTGAGGAAAGTTTTCAGACTCTGAAGAAGAAGTTAGTTTCGGTGCCAGTATTGACTTTTCCGGATATCCGAAGGGACTTTCATGTGTATTGTGATGATTCTCGCCAAGGGCTCGAATGTGTGTTGATGCAGGACGGGAAGGTTATATCGTACGCCTCTCGCCAGCTTCGACCTCATGAGCTGAACTATCCTACTCATGATTTGGAGTTAGCAGCCATAGTGCATGCTTTGAAGATTTGGAGGCATTATCTCATCAGCAACAGGTGTGAAGTGTTCACGGATCATAAGAGCCTAAAGTATATATTCACTCAGCCAGATTTGAACCTCAGGCAAAGAAGATGGCTAGAACTGATTAAAGACTATGATATGGGAATTCATTACCATCCAGGCAAGGTCAATGTAGTAGCCGATGCTTTGAGTCACAAAGGATACTACAACGCCTTGACTCTGCTTGACGAAGCTCCTATGCTATGTAAAGAAATGGAAAGATTGAATATGGGAATTACTACCCGAGCATACCTTGCTACGCTCGAGGCAAAACTAGCATTAGAAGGACATATTCGCGAAGCTCAGAAGGAATACCCCGATATCACCGACATTAAGAAAAATATGAGGAAAGGGAAAGCCCCAGGCTTCTCAGAAGATGAAATGAGAACAATTTGGTTTGGAAATCGTCTTTGTGTGCCAGATAAGCCAGAGTTGAGGACCACTATCATGAAGGAAGCTCATGACACTTTGTACTCTATCCATCCCGGAAGTACGAAGATGTATCAAGATTTGAAAGAGAAGTATTGGTGGGTTAGTATGAAAAGAGAGATTGCCGAGTATGTGTTGATGTGTGATACTTTTCAGTGAGTCAAAGCAGAACACCAAAGGCTAGCAGGACTGTTACAGCCTCTTAAGGTTCCCGAGTGGAAGTGGGAGGAAGTCGGTATGGACTTTATTACTGGCTTGCCCAGAACTCAAGCAGATTATGATTTGATATGGGTGATTATTGATCGCCTGACTAAAGTGGCTCACTTTATAGCAGTCAAGACAACTTACAACGGCCCTAAGTTGGCAGAATTGTATATGGAAAGGATAGTGTGTTTGCACGGTGTTCCGAAGAAGATCGTCTCCGATAGAGGAAGTAAGTTCACTTCAAAGTTCTGGAAAAATCTGCAAGAAGACCTTGGTACCCGGTTGAATTTCAGTACCGCGTATCATCCTCAGACATATGGTCAAAAAGAAAGAGTCAATCAGATATTAGAAGATATGTTAAGAGCTTGTGCTTTAGATTTTTGAAGGTTCTTGGGATAAAAATTTGCCGTATGTCGAGTTCTCCTACAACAACAGTTATCAGGCCAGTCTATAAATGTCACTGTTTGAAGCTCTATATGGTCGCAAGTGTAGAACCCCTTTGCTTTGGGATCAGACCAGAGAAAGTCAAGTTTTTGGGACAGATATTCTTCGTGAAGCTGAAGCAAAGGTTAAAATTATTCAGGACAGGTTGAAGATAGCTCAGTCTCATCAAAAGAGTTATGCTGACAATCACCATCGAGACTTGTCATTTGAGATAGGAGATCATGTCTATCTTCGAGTTACCCCTCTCTGTGCTACTCAGAGGTTTAACATGAGAGCAAAGTTGGCACCTCGTTTTGTTGGCCCTTTCTTGGTTATCAGTCACCGGGGAGAAGTCGCTTACGATTTAGATCTACTAGCGTCTCTGTCAGGTGTACACAATGTGTTTCATGTGTCACAGTTGAAGAAGCGCCTTCGAGTGCCTACCGAGCAAGCCGACCATCAACAGCTAGATATACAAGAAGATCTAACTTATGTTGAGAATCCTGTCCGCATCCTAGACAACAGTGAGCGAGTTATAAGAAGGAGAGTTATCAAATTCTACAAGGTTCAGTGGAGTAACCATTCGCCAGAAGAAGCAACGTGGGAAAGGGAGGATGAACTGAAGGCTTTGCACCCCGAATTATTCAAAGGACGTTTCAAATCTCGAGGACGAGATTCTGTGTAAGGGGGTTAGGTTTCTAACACCCATATTTCATCTTTAACTGCAAACCTAAAACTGAAAATTTTAAAACAAAATTTGAATTCAAAATTTTCTAAAAAGCAGAAAGGTTTTGCAATCTAAAACATTGAGCTAAAATTTCGAATTTTAAAATTTTTATAATTTTGTAAGAATCCTAAAACCTTGAAATATTTTACAAACTTATTTCATAATTTTTTGAGATTCAAATTCATATTTTAAACTTTAAAACAAATTTCCTGAATTATTTTTATTTGGAAAACAATTAAAAAGTCTTAGCGGGCCGCAACCTCGAATTCACTCTGCCGGCCCAACCCAGCCCACCTCTCTCCCCCTCTCTCTCTAACCCGTGGGCCCTCCCTATCGGCGCCGCGCGCCGCGCATTGCACCCCCCTCGCGCCGCTGACTGCTAGGCCCCGACTGTCAGCCCGCACTCGCGCCAGCTGCCACTCGGCCCCACCTGTCGGTCGCCCCAACCTCCTGCCCAAGATCGCCGGCGCCCCCCCGCATGCTTCTAGACTCCAGCACGCCCACGATTTGGACCCTACTTAAGCCCCGCGCCCGACCCCCTAATCATTTCGCAAAATTCTCAAGCCCCTCGCCAGAATTCGCCGTAGCGCAAGAAGTCATCGCCGCCTCTGCTTTCGCGCCTAGCCACCGCTCGCCGCCGCTAGCCACAGCCTCCTCCCTCGCCGTCGGTGTCTATGGGTTCCCCGTCGCGAGACCCACCTCGGCGTCGCCTCAGTTCGAGCCATCGGCCGCCGGATCGTCGCCACCACTGCCCACCCAAGGTCCTTCTCTGCCTCCTGCTCATCGCCGATCGCCGCTGTCGTTCCCCGTCGTCACCTCCGGTATGGACCGAACCCCCTCCTTCTTCGGATTCCATTTTCGCCGGTAGCTAGGGTTTAGGCCGTCGCCATTGCCGTGCGCTACTCGCCGTCGCGCCGTCGGTGCTGGGGACGAAGCCCTTGGCTCCCCCATGCCATGCGCGTGTCGGATGCGCTGGCAGCCGTCCACGTGGCATACCGTTTCACGTTTTGATCTGGGCCGTCCAAATTAATTTAACTCCCCGCCTCGCCCGCCAGCCCTTGGATCCGGATCGTGCGGTCCAGATCAGGCCAGTCCACGCGCATAGTAACCTAGCGCACGGTGGGTCCAGTCCACTATGGACCAGGGCTATTTTAATTTCAGAAAATGATTTTTAAATTCCAAAAGATCCTTTTAAAGTTCAAAAATTCATAGTAAATTCATTTTAACTCGGTTTTTGCTTATTCAAATTTTAGAAAATCCAGAAAATTATTCTCTTAAATTTTATGCAATTTATTTGTACTGTTCTTACTCTTTTTAGCACTGTTTTAATTCTTGTTTCCTCGGTTTGCGTGTCTAGTCGATGTTGAGGTGAACGAGGAGTCGCCATTTCCTGCTGAAGATCCGTACCAGTATTACGAGGATCCAAACAAGTCACAGAACCCTCCTGTAGAAATAGTTGATCATGTTGAACCCATTTTTGAATTATTGCTATAACTCATAGGCTAATAAATGCATGTTAGACTACACTTTTGAATATTTAGTTAAAGTTTAGTTTAATCCCTGATGTGCAAACCTAAGCCATGCTTTGTATTCCGTTCTCCTTGTCACCTTATAATATTTATTAGTTAGTGCTCTAAAGTAGAGGCACACTTGCTAGCATAAAAATTAACATAGATTACTAGATAGGTGGATCGTCTCTATATCTTTCTTATATGGGTTAATTTTTTCTGTGCCATTACAATTTTTATGGTTTGCCAATATGCCATTGGTGTGTCACTAACAGATGGGGGCCACCACAGTCACTGACAGTGGCATATAGGCAATTTCTAAAAATTATAATGGCATGCAAGTAATTTTCCCTTGTTATATCTCGTCTCGTTGTGATTCTGAGTCATGATACATGAAGCGTGGAGAATGGTGTTGTGTTGAGCATGGTGGGTTACGGGTGCAAGCTCGGAAATTGGTTGGTCGCACCCGGGGCACTATAAGGACCGGTCTGCGGGATCTATTGCGAAGCATAACAGTATTGACCACAAGTATAATGGGTAAGGCCTAATCTGAAGTATGGGTTGATTCAGCTTGATGCACCGAGCGGAGGGAACGAGTTCATCTATCAGGAGTGCCTGGTGGTGGCTTGGTCCGACGAGGCACGAATGGGGGTCTACGTCTGCCAATCAGGGTCTGCCCGTGATTTACGGGTGAGATCTTAGTGGAGCGTCGGCGAAACCTGGTGTGGTTGTCCTCTTGTTGAGTCAATTCATATGATGGGTTTTGGCATGAACTTGGTCAGGGTACTGTGGTGGTATCTTGGTTTATACTGGGTTTGTGCCTTGTGGGTAAAGTAGTACACCTCTGATCAGAGTATAAAATTTTCTAAAAGCCATGCCCATAGTCACGAGCGACTTAGTGATGTTCTCCGCAGTTAGATTTTTGCATTTGTGTGAATGCATTGATCATGATGGGATGGTTTGAAAGAGCGAGTTGGCACGGGTGTGCAACTCGAGGTAGTGAGAAGTTATTACTCATATTTACTTCATCATATTTACATTCCTGTTCTAATATTGCTCACTAAAGCTTAAACAACATTAAACTTGCTCTTTTATGCAAAAGAAGCCTAGATTATGTTCCTTTGTTATTCAACCTTCATTATATGCATGTCTGTGGCTTGTTGAGTACCTTTGTACGCATCCCCGTTGATTACATTTTTAGATGCTCTTTATCAAGAAGACAAAGTCCAGGAGTAGCGACCCAGTCGAGGAGTCAGGTTTTGGGATCGAGATGTTCAATAGCCTCTTTTGTTTAGCTTCCGCATTGATTTTAGTTTGTAATAAGTGTAGCCCATGAGCTACGTACTCTGTTTTTAATTTCATTTATGCATCGTTGGTTTATGAACATCTTGTTATATTGACATTTTTAAGATTCAATAAAGGTCGAGTTCTTTTGAATTCGGGCGTCACACCATTCGGCCAAGTACTGGAACTGCAGAGTCAGGGTCGGGGCTGGGGCTGACACGCAGAAAACAAACTCCTCTAGCTAGAGGGTGAGAAAGGTGATGTGTTCACGGGTACTGACCAGGCCGACTTTCAGTTGTGCCGCCTAATGTATCGGCTCTAGTTATCGGCCGAGTCAGCACCCAGGTTGTGTGACGACTGGAAACGAAGAGAGAAGGGAAGGATCAGTGAGCTAATGTCAAGGCAAGTCAAAGAATAGACGTCGAGCAAGGAAGGACGTATCGGTCCATGTCCTAAATGGAAAGCGTTGAGGGCGTCTGACCAGAAGTAACACGATGCAGCCAACATCGGTTCGTTCCGCAATGGCACGATAAGGGAGAGACCGATACAGTGGCTGATATCGATCTCGTCCCAGAAGGTGCAGTAAGTGGATGATACCCTAAGGTACCAGTCACGCCAGCCAGGGATAGAGGAAGGAAAGGGCATGAAACCAAGGTCCCAGTTAGAAGGACGCATGGGGGAACACTTGAAGGGGATTCGGCAGGTTTCAGCATTCACAAAGTCGATCGGGTCAGAGTCATCTAGGGGGCCCAAGAAGAAGCTGTACGGGTGAGTGGCGATCGGTATGAAGACCTGGTTCCGAAGAGCCTTGATGTGGGGAAAATGACTCAGAAAAGAGATGAAGACCACGGAAAGAAGAAATGAGGGCCAAATGTATGAAGAGCAAAGACATACCAGTGGGATCCTGTTCAAGTCAGCCATTGTACTATTCTCTCGATATGATGTAATGAAGAAAGCAAGTAGCAAGATGGTGGTGACCAAGAAGTAGCATAAGCTAATGACGATGCTTGAAAGTCAGAGTGCTGGTGAGCAGAAAGCGTGGAAGGGAGAATACGAAAGACGAGTATTTATTGACCAAGGTGATTCTTCAGCTACCACCATCGGACCAATCGCAAGAAGCGAAGGCGAAGAGTTCCTGGCTAACGATAATGAATGTGAGACGACTATGTGAAAATACTTGGTGGCATAAGATAATTATGACTGATAGTTTCGAAGCGTTAGGTGCCTCATAACGCCTCAAAACTAGGGGGCATGTGTTGACTCTGAGAATTGGTAAATCCCAAGGGCCACCAAGGTGGGCGCACAGTCAATAGAAGGTCAAGGAAATCCAGTCGAGGAAAGTGAAAGAAATCCCGCCCGCAATAACTGCATGATCGGAAGGAGGCCGATGAAGATAAGAGCGGCGGGAGGTTATAGATTCATCAAAAATCGGCTGATAGGTTACTTGGATGGCATGACTACGGACTATAAATATGTATCCCCTAGGTTAGGTTTAGTTTAACTCTCGTTCAATCTACAATCGGCACATCGCCACCCTTGTGCCCCAAGGTTATCCGACGAGACTCGGGCTCTCGAAGCTGGGCTGCATCAGTTTGATCTCCGGTATAGAGGTGAGTCCCGCCACTCCTGGCATCCATGCCAACTAGGTTAGTTTCCTCACGGCTGCATCGGTTCGGTCCGATCTCTTGAGGAGAACAGTGAAACAACCCAGTCGCCGGTTGTTCTCAATGTATTTGGCTAGGTCTACAGCTGCATCAGTTGGGTTTGATCTCTTAGATTGAGGTGATCTGGGTTTGATAGCTTGAGGCTTCATCGGTTAAGTCTGACATCTCTTGATGTTGTATCTTTTTAATGTCATATACTATTCATCTAAATAAATTTTGCCCAATTTGTTGATATATTGTTCAGATCATCATGACTAGCTACTATCTCGGTTAGGTCTGATCTAGTTATTGTGGTGATTTTCATGATATAGATCTGTTATCTAGTATGTTTTATTTATTTCTATAAGAGTACAAGCTAATAGCTTATCTTCAATTCATCTCCATATCATGTTCACCATCGAAGAGTGCTTATCGACCTATATGTACATCCTGTTTTCTCCATCGGCCGGTGGCGTGCTTGTTTGATTGGGTTAATCCGAGCTATCGGTCGTCTAGCCGATCACACGATGCTTCATAGATTTATATTTTACACCACAATCATCGGCTTGCCAGCCGATCGACTATGCTACCAACATCTGTATTTTCCGATACCTTATCAGTTACAGGGTCAAACTGATTGGCACACCCTAAACCCTTTTCTAAGACATAGGACCTGCATTGGAGTTAAGCAACTCTCCCAGGACGCGTGTGTTTTAGTGTGTGACCAAAATGCACGTCAATAGAGCTAGAGCGTCGAAGTCTCCACCAACGCACGGTGCCACCGGATGGTGGGATCTCTCATGTTCGTGTGCCTCCACCAGCTACTAAGATCTCTTGTCATCTCACGTGCCTCTATTGACCACTAGGATCTCTCTATTGATGATAAAATTTGGTTAAGCCCAAAACCCGGTAAGGGCCCGGTGTGATCAGCAAAAGTCAAAGAGGTCCGGTCAAAGTTAGTCAAAGGAGTCCGTCCGTTGTACGTGACTAGATATGGAGGAACCGATAGAGATGAAGATGAAAATAGAATCGGTTATAATCGTACTAGACGACAAGTCTCCAGACTATAAATATGTATCTAGTAGGTAGATTTTAAAAAACACACAACTACAACCATAAAACTACTCTCGGTGCATTTTCACCCTTGTTTATTGAAGGTTAATACCGGTGGGACTTGGCACTCGGAGCTGAGCTACATCCTTTTGATCTCCAACGAAGAGGTGAGTCCTGCCACCCTGGTGATTATATTGACTAAGTTGGTGTCGTTCAAGGCTGCATTGCTTCGATCTCTTATGATGCCGGTTTGGTTAGTATAATCACTAGTTTATCTTGGTGTATTAGCTAGGTTTGAGGCTGCATTGTTACGATCTCTTAAATCGACGTAGATCAGGTATCTTAGTTCAAGGCTTCATCGGTTAAGTTTGACATCTTAGTCTATTGTATCTGGTTTATGTTGTACATCATTCATCTGAATAAAGTATGCCCAATATGTTGAAAGATTGTTAGTCATTCATGATTTAGCAAATGTCTTAGTTATGTTCGATCTTTCTATCATGATGATTTAAATAGTATGGATAAATTTTTTGGTATAGTAAATTTAGATTCTATCGGTGTACAAGATGATAGGTTACATTTTAATTATGTGTTGCATCTTATTGGTATCAGGGATTACCGATCGGTTCGAGCGTATAACACATTGCTTTCCCTGCTATTGGTCTGATGGTGCGGGTGTTGTATATTGGCCAATCGCCTAATCGCTCCCGATGGCCCTTTGCTGGTATGCATGTATCGACGTATATAGTGTCCATCGGCTCAATAGCCGATCGGCGTTGCTACTAATGATTTTCCATACCTTATCAGTTGCAGGGTCAAACTGATTGGCACATTCAGAACCTCGATAATTTAGAACCTGCACTGGAGTTAGGCAAATCTCCTAGGCCACGCGTGTGACCAAAAATGACACCAACACTATCATGTCGCCCTCTCTTTCCCTCTCCCTCTCCTATTATGTGACATGTTTTGATTCTTTCTCACACTTTTCCTCTCTATCTTTTTCGTTCCTGTTTTGCTTTGGCACCCACACACGTTTTCTCTTTTCCCGCATGGGACTTTAGTATGAGCCAAGGCAGCCCCAATGCCTAGGAAAAAAAATCATGCCTTACCGCCTAGGCGAATATGGACATATGTTATCCAACATATGTTGGATAGATTCACTATAAGACACTGCTAGGATTTGATGTGATTAGTTGGTCTCAAGTAGTATTTATATAAAGTTTTTAGACCTGATATTATCATAGGTCCTAACATACATAGTAGCTTACTTTGAGTCTACTAAATGCTACTCCATATCTAAGTAGTCATAAAAGTAATCTTCATATTTGTTATGAAACATGTAGTGGGATAAGATTAAATTTGCCCCTCCTTGTAAATAGGAGATATATCTTTAGGTCCCTTGATATCACATATTATGGAAGTGCATAGCCATGTCGAGGTAATTAAACAATTAATCATGAGTTTATAATCCAGTACGAGATCAAGAGAGTGATTGATCTATGAAGATAATGACATAAGTTTCACCTTGAGCTTAATTGGTATCTTTAGACAAAAGAATTAGTATACGAGAATATCACATATTCAACCAATATGATCTTTATTTATACTTTGAGTTAATATGCTTTACTAGATGACACTATTAACTAGGTGACCGAAAAGGAGTTTTCGAAGGTAACCAAATATATGTGAACCTATAGGGTCATACACTTAACAGGTTGGGACATCTACTTAAATAGGATTTGAGCTTGGCACACTTTAGATAGAGATCAAAGTAGACTCCTATTAGGGTTAGGAAGGTCCAAGTGAGGAGTCTATATAGATGGGGTTTGGGGTTCATGGTGTTGTGTGCTTACATATTTTTAATTTAAATATCCTGAGAAAATCCTAGCCTCCACATCACGAGCCAACCCCTAGCCATGCGCAAGTGCTACGCTTGCAAACAACATTTCAATTCTAGATGTGTGGATACTGGTAGAGAGGCATTCTGCATGTGGTGCTGATTAAATCGGATTTGACTTGTCGTGAAGCAGATCGCATGTGGAGGAGATGATCTGATCGACTATTTCCACTACTACCTCGATACACATGTGTTGGACTAGCTTCTCCAATTCTACTTTCGATGCTCTGTGCATCTAGTGGTAATGATGATCTATTGTCCATCTATAACATGATACATTTTTTTTGTTTTTTCTAACGTAGCCTACACATACTCTTCAAATGGTACAATATTTGCCATAAAAATCATCTTGCTACCTGCCAAGCTTAGTACTATTTCTTATAAAGAAGCCCGAGTGCTTCATAAGTATCAGTATTGAAAGAGGCCGCCGAGTGCATCCTTCTCCCTATTTTGTGTCAACTGGACTGCATCCCTTTCAATGTACAGAATACGAGCTCTTTCTCATCCGCTGTCCATGCCCTTTTGCCGAGTGCCTCATCAAGAAACAAAAAGAAGTCACGCAAGGGTGTCAACTCCATCCTTATTCCTGTACACAAACAGATCCAACAACAATTAGCTACCGAAGTACAAATATGACATTAGCTACATTCGTTTCATATTGTGTCAAGATCGAACAACAATTCAACAAGAGAGTAGCATTACACACTCATATTTAGGTTTGCCTTCGTGCACCGGGTCTAACAGGTAGATATCTATCATAACTCTGCATTCTCCTGCCTTACCTAAATTCATCCACATCTGTAGCGAGAATCCTCTCAGGGAAAGATTCTTATTCACAACATAGCATTGTGTTAAATGTTATCTAAAAAGTGTTAATTGACATCAGGATAACATGTTGCATACTAGCAAAAAGAAAACAATTGGTCATTCAAACTTCCCGTGCAGAGGTTTTCCTTTGGAACAACCTGATAATTCAACACTTTATGAGATAATGCGATAGTAATTGACATGTGATACTTTACTTTTGATGCAGAAACAAATTCTAGTATTAACTGATCAATCTGACTGCTCCCTATGATTTGTGCTTATGTGACAAATCAGCCCCCGATTCTTATTTTTAGACTAGTATTATGGTGCTAGAAGCTTTGACTGGTACATTGGTATAAACATTTGGAACAACCAACTGGTGTATATTGCATACAAAATTAGTAAGCCCATTGATCACTGTTAAGGACCAAGATCTGATGTACTAACCTTAAAAATAAAAGATGAATGCTATTGGATAGAGCCCAAGAGATTAGAGAACTATCGTTGGAGGAAAAAGCCCTTTGACCTAATTAAAAAAGCAGCTGCTTGGGATAGCAACTATTCTGAAAATCATGTGGAAGCAACGTTCAAGACTTTGTTGGCTCAAGCAAGGTGATACAAACTCCAAACTTTTCCACGTTAAAATGAACAACCTCCGTTCCACAAACTTTATCCCGGTGCTTCAGATGGATGGATTGGCGTTCACAGATCATGATGCCAAAGCTAAGATCCTTTATGAGTTTTTAAATAATAGATTGGGCCAACAAAGCTTACGCCTCTACTCCCTTTTCCTTAGTACTCTCTACATAACAAGTATGGACCTTCACTCCTTGGACCGACTTGTCACCCCCCAAGAGCTGCAGACTACGATTGAAGCCTTGCCGTTAGTCAAAGCCCCAGGTCTGGAAGGCTTCATAAAAAACTTCTATAAAAATGCTGGGAGGTGATCAAATTTGACCTTCGGAGAGCGGTCAATCTTTTCTTTGAAAATGGCTTTAGAAACCTTCACCTCCTGAACTCAGAAAACATCACCCTTCTCCCGAAGTCCACAACAGCCGACTCTCCGAGCAGCTTTAGACCTGTTAGACAGCTATCCTGCCTTGCATGAAGACTGATTCCTTTCCATGTATTCATGCCAATCATCTTCCTCGCTTAGGATTATTTCCTGCCGCACTTAGCCCTGCCATTCTTAGCTTTGCCTTGTATGGCTGATTGCCTGCATGCCCCGATGTATATATATATCACTGCTTTCTCAATCAATCAATAAAGTTAGACTCTTACATGTATCAGACTTCTTTCGATCCCACGCTTCCGCATCGTGATTTCTTCTGGCCGGCCATGACGACCACCTCCTCTCTACTTTCTGAGGTAGACATCAACTCCATGGTGGACACCATCGCTGCTGCTGTGCGCGACTCACTCCGTCCATCAGCCGGTCTTGACTCCGACTCCACCACCGCAGTCACCAACGACACCGCAACTCGCGCATCATCTAGTGTCCGCGCCGTCCTCACCTCCCTGGTTGTGCGCCATTCCTCCACAGTCGACGGCTCAACGGACGACAACATTGCGGCTCCACCAGCGGCGCCCATCGTCTCTTCACCGGCACCCCTGTCAGCTCTCACGCCAGCCTCCCTCGCCACTTTCTTCAACTCCATGCGTCTGCTCGTCAACCCGCCGACCGGCTCCTCCGGCCCCGTCCCTAGCCTCAGCGCACTTCCCACCAGTGCGTCCCTCGACAACGACGCCCTCTACACACTTCACTCGCAGGCGGTCGGGGTGCTCAACGTCAAGTCAATCATCCCGGTCACCCTCGATGTTTCTACTGCCAACTACTCCCACTGGCACGGTCTCCTCCTCGTGGCCCTCGGAAAGTATGCCTTGACGGACCACGTCCTCTCCGACGACGTCCCGACCGACTGCACGAATTGGGCCCAAATGGATTGCGTCGTCCTTGGCTGGCTGTACGGCTCCATCTCCCCCAACCTTCTCCAAGAGGTCCTGTCCCCATGCACCACTGCCATACACGTCTGGCGGCTGCTCGAGCACCAGTTCCTCGGCAATTGTGAGCACCGCGCCCTCAACCTTCAGGCGGAGTTCCACTCCTTCCGGCAAGGCAACCTCCTCGCCGCAGAATACTACCGCAAGCTGAAGACCATGGACGACTCCCTCGGCGACCTCACCGAACCCATCGATGACCACACCCTCGTCCTCACTGCCCTCAACAGTTTGTCTGACAAATTTAGTCACCTCAAGACTCTTATGCCTATGCAGCGTCCATTCCCCACCTTCGTCGAGGTTCGCTCCCAACTTCACCTTGAGGAGCTCTACTCCAAGCGACCGTCCTCAGACGCTGGTGTCTTCCTCGTCGGCACAACCGGCGCCGGCGGCCACAAGACCCCGACACCCTCTACGGGCAACCAAAGCAGTGGCGGTGGCGGTGGTGGCCACCATCGCTGACGCCGTGGCAGCAACAACGGCTATGGCGGCGACAATCCGACTGGCGTGAAAATGGGAGTAGCAGGCCCAAACCCCTCCTGGCTGTCCCCACACTGTTATATTCTGATCCAAATTTAGATTGGGCCCAGCTAGTCTAGGCCCATAGAGCCTAGGGACGCCTAGGCTCATTTAATCCACCCTATAAATATCTCTTGTATGCCGTAGAGGGAGTCGCCCAGTCATTGTAATCCCCTACGTTTCTGTAAACTCCTCGATATAGTGAAGTTTTGCCGACTGACGCCCGTGGTTTTTTCCTACAAGGGTTTTTCACATTAAATCTCTTGTCTCTTGTGATTGATTTTATAACAAGTGGTATCAGAGCACGGATTGATTTACAAGAGTTTTGAGAAAAAATCAGATCTGTAACCACCCGGTTATTGTTCATCGCGGCGGTTACTGTTCATCGTTCTTCACCGTGCCGTTGCCGAATTCCTCCGCGCCGCCGCTTCGCTGGCCTCCCGGGTCACTCGCCAGCTTCTCCGTGTGTGCACCGTCACGCCCAAGCCCCCACGTGGGCCGCATCCTTGCCGGACACAATCGTCGCACTGCACACGAGCCGGCACCAATGACTCCCTACTGCCACCGGCCTGCGCGCCAGTTCCGCCCGCCGGTCTTCTCCAAGCCGGCCGCCGACGTCGGCACTCGTCGCTGTCGGACCTCTGCCGGCGAACCACCCCGGCCCTCGAGCCAACCTCCTCACCGGCCACTGCCTCCGGCTCGAACTTCGTCACAGCGCTGCAGTCTCCCCTGCAGCAGGACACAAGAAAGCCACAGATCGGCTCACACAAGTACCTGCCGCAGAAAATCCAGATTTGCCACACAAGATCCAGATATTTTCAGGGAGAAAATTGCTATGCGCACCCTATTCTGTGCACACAAAAATTTATTTACAGGCTGATTTTGCTTCACACACCTAGTTTGCGTACCAGAAATTTTGCTTTAAGTCTGTTTTCAGCCGTTTTTCAAGGATTTCTTTTGCATCATGGCTTCCATTAAATATGATGTGCCGCTATTGGATCGTGATACAATATTTTCACTTTGGCAAGTGAATATGCGTGTTATTTTATCCCAGAATGATTTGGATGATGCACTTGACAAATTTGGCAACAAAGAGCAGAGTACATGGACTGATAAATAAAAGAGACAAGATCGTAAGGCTTTATCTCAGATTCATCTTCATTTATCGAATAATATTTTGCAAGAGGTTTTGCAGGAGAAAACTGCCACTACCTTATGGTTTAAGTTGGAATCTATCTGCATGACAGAAGATCTTACCAACAAGATGCACATGAAGATGAAATTATTTTCGCACAATTTGAAAGATGATGGTTCCGTGTTGAATCATTTGTCAACTTTCAAGGAGATTGTTTCTGACCTTGAGTCTATGGAGGTAAAGTTTGATGATGAGGATCTAGCTCTTATTCTTTTGTGTTCTGCCACCATCATTTTCAAATTTTAGAGATACCATCTTATATAGACGTGATACACTAACGGTTGCTGAAGTTTGTGATGCATTGCATGCAAAAGAAAAGATGAAATCGATGGTAACCTCTGAAAGTTCTAATTCTGATGGTAATGCTCTGTATATTAGAGGAAGAACGGAGGAAAAAATCAAATAATGGTTCTAAAGGTAGGAGTAAAAGTAGTAGTAGTGTTAAATAGATAATTGATACTCCTGCATATTTTCATATTTGCACAAATAGAAATTGGTTCATCACTTATGAGTCTGTTCAAGGTGATGGTTGTGTTAGGATGGGAGATGATTCTCCTCGCCCCATTGTTGGAATTGGATCTGTCCAAATAAAGATGTTTGATGGGATTGTCAGGACCTTGACAGAGGTGAGGTATGTTCCAGGTATGACAAGAAATCTTATTTCCTTGAGTTATCTTGACACAAAAGGATATAAATATTCTGGTGGTACTGGAATTTTGAATGTATCAAAAGGTTCTCTCATTGTTATGAAAGGGTATTTGAAATCTGCTAATTTGTATCTTCTTCGAGGCACTACTATTACAAGCAATGCTTGTGTGATGTCACATTCATTTGATACTTCAAATTTGTGGCACAAGCGTCTTAGTCATATGAGTGAACAAGGTTTGGCAGAGTTAAGTAAGAGAGAGCTTCTTGATGGATATAAAGGAGGTAGATTGGATTTTTTGGAGCATTGCATATTTTGTAAGCACAAGAGGGTAAAATTTAATACTTCTGTTCATACCACAGAAGGTATTCTTGATTATGTTCATTCTGATTTATGGGGCCCGTCTCGTAAGAGATCTTTAGGAGGTGCTCATTATATGCTAACAATTATTGACGACTATTCTAGAAAAGTGTGGGCATATTTCTTGAAGCACAAATGGGCTGCCCTTTTAGCGTTCAAGGAGTGGAAGGTTATGGTTGAACGACAAACTGAAAAGGAGGTAAAAGTACTACGTTCTGATAATGGGATGTAATTATGTTCTAATGAATTTAAGAAATATTGTAAGTCTGAAGGCATCGTCAGACACTAAACTATTCCTGGTACTCCTCAACAAAATGGTGTAGCTGAGCGTATGAATAGGACTATCATCTCGAAGGCCCGTTGCATGTTGTCACATGCGCGCTTGAACATGCATTTTTGGGCTGAAGCCGCTTCCACTGCTTGCTACCTGCTTAATAGATCACCCTCCCTTGCTATTGATAAAAAAACTCCAATTGAGGTATGGTCTGGTTCTTCTGCTGATTATTCACAATCGAGAGTTTTTGGTTCCACTGCTTATGATCATGTTGATAATTGGAAATTAGAGCCTAGAGCCGTTAAATGCATTTTTCTTGGTTATTAATCTGGTGTTAAAGGTTATAAATTATGGGATGCTCAGAATTCAAAGATCATCATCAGTAGGAATGTTATCTTTAATGAATCTGTTATGTTTTATGAATCTCCTCCTACTGTTCCCAATGAAGTTCAAGAGAAAATAAGTGTGTAGGTGGAGCACATTGTTGATGCATAAAATTCACCAGATGATGATATTCAAGATGAACCTGTTATTGAGCCTTTGTCTCCTATTGTTCAGCCTCCACAACAGTTTATTGCTATTAACAGACCTCGAAGAATAATTAATCCACCTAAAAGATTTATTGAAGAGTGCAACATTGTTTCTTATGCTTTAAATGTTGCAGAAGATATTGTAGGTAATTCAGAACCTTCAAATTATTCTGAGGCTATTTCCGCTGCCGATCATAAGAATTGGATGACCGCGATGCAAGATGATATGGAGTCACTTGAAAAGAATAGCACTTGTGACTTAGTAAAACTACCTAAAGAGAAGAAGACTGTCTGTTGTAAATGGATTTTCAAAAGAAAGAAAGGTATCACTCCTAGTGAGCCTGCTAGTTACAAGGCAATGTTGGTTGCCAAAGGTTACAACCAGATTCCAGGTATTGATTATAATGATGTCTTTTCTCCTATTGTTATGCATAGCTCAATTCGCACACTGCTAAGTATTGTTGCTATGCATGATCATGAACTTGAGCAATTGGATGTTAAAACTGCATTCTTGCATGGAGACTTAGAAGAGGACATTTATATGGATCATCCTAAAGGTTTTGTTTTTCCTAGAAAAGAGCAGTTGGTCTGTAAGTTAAAGAAATCTCTTTATGGTTTGAAACAATCCCCTAGACAGTGGTACAAGAAATTTGATTCTTTTATGCTCTCTCATGGTTTTAAGCAATCAAGTTATGATAGTTGTGTCTATTTGAAGCCTGTTGGTAGCTCGTTCATTTATCTGTTGCTCTATGTTGATGATATGTTAATTGCTGTAAAAGATAAATCAGAAGTTGCCAAGTTGAAAGCACACTTGAGTAAAGAGTTTGAGATGAAGGACTTAGGAGCAACCAAGAAGATTCTTGGTATGGAAATTACCAGAGAGAGACAATCTGGTAAGATTTATCTCAGTCAGCGAGGTTATATTGAAAAGTTCCTTCATCGATTCAATATGCATGTAACACCCCAAGATTTAAAAAGAAATAAAATAAAAGAAATATATTATTAAAGGAATTTCTGAATTCTATTATTAAAGAAAAACCCTAAAAGAGCCCTATTAAAGCCAAACAAGGAGAAATAATCAAAATCTGAACTTGAAAATTTTATGAGATAAACTAGAGGCCAAAACATAATTTCAGGAATTTTTACAAATTTTTATCAACAGAGATTCAATCCTTAATCAAATATATGAAATACTGGAATTATTTTAAATCAGAAAACAATTTAAAATCCTAACGGGCCGCCAACCTCCAAAGTACCTCCAGCCCAGCCCAACCCAAGCTCATGTCACTGACATGTGGGACCCGCTTGTCGGTGCACTTCCCCCTCTCTCCTCTCCCGCCCGCGCCCTCCTGGGTCCCACATGGCAGCCACTCACTCCCCTCTTCCTCTCTCTGACCAACGGGGCCCGCCTGTCTGGTTTTCCTTTCTCGCTCACCCGCCGACAGGTGGGGGCCACCTGTCGAGATCATCTTCCCCGATGGAAAGGGATCCTCTTTCCATCACCGGTGACCCCCACCTTCCAAATCCACCGCCGCTGTCTCCCCCTTGCCAAATTGGCGCCCAATCCCGACTTGCCAAGCTCCGGCGATCCCTTTCCAACTAGAGCCACGCGTTTTCGGCATACATGGAAGGAGCTCTCGGTTATGGCAGGTTCACCAGAGAGAGGGAGTATGGAAACCCTCGGTTACCTTCCATGCGCTCGCCGCCGATGACCCTATTTAAACCCCTCGTCCTCACCGCACTCAGCCCACACCAACACAACCGTGCTAGAGCGAAAACAGAGCGCCGCCACCCTCATTTAGGCCTTCGGTTCTGCTTTGACTCCGGCGACCTCCCACCGCCGTCGCAAGCCGCCACCGTCCATGTCGTCGCCACCATCGTGACTGCCAAACCCCACCCGTCCCCGGCATCCACTCCGTTGGCCGTGGGCGCCACCGAATCATCGTCGCCGACGAGCACCCGAGGAGCCTCATCATCTACCCTCGCCGCCGATCGCCGTCAGTCGTCCGTCGTCGCCATCTCCGGTACCATCGCGCTCCCCTCACTCTCCTCTTTCCGTTTCCGCCGAGAGCTAGGCCTCTAGGCCCTCTCCATCGCCATCGCCACCGCGCCCGAGGCCGCCGTCGCCGGAGACGAAGGGTAAAATACCCTCGGTGCCATGTGCCATGCCGGAATCCATCTGAGCCGCACGATCCCAAGCGAACGGCACAGATTAGATCCTGTGGGGATCTAATCTGAGCCCTCGGATCCGGTCAAACCGGTATCCTTTAATCTGGGCCGTCAATCGCTATTTAAAAGTTTGACTCAATCCTGTGCATCCACATCGTACCGGTTCGCGAGATCTAATCGTGGCCGTCCGATTTCATTTAAACCTTCCCGCCTCGCGCCCGATCGCCGGATCCAGATCCGACGGTCCTGGTTGATCCGGTCCACGCGCACAGAGGCCCAGTCCACCGTGAGCCTAGCTCACCGTGGACTAAAACCCATTTTCTGTTTAAATAAAATTCCAGAAAATAGTTTAACTTTGAAAATTCATAACTTGCTCATATTAACTCCAAATTTCACCATTCAAATTTTGTTAAATTCAGCATTTTATTCTCTACACAATAAAGCCATAAAAACCGCATGTTACTTTAGCACAAAATGATCTTATAGATTAAATGAATAAAAACCCCTTAGGATTAAAATTATTAATTCATAAAATAAATTGGGAAAAGCCTTAAAAACTAATCTTTAATGTTTTTCACCAAACTTCAGAATAATAAAACTTTATCTCACATATTAAAACCCATAAACTTGTATGTTTATTATTTGTGGAAGTTTTATCTGTTTATTGAATGTACTGTTTACTTTTCTGTATCAAGAAGACTACGAGTTCGTCGAGGAGCCGGAGTTTTATCCCGAGGTTCCTCCATCACCATTTTCTGAGCAAGGGAAGTCATCGAACCCTCCTGTGGAAATAGTTGATCATCATTGAAGCCTAGTTTTTCATAACTACCACTATAACTCATAGGATATTATTGCATTAGTCAAATATCAAGCCCTACACTTATATTTATTAGATCCCCGTCCTTGTGTGCAAACCCAAGCCATGCTTATTGAGCCTTAACTCCTTGTCACTCTACTATAAAAATATTAGCTAGTGCCCAATGTACCGGCACAACTGCTATAGCATAAAAAGAATGAGTCGTAGATAGATGGATTCTGTTATATGAATTTCCCCGTTATTCTTGGCTCTGGACTCTGTTGGAGTTGGCTATGTTATAAGTATGGTGGGTTCCGGGTGCAAGCTCGGGAACTGGTCTGCGGGATCTGTTGCAAAGCATTTCCGTACGAACCACAAGTGTAATGGGTAAGTCCTAACTAGAAGTATGGAACAATCCGACTCGATGCACCATAGTGGAGGGGGCAAGGGGCAACCTGCGGGTGACTTGTACCGACGAGGCTCAAGGGGGGGTATGGTGGGGCTCCGACGCGTCGGGACACCATATGAAACCTATAAGAGGGTGCTGTTGAGTCGAGGCGAACCATATGGAAGGTTTTGGCACGAGTTCCCATGGTATGGGTCATCTCGTTACACTTTGGTGTAAGTGATGAGTGCGTGCCTTGTGGGTACAGTGGTACATCTCTGATCAGAGTAATTTAATCTTTTCGAAAAGCCGAGCCCACGGTCAAGGGCGGGTTGTGTGACTACTCGCAGTTAGTTTATAATTGTGTGAATGGTTGAGTTATTCATGGCATGTAAGGACTGATGAGCGAGGTGGGGCTGACTGTACCCCTCGAGTTAGAAAATGATGATGCATACACATGTTTACATTTCAGTACTAATAAATTGATCACATTTAATGCTTTACAAATTATGCTCTTCCGCAAAATTAGCCACTACCTCCCTTGTTATTACTCTGCATTATATTTGCATTCAGTGGCTTGCTGAGTACGTTTGTACTCACCCCCATTGACTTACACCACCAGAGCCCGTCTACTATGAGGAGGATGAAGGTCTGGAGTAGCGACCCAGTCAAGGCGAGACTGGAAGGAGGCGTTCATCTAGGACCCTTTATTCTATTAGTTTCTCTTCACCTTTATTCACTTTTGTACTAATGCGGTCTATGAACCGTGAATGATTGCTCGTTTTGTACGTGGTCGCATGATGAACGTCTTGTTTTATTGATTTTCTATGGAATTTCAATAAAAGTCCTGATTTATTAAATCGGGGCGTGACAATGCATGATGCAAAGCCCGTGAGTACTCCACTTGCTCCACATTTTAAGTTATCTTCATCTTTATGTCCAGAGTCAAGTGATGACATTGATTATATGTCTAGAATTCCATACTCTAGTTCAGTTGGTTCTCTTATGTATGCCATGATCTTCTCTCGACCTGATTTGTATCATGCTTTAAGTGTTGTTAGTAGATATATGGCTAATCCTAGTAAAGAGCATTGGAAAGCTATTCAGTGGATTTTCAGATATCTACGTGGTACTTCTAGTGCTTGTTTACAGTTTGGGAAATCTGGAGATGGACTTGTTGGTTATGTTGATTCTGATTATGCTGGTGATTTGGATAAAAGGAGATCTCTCATAAGTTATGTTTTCACCATTGGTGGTTGTGCTGTTAGTTGGAAAGAAAATTTGCAGGCTATAGTGGCGTTGTCTACCACTGAAGCTGAGTATATGGCTATTTCTGAAGCATGTAAAGAAGCTACTTGGTTGAGAGGTTTGTATGCTGAGCTTTGCGGGAGTGTTTCTTGCATCACTATTTTCTGTGATAGTCAAAGTGTTATTTTCCTCACTAAAGATCAGATGTATCATGAGAGGACAAAGCATATTGATGTGAAGTATCATTATATTCGAGATATCATTGCTCAAGGTGATGTTAAAGTATGCAAGATCAACACTTGTGATAATCCTGTAGATATGATGACCAAGACAGTTTGAGTCCTAGTGACTTTTGGCGCCAGTAATACATATTGTTGAAAGGAGTTCATTGATGATTATTTCATTTGCTACAAGAGAATTCGTTTCAAGGTGGAGTTTGTTATATTTTGATCCGAATTCGGATTGGGCCCAACTAGTCTAGGCCCATGGAGCCCAGGGACGCCTAGGCCCATGTAGTCCACCCTATAAATATCTCTTGTATGCCGTAGAGGGAGTCGCCCCAGTCATTGTGATCCTCTACGTTTCTGTAAACTCTCGTCGATATAGTGAAGTTTTGCCGACCGACGCCCGTGGTTTTTTCCCGCAAGGGTTTTCCACATTAAATCTCTTGTCTCTTGTGATTGATCTTGTGATTGATTTTATAACACACACAAGCCCTGGGTCGGCACCATTCAGATGTGTCCTAGCCCGGTGAGTCGCGACATTCTTGGCCCACAGCCTGCTGGACTGATCGGCGCCCCATTCGCCGGCGCGGCCTTTGCCGGCCCAGCTGGCAGCCCTCCTAGCTTCCAACAGCTCCTGCCCGACATCCTCTATGGGCCTCCTTCAACACCGGGCACACTGGGCTTCCCAACCCAGCAAGCATCACAGCCGACCACTCCAATTGGCTCGGCACAACCTGTGGGCTGGTTCGGCGGTGCCCCATATCAATGGGATCAAGCTTCCCTTGCGAGCTCCTTCAACACCTCGACGCTGCCTCAACCTGTTCCGCATGACTGGTATATGGACATGGGTGCGACTACTCACATGACCTCCGATGCCAGTACCCTATCTTCCACCCACCCTCCTAATCCCACCTCTCCCTCACACATTGTCATAGGTAACAGTTATACTATTCCTGTTTCCTCCCTAGGAAAGTCACACATACGTCATCCCTTCGGCACCTTTGCTCTCCATAACGTTTTTCGTTCTCCACATATTATCAAAAACATAATTTTTGTTCGTCGTTTTGTTATCGACAATTGGTGTTCTGTCGAGTTTGACCCATTTGGTTTTTCTATGAAGGATCTTCGCACCAGGAGCGTGATCGCCAGATCCAATAGCTCTGGGCCTCTCTACCCCCTTCACCAAGACCATACTACATCAACACACGCCGCTTTCACCACATACACCACCAGCACTCTTTGGCATCGCCGTCTTGGTCACATTGGCCATGCCGCGCTCGCTTGCCTTGCCACTGTTCTTCCCATCCCCAAATATGGACTTCACGAGATATGTCATGCTTGTCAATTAGGTCGGCACACTCATCCCCCTTTCCAAAACTCTTCTAGTAGAGCTTCAACAAATTTTGATTTAATTCATTGCGACCTATGGACCTCTCCTGTCATTAGTGTCTCCAGTTTTAAATATTATCCTTTTATTCTCGATGATTGTTCTCACTATGTTTGGACATTTCCCCTTCGCTTTAAATCCGACACTTTTAGCATTTTATCTAACTTTTTCACCTATGTCCAAACTCAATTTGGCATCACCATTCGCAATATACAATGTAACAATGGTCGTGAGTTTGACAACTTCGCCACCCGCACCTCTCTTCTCACCCATGGCGTTCACCTACGCATGTCATGCCCCCACACATCGGCCCAAAATGGCAAGGCTAAGCGCATTCTTTGCTCCCTAAACAACATAGTCCACTCCCTTCTTTTTCAAGCCAGCCTTCCCAGTCCCTTCTAGGTCGAAGCTCTACACACAGCCAACTACCTCATTAATCGACACCCAACTAAGACTCTAGCCACACACACACCTTACTTCACCTTATTCGGAGTTCACCCCTCATACACACACCTTCGTGTCTTCAGATGCAAGTGTTATCCCAATCTTTCTGCCACCACTCCACATATGCTCGCACCACGCTCTACTATGTGTGTTTTTCTTGGCTATACTCTCCACCACAAAGGGTATCGGTGTCTTGATCCTATCACTAACATGGTCATTATTTCGAGGCATGTTGTGTTTGATGAGCACTCATTCCCATTTACTGAGATTTCCACTAACAGTGCTACTGATCTCTATTTCTTGGAGGATTTTTCAGTTCTTGCACAGGTCCCTCGTCGTCTGACCGTGGGATCGTCATATGGCCCACCATTACCTTCTAGATGCACTGGGCCGATGGCCCGGTCCACCTTCACCCCTACCACACAACAGGCCGGGCACTCCCCTCCAGCACCGGCGCTCACATTTGGGCCCTTGGGAGGACCTACACCTCCTGCCCGACTGGCTCATGCTGCTAGGCTAGCTCGCCCGGGCGGAGTTCTTGCGGTTGGGCCCTCGGGAGGACCTATGCCCCCTACCCAGATGAATACTACTACTAGGCCAGCTCGCCTAGAGCCCACAGTCCATCCCACCAGCCGGTCTGCATCTGTGGACGCGGCCACCACGCCATATTCGCCTGACTGCACTGACCCCGCCCTAGCCACAGAGCGACCTAGGTCGCTATCTCCTGCGGTTGACGACCACCGACCGACTCACCTGCTCCCTGTCAGCACGTGTCGCTGCTCGTCGCACCGATACACCCTCGCTCGGATCGGCAGCCCGGCGTCCCTGCTCCACCATCTCTCCTCGGTGCTTCACTTGTCGTCAACAGCCACCAGATGATGACTCGCGGCAAGATGGGCGTTCACAAGGGGCTCACCAGGATGAACCTCCACACCACCACCATATCGCTGGTCCCCCGCACCTACCAAGCTTCCTTGGCTAACCCACAGTGATGAGGACATCACTAGCTCAGATATAACCATGCTTATACTTTACAATAAACAACCCAAGGTTCATTCATTCTATATTAGATTTACATTTTATATATTTGAGCTAAGGATGCTACATCATGAGTTGGCTTTGTTTTCAATTACAAAAATTCTTTCATGGATCAAGCGACATGTTAAGAGCACATCAAGGGTATGGAACATCATGGAAGTTGATTGGGGACCAAGTCAAGGCCATGAAAACATAATATACAATTTTGGGACGTTATTTATGTGCCAAGAGAAAGTGGAGATTAACTTCTACACGTTTTCGACTCGGATTCGTACTGCATGGACAACAATAAATTCAAACGTGCACAACTTTTACATGGCAGCTCCGATTTGGATCATCGTGGACTTTTTGGAAAGATTCAGACGTCTTCTTTCTAACGGATCTAGCTACATATCCAGATTCCATCGGAGGAGATCACAATCACAAAATCAATGCGTGTTTCTTTTTTCCTAGTCAATCTGTTTAGGAAATAATTAGACCTTTCCATATGTAATAAGTTTCCAAACTTTGGGAACATCCCTAGGGCTATAAATAACCCTAGAGACTTCAGTTGTAATTCGGGTTTTGATTAGATAAAAGTTTAGCCAATGCTACTTGTCCGTGTAAACCCGTGATCGGTTAGGTCGCCGGTTTCACGTTTCAGAACCCCAACTACCCTTTGTGTGTATTTCACATCCAGAAATACTAGTTGCTCCTTTATCTTGTTCTTGCTCGTTCTTCGATTGCTTGCAGGAACAAGGTTGATCACCGATAAGATCAACAACCCTTGGAGTTAGTGTATCGATCGCTAAGGCGCAACACGAACATCTCATACGGTTGTAGTCGGGTCATCAACGTCGTCTCCTTCCAATCAAAGTTATCTTATCTTATCAACTTACCGAAAGATCGGGCCATCCAATTTCTCCATCACACAGCGGCGGATGGCGATGGAAGACGAATTCAATGCCCTTGTCGCCAACAACACGTGGGATCTCATCCCACGACGCCCCGGTGCCAACGTTGTCACTGGCAAGTGGATCTTCAAACATAAATTCCATGCCGACGGCTCCCTTCAATGCTACAAGGCCCGCTGGGTCTTGCGTGGCTTCACACAATGCCCCCGCATTGACTATGATGAAACCTTTAGTCCGATCATCAAGCCCGCCACCATCCGCACCGTCCTCAACCTAGTGGTCTCGCGTGATTGGCCGGTTCATCAGCTCGACGTGAAGAATGTGTTCTTGCATGGCACTCTTGGGGAGACCGTCTACTGCATTCAGCCACCGGGTTTTGTTGTCAACTCCCACCCAGATATGGTGTGCCACCTGCGCAAGTCTCTATATGGCTTAAAATAGGCACCACATTCTTGGTACAGTCGGGTTTCCACCTTTGTGCTCTCTCTTGGCTTCAGTGAGGCAAAATCTGAAACTTAACTCTTTATCCTTCGACGCGGTTCAGACACAGTGTACCTACTACTTTATGTTGATGACATTGTGCTCACCGCCTCATCTAGCAGGTTACTTCAATGGACCATATCCTCACTGCAACACGAGTTTTCTATGAAGGATCTTGTGGCTCTTCACCACTTCCTCAGCATCAGTGTGTCTCGACAGCCCACTGGTATGATTCTCAGTCAGTGATAGTACTGCATCGATATTCTTGATCGTGCTGGGATGATCGTCTGCAAGCCATGCAACACTCCAGTTGACACATGTGCCAAGCTCCCTGCCAGCGCAGGCGCCCCTGTGACTGATCCCACTCACTTTCGCAGTCTTGCTGGCGCACTCTAGTACCTCACCATCACACAACCGAACATCTCCTATGCAGTCCAGCAGATCTGTCTTCATATGCATGATCCACGGGAGGACCATCTTGCTGCACTAAAGAGGATCCTCCGTTACATTCGAGGTACATTGGACTTGGGCCTCCACTTCCATCGTTCTTCTCATGCAGACTTGGTAGTCTACTCTGATGCAGACTAGGTGGGATGTCCTGACACTCGATGCTCCACATCTAGATATGCTGTGTTCCTTGGTGACAACTTGGTGTCCTGGTCTTCTAAAAGGAAACACACGATTTCCTACTCCAGTGCTGAGGCTGAGTATCAGGCTATTGCCAATGCAGTTGCCGAGGTCACCTGGCTCCGTCAACTCCTCCATGAGCTTCACTCCCCTCTGACCAAGGCTTCCCTCATCTATTGCGACAACGTCAGTGTGGTCTATCTCTCGTCCAACCCAATTCAGCATCAGCGCACGAAGCATGTTGAAATCGACCTTCACTTTGTTCAGGAGTAGGTGGCTGTGGGTGCCTTACGTGTTCTCCACGTACCCACGACGTCGCATTTTGCCAACATCTTCACCAAGGGACTTCCTATGTTGGTCTTCACCAAGTTCCGCTCTAGTCTCAACGTCCGCAAGCTCGCCGCTGCGAGTATGGGGGGGGGTGTTAGACAGCTATCCCGCTTTGCATGAAGACTGATTCCTTTCCATGTATTCATGCCAATCACCTTCCTCGCTTAGGATTATTTCCTGCCGCACTTAGCTCTACCGTTCTTAGCTTTGCCTTGTATGGCTGATTGCCTGCATGCCCTAGTGTATATATATGTGTATCACTGCTTTCTCAATAAATCAATAAAGTTAGACTCTTACAAGACCCACTAGCCTCACCCACAACTTCACTAAGATTGTAACCAAGTTGCTCGCTTTGAGACTAACCCCCTTTCTTGATCAGTTGATAGACTACAAATCAATCATCATTCATAAAGCGGCGTGGGCTGCATGATAACTTCCTCCTGGTTCAAGACCGCCTTAAAAACTTCAGAGACTGAGGATCCCATTGCTGTTCATAAAGTTGGACATCTCCAAAGTGTCTGATTATATAAACTGGTCATTTTTTATAGAAATTTTACAACATCGAGGCTTTAGCCAAAGATGGATAAATTTTGATTTGCCAACTGTTTTGTTTCTCTTCTTCATCAATTGTCCTAAATGGTGTAGCAGGCGAGCCTTTCTTCCATGGAAAAGGTGTTTCGCAAGGCGATCCCCTATCACCAATGTTATTTCTGTTGGCAATCGATTCGCTACAGAGGATGATCAACCTCACTGAAACCGACAAGCTTTTGCTTCCCCTACGCACCAACAATATTATGACATGTGCATCCTTTCGAATGATGTGGGTTTCTTCCTCAACACTTGCCCGCTTGAAGCTCTCTGTATGAAAAAACTACTAGACACCTTCGGCGATGCCTTGGGTTTGAAAATTAATTTCGACAAGAACGAATGTTTCCCTATCCGTTGTGGTGGCATTGATCTGGATGACATTCAACACACTTTCCCAACAAAACCTGCAAGTTTCCCATGCATATATCTCGATCTACCACTTCACATTGGCATGACTCGAAAGCATCTTCTTCAGCCCCTAATTAATAAATTGGCCAGCAAGCTTGCGAGTTAGAAAAGTAAACTTCTAAGTAAAGCAGGACACTTAACTCTCATCCAATCAACCCTATCTTCCTTTCCGATCTTTCATCTTTTGGTTTTCCCTGAAAGAAAATGGCTAGTTAAATAGCTTAATAAGATCAATCAGATGTTCTTGTGGGGTCAAAATGACTCACCAAGTGGTTCTACTGGTGTTTGCCTCGTTAGCTAGAAACAAATCAGTCTACCAAAATAATTTGGAGGTGCAGGAATCATCAATCTCAGCTCCATAAACCGGGCACTGCGTCTTCATTGGCTATGGTTGAGTTGGAAAGATGACTCCTGTAGGACCAAAACAGGCGACTAGAAAGATGACCTTTTCTAAACACCCAACGCACCTCTAAATGAACAAGCGGAAGCAAATAAAATTTCACAGCAAAATCCTAGATAAAGCAAGTGGTATCACTCTCCTGTTGGATATGATATAAATCGATAGTCTGAGAGATCACAAGCACTGAAAATAATCTATCCTTCAAAAACCAACCAATGTCTTGATAGAAAAGACACTCGTACAAAGCACACAAGGCAAATTAAAAACTATTGACACGAAAGCATGTCGACACACTGACGTCAGTTCGACGATCCAAAAGCGTGCGGATACTTAGGGACAAGCCTAAGCATAACACGACACCGACGTCGCGTTTTGACGACCCTTAAACAATGGTAAAGGAATAACGGAGTTGCCAAGCAATCAAATAATCTTAAAGCAAAATTATTCAAGTAACCGAATTGCAGAAAAAGTAATTGTTGGCATAAAAGATTACGCTAATAGGTTCTCTAAGATTAAGAATTAACAAACAATGAGTTTGTGAAGCGAACTATCTCAAGCCTCCGAATAGGATAATAGCTCGAAGTAGTTCGAATTTGTGTATTGAATATCAGAGTATTCGATGCCCTACTACAGGATGAGAATGGGAGTATTTGTAGGTAAAAACTTTAAGGAAAAGACCTTTTTACCCCTTAGTTACAACCGACATTGTGGAAACTATTTTGGTACCCCTAATAGGGCTAAAATGGTAAAAGACTAATCTAATCAAAAAGAAGATAAGTCTTCTCTCCTTGCTAGCTGTTGTCCATAGCGGAGATTGAACCTTCGAAGTGTATCTTCGAACGGGAGTCCAAACAGCTCTCTAGGACTTGATCATACGCTAGGAGACAAGTCTTGGACTTCGGTTAGTAAATTGTCTTTGTCTTATAATCTTGAAGATCCTGGGGATGAAATATTTTCCCCTAATAGTAGGCCCTCCAATACACTTCTCTGAGTAATCTGTAAGGCAAGGGAAGCAGTATACGCACGAAATATTTTCATGCTTAGGGACTTAGCGAAATTTACCATCCTTTGAAGCATTCATAGATTCTCCACGCATGGTTTGAGAACTTGGTAGAGAACGGTGTTTTTTGGACTAAGTTCCCCACGGACGGTGCCAACTGTTGGCATAAAAGATTATGCTAACAGGTTTCTAGAGATTAGAAACTAACAAACGAAGTGTTTGTGAAGTAAACTATTTCAAGCCTCCGAAAGGATAATAGCTCAAAACAGTTCGAAGATGTATATTGAATAACTCAGTATTCGATCCTTATTACAGGGTAAAATGAGGGGTATTTATAGGCCCAAACATTAAGGAAAAGACCTTTTTACCCCTCTGTTACAACCGACATAGTGGAAACTATTCAGTACCCGTAATAGGGCTAAAACGGTTAAAGACTAATCTATGAGAAAGAAGATAAGTCTTCCATCCTAGCTGGCAAAGAAGCTCTCGGAAGAGTCAATGTTCAAAGATATACTCCGAACTAGAGTTCACCTTCATCCTTCGAACTTGATCCAATATACTTCCGGAGTTAGATGCTGGAAGCCTTTGATTAAATCTCCTGCCTTTGTCTTGCTACAACAATAGCCCTGAAGATGAAGTATTTTCCCCCAACACTCCCATCCCTGCTTCAACCCTAGCCAGGCAGCAGGCAATGGCGGCAGCGACAGCAGCGGCATCTTCAAGTAACCCTTGCCCAGCAGGTCCTCACAACCTTCTTCCGGCATCATCCAAATATTCCGATCAGTCTTACAGCTTGGGGCCATCGTCCTGTATGAAGAAATCCATTGCGGCGGCGATCGTGGGGAAGACAAGCCCGGGGATTAAGATCCATCAACCTAGAAAAGAAGCAATCCCCTCGCCTCGGACCGAAGAAGTGATTGTGTTCGAAGATTTCTTCGAGGCGGGGTTGGGACTTCCTGTAGTGGACTTCCTTTCCGAGGTATTAGAGCTCTTCCATGTCACTCTTCCTCAGTTGTCTCCCAATGCTATAGCACGCCTGGACATATTTGAGTGGGCGATGTGAGCCGAAGGTTGCGAGGGGAGGGCGGAGATCTTTGCAGCACTCCACAAAGCCTCCTGCCAACCAAAGACTTACCAAGGCTCCGGAGGAGAAAAGATGGTAATTGCGTTCGGTAGCATCAACTTCCAACTTCGAGATGAGTACCATACTCAGTTCCTAGTGAAGGCTATCAATGACAGGTGGTACACGGACTGGGTCCTTCGTTGGTTTTATGCCGAAGTAGGAGCGGACAATGCCTTAGCCAGACCTCTTGAAGACATCTTTTATCAGAGGGAAGCGGAGGTTCATCCGGAACCGGGCTAGCTGGAAGCTCGCCTCAATCTGCTGCGAGCAATAAGTCACCGCATGAGCATGCGGGACTTATCAGAGGAGTTCATCGGACTCCAAATTCCACCTCTGATGGCCAGCTGGCCGATTAACTTCGAAGAGAATCTAGAGGGTGGACTCCGAGAGATCTCTTCAAGTGCTGTAGGTAACCTCGAAAGCCCTGCAAAATGTTTCACATGCAATATTGACTTTGTAAAAATGATTTAACCGAGATGAAATCTTATCTTTCAGCTCCACGCACCACCCTCACTACGGAGAAAATCGTGCGGACTTCGGAGAAGAACCTCAGAGCTCCTACGCCCGTCGAAAAAGAATGGAGGGCGAAGTTGGTGGGAAGCTGGGAGAGATTCAACTGGGTATGGAGCATACTCGGAGTTGAAGCTCCCCCTCTTTTGGACTGTGTTGGAATGACGGATCGGACCAGCAGGTTTTCTTAGTGGGAACGAGAGTAGTGTATTCAATGCTCCTTGAGCCTGTAGCTTACAACTACAGTTGGGGGGTATTTATAGGGCGCCCTGTCCAACGGGCCAAACGCCCCTAGACCATCCGCTGCTACGCGGCTGGGAGTCGGTCAATAGTACAGACAAAACGGACTACGCATAGTACAGACAAGAAGATTCGACTCTGACAGCGTATCGACCGTGTCGGACGCTGCCAGCGCCGCCTGACACAGTGCAGAGGATCGCGATCCTGCCTCCCCGTGGGCTTGACTGGATCTTTTCCCGCCAGCACTCCCTATGGATTCGCCATGCGGCCGAGGGATGGCTTTCGGCGTTCTCCTCCCGAAGGGCGGCCTTCGGCATCTTCCTCCCGAAGGGTGGCCTCTGGCATACCCCTCCGGAAGGGTGGCCTCCGGCAACTTCCTCCCAAAGGGTGGCCTCCGTCGTCAGGCCAACCGCTTGGCACCAGCGAGCTCCTCCGGAGTGCCCTGAGCCCTCTGAGGGCTTTCGGCTCCGTCGCTTGCAGGTCCTGGCCCCTTCGGCACCAGGCTTCGGACCCCCAGGTGACGGGCCCCCTTCGGCCATCGGGATTATCTCCCCCAACAGTAGCCCCTCGCTTCTTTCTTCTCGAGAGCCCTGCGTTAAGAGAGGGTGGAAGCGCACATGATAATTCCGATAACTTTCATAAGGAACGTAACTTACATTGGGGTGCTGGATCTAGCCGCGGCGTGGCCCCCTTCGACTTACGCGGAGGAGCTCCGAAGCGGGCAGGCGTGATTGGACCCGGAGGCTGAGGGCTGCTTTGAATCCTCCTCCTGGCGGGTTGGGAGGAGTTTGACCAGGCCCGCTGGGTACCTACGCACCTTTGACCATGGGGTTCTGGCCCCGAGGAGGCGGCCAAACGCCACCTGAAGTAGTTAATGTCGCGTGTGTGTAAACGGCATTCGGGAGGTGAACCGCCAGGGAGCCGCCGCGCCCCAATGCGCCGGTTTGGCCTTAAATGCGGGTGCCATGCAACCGCCGCGTTCACACACTGAACGAACGGGAAAGGAACCGACGGCCTTGTGCTTAAATATCTCCCGTCGCACGGCCTGTTCTCCCTCCTTCACTTTGCCGCGCCCACTCTAGTCACCTCAAACAGCACCCGTCCTGCTCCCTGAGCGCTAACTCTTCTCTCGCCTCCTTGCGCAATGGTGAGGAGCGCTACCCCAACCATGGCGATGGACCCGCGCTTCCTATAGCGCCAGATGGCGGCGGCGGCGGTGGCGGCATCGGGCCCGTCGGAGACGCGTAGCTCGCGCGAGCTCCGTCCCGCCTCAGAGCGGTTTCGGGAGCAGACCCTGGAGCTCGGCCCGTCTGCGTGCACGGATGCGTCGATCGAGCAAGCAATCAGGGCCCGCCTCGGTCCTGAGACGCCGGCGAGGAAGCCGGGTCGAGAGACGGCCCCACAGCCGCGAGAAGGCGAGGTCGTCGTCTTCGAAGCTTTTTTCGACGCGGGGCTAGGGTTCCCCGCTTCGAAGCTCCTCGCCGGGGTGCTAGATGTGTTCCATCTGGAGCTCCCGTAGTTGTCCCCTAACACCATGGCCCGCCTTGCCATTTTCGAGTGGGCCATGCGCGCTGAAGGTTGCGAAGGGAGGGTGGAGGTCTTCGCGCAGATGCACGAAGCTCTCTACTAGCCAAAGAAGAAGGGAGGCCAGATACTGGCCTTTGGGAGCATCAATTTCCAGCTCCGGAGGAAGTACGCGGACTCCTTCCCGGCGAAGGCCATCAACGAAAGATGGTATTCCAAGTGGGTGAACCGGTGGTTCTACGTCCGCGTGGGGCTCAGCTCTGGCCTCGCCAGGATCCCGCGCCACATTTGGTTCCGGAGGGAAGCGCGCATCGAGACCAACGCTGGCTCGATCTCCACGAGGATCCAGCTTCTCCAGATCGTCGCCCGCCGAATGAGCATGCGCGACTTGGCGGAGGAGTTCGTGGCCCTCGAGATCCCTCCGCTGAAGGAAGAATGACCGGCGTTGCTCCGGAGCAGCCGGGACGAGTCGATGCCAGCGGAGCTCTCCCGCCAGCTTGGTAAGTGTCCGCACCTATTAACTTTGTTCTCGTCTTTCGTGCTCGAAGGGTACTCCGGTCTTGATCTTCGAACGCAGGGTTGCTCGTTGCCCGGACCCCCGAGGAGGTGGCCCGCACGACGGGGAGGATTCTCGGAGCCCCTACCCCGGCCGAACGCACTCGGCGGCTAGAGCTGGTGGGCTCCTGGGAGCGCTCCAAAAGAGTGTGGGGGACGCTCGAGCTCTCGCCTCCGCCTCTTCCGGAGGGCGAGGTCCTCCGGGCTATCTCGAAGAGGAAGGTGGGCGACCCCGACGATTGCCTATCCCCTCGGTGCCCCCCAAGAAGTAGAAGATAGTGAAGGGCCCAAGGCAGCTTTCTCCGGGACACTCCTCCGCCTCCCACTCCGAGTGGGGAGGTTCTAGCGACGGGGCCCAATCGGAGTCAGGGGACCCTCCGGTAATTCCGGACCCGACCCCGTCAGTCCGACCGAACGCTGGAAGGACCGGAGATGCTCCCCCTCGCTCGGGCCCCGCGGAGCCCGTGCCGAGGGCCGGGCAGGAGGCGCCCATCATCGGGGCGACGCCGCCTCCCGAGACTGCTCCCCCGCGCGAACCGACTTCGGAGGGGGGCTCCGCCGGCTCCCATGGGAGCAGGGAGACGGACAGCTTGGACCGAGGGGGGTTGGCCGACCCGCTTGGCGCCGTCGAGGGGAGCGCCGACATGGAGGCCGAGCTCGCCGTGGCGGCGGCGGGCTCCCCGATGAACTCGATCGACAATCTTTTCTACCGCCCGAGCCCGTCGGGACCTGCCCAGCTTTCGGAGGACCTTGCTGAGGCCGCGGACGAAGGTATGATAGCTTACCCATCCTTTCCCCAAACGTTGGGGTCTTCTCGATCTCAGCCTTTGCTCGCCTACGCAGGCACATCTGCCCGGGGCATCGAACCAGTCGTTCCGCTTCCCGACGACGTTGCGGATGTAAGGTCCGGAGCCCCTGTCAGCACGATGAGGGCTTCGGGGCAACGGGGTGGAACGGAGTCCGAAGCCTCCAAAGGGGCCTCTCCAGAGGCCGTCGAAGACGCAGGGAACCGACCTCGGCCCCCTTCCGACTCTCGAGGCGCGCGCGCCACCGTGCCCCTCTTGCGCCCCTTCCTGGCGGACGGCGAGGACTTCGCGTCCAAGGTGGCCCCAGTCCACGACTACTACCTACGGCTGCGCGAGGCCCCGATGGTAGATGAACTGGGGCTATCAGACGGCCTAGACCTTGGCAGGGCCATCGAGACTGCAGTGGGCCAGGTACTTTCTTGGAGTGCCTTCAATGAGCCCCTAGCTCTTTTTCTGATTATCTTCCTTGCGCGCAGGTGGTTGCATTGGCGCAGGGTTCGCTGATTGCCCTGCTCTCCGAGCGCTAATGCCGCGAGGCGGATGCCGCGGGGCTTGTGGCCCGAGCAGATACCGCGGAGAGACTGGCTCGCGAGCGAGCAGCGGAGGTCAAAGCCCTTCGGCTCCAGGCAGCAAAGGTCGAAGCGCTCGAGGCCCAGGTGGCGGAGATGGACTCCCTCAAGGCCCGCGTCGCGGAGCTGGAAGGGCTCCGGGCTCGAGCCGCGCGAGGCGACGAGCTAGAGGCAGAAGTCGACGCCCTCCGGGCCCGAGCTGCCGAGGCGGAGGGGCTTCGGTCCCGGGCCGCAGAAGCGGAGCGGCTCGAAGAGGAGGTTTTCGGGCTCCGGTCTCAAGTATCGGAGGTAGGCAAGCTCCGAGTGGCCCAGATGGAGCGGGTCGAGGTGGACCTCACCGCCTAGAACGGGGAGATGACCGAGGCGCTTGCCGAGGTGGGGAAGACGGCGGCTGACACTGCGGTGTCCCTTCCGGAAGGTGCTGGAGCGCTACGGCACCGGATGTGGCGCGTTTGACATCGCCCGGGAGCCCCTGGTCCGTCGGGTGAAATTTATCCAGTCCGCCGTCCGGCAAATACACCTTACGGTAGCGCAGTACGACGAGGTGTCTGCTCGGGTGGCCGCTTACGGGATTCTTCGACATCTCGAAGTCTCTGGACTTCCTCTTCCTTCGCCTTCGAGCTCGCATCCGGTCACTTTCATGGGGGATCACCTCCGAACGCCGAGCCCTACGCTGAATAAATCTTGGAGGGCGCTCAAGGCGGTTTGGCAGACTGAGGGTCCCAAAGCAATCAAGACTTGGCTGGAGGAGGCGCTCCGCGCCCGCGGTCCTCCGGCTCCCTTGAAGCCTTCGGTCTTGGCCCGCCAGCTGGACCCGAAGGTGTAGCTTCTTTGAGATCCTCTCGTTGTATTAGCCTATAATAACTTTGGAAACTTAGTCATATATTAATAAAGAGTACCTTCTGGGGTTCATTCAGGGTGTCCACGATTGCGACTGTGATGTCGAAGTGCTTGAATTTGACGACGCTCTTTGACATCGATGGGCTATCTTCGAGGCTCTGAGAGCGAATCGGCCTGCGCACTTCGTCCTTCCCCGTAGTAGCGACGGACACGCAGACCCCGACGTCCTCCGAGGGGTTCTGAACCTTGTCAAGGAAGAAGAAACAGGGCCCCGCTCCTTGTCTTCGTCTCCCAAACCGGTGGACTGGTCTGATACGGAAGCCGGCCTAGACGAAGCGCCCTCGGGAGGGACAATCTGCGCAGCTAGGCCCAACTTCAAGAAGACCAGAGGGCCTTTCGTGCTCAGAAGAAGGAGGAGGAGCGGAGGAAGAGGAAGGAGAGGTCTGCGCGAACCGCGTTCGGGCCTCCGATCGAAGCGCGCTCTGGCCCAGGTGGCCCCTCCGACCGAGGGGGCCTTCGGTTCTTGCTTGGCTTGGATGAAAACTTCTCTTGATCCTTCTCTTCTGTCTTTGATTTGTAATAAACATTGTACGCCCCCCTTTTTTCTTCTTTTTCCAATATATGTGGTTGAAGCCTTTCTCCTTGCTCCTTCCCTTCCCCCCTCCTTAGCTAGGAGGAAGGCGCGGTGAATGTATCTCGCCTACAAGGGTAGGGTACTTTGAACAGGAGCTTGAAATCCGACTGAGTGCATCTCGGGCCGGGGCTCTGGTTCAAACTTCGAGGCTACGTCGAGTCAGGGCTCAGAAACCAATTGCGAAGGTGCGTCGAGCCGGAGCTCGCGCTCGGGTTCGGAGCTCCGGAACCCGATTGCGGGGGTGCATCGAGCCGGAGCTCGGAACCCGAGTGCGAGGACGCGTCGAGCCGAAGCTCGGAACCCGAGTGCGAGGGCGCGTCAAGCCGGAGCTCAGAACCCGAGAGCGAGGGTGCGTCGAGCCGGAGCTTGGAACCCGATTGCGGGGGTGCGTCGAGCCGGAGCTCGGAACCCGATTGCGGGGGTGCGTCGAGCCGGAGCTCGGAACCCGAGTGTGAGGGTGCGTCGAGCCGGAGCTCGGAACCTGATTGCGGGGGTGCGTCGAGCCGGAGCTCGGAACCTGAGTGTGAGGGTGCGTCGAGCCGGAGCTCGGAACCTGATTGCGGGGGTGCGTCGAGCCGGAGCTCGGAACCCGATATGCTTTGGTGAAGCGAAACTCTTAGAGTCGCTGCGTGTTCGCCATGGGCGAAAACATTTGCCTGGTGATTTTATTACGCAATCTGGATACAAAAGCAGGTGCTATCGGCCGCTAGCAGAATACACTTATGAGACTATGGAAAGTAACGCTTCAGGTGCTCCGCGTGCCAAGTATGCTTCAACTCCTCGCCTTCCAAGGTGGCGAGCCGGTAAGAGCCTGGGCGTCCGGACCTTGTTACAATGTATGGTCCTTCCCATTTGTTGCCTAGTTTGGTGGGAGCGGCCACCGCGCGAAGGATGAGGTGCCCCGGCTGGAACTCATTATGTTTGACTTTGGGATCATACCATGCCTTTGTCTCCTTCTGATACTGGGAGAGGTTGGCAACGGCTCGGAGCCGCGTCTCTTCGGCCAGATCGAGGGAGACGGTGCGCTCTTTATCGGCGTCGGGTGCTGTGACGCGTAGCGAACTGGCTCGGAGCTCCGTTGGGGTCATTGCTTCATCGCCGAACAAGAGGCGGAATGGGGTGAAGCCGGTGGCTCAGGAAGTGGTGGTCCGGATGGACCACAAGATCTTCGGCAGCTCGTCGGGCCACGATCCTTTGGCTAAGCCAACGATGCGTTTGTTGAGGCCCGAGAGGATGTGCCCATTAGCTCGCTCCACAGCCCCATTAGACTGGGGATGCCGCACTGCGGCGAAGCAGAGCTGGACCCCCAATTCGTCGCAGAATGCCCGAAAAGCCCCAGCATCGAACTGCATTCCGTTGTCCAATGTGAGCTGCCTGGGCACTCCGAAACGGCACACGATATTCCGCCAGAAGAATTTCTGGATGCTTCGGGATGTGATGGAAGTCAGTGGCTCAGCCTCGACCCACCTGGAGAAATATTCGACGGCGACGACAGCAAAGCGCAGGTTGCCTTTCGCTCTAGGAAATGGTCCAATGAGGTCCATGCCCCATCGGGCCAACGGCCACACAGGAGGGATGGGTAGCAGGCTGGCTGGGGGTCGGTGACCGCGCCGCCCCATCCACTGACAGCCTTGGCAAGTGTGGACGAGTTCTTCGGCGTCGGCAATGATAGTGGGCCAGTATACGCCCTGCTGGAGAGCTTTGCCCGCGAGGGCCCGTGGTGCCAGGTGGCTCCCGCACAGCCCCTCGTGGATTTCTCGGAGCATGGTCACTCCGTCCGAGTGAGAGATGCAACGGAGTAGCGGAGAACATACCCCCGACTTGTATAGGATGCCGTTGATGACCTGGAAGGACCTTGCACAGAGCTGGAGGTGAACTTGGTCTGGGCTAGGATGATCGTCTTCGCTGCCCGCGAGCGTGCGCAGGATGGGCTCCCGCCAATCGCCATCGACCGTACACAGGAATGGAGCTGGCCGGGGTGACGGCGGGGGCTCATCTGAGGCGGAGGTGGATGCCTCGCTGCGAGGAGGGACCCTGCCGAACTCCGGGGCCAGGCCCATGACTTCCGGCTCGTCGCGACGCCCGACTACCTGGACCGCTTCTGGGCGAGGGATAGGGATCCCCCTATCAGTGGAACCGCGGCCGGTATTGCGCTCGAGGTAGTCGCTGCGGAGGGCGAGTATGGTCCGGTAGGAGTCGGTGTCGTGGCTCCGGTTTTCACCGTGGACGCTGCAGTAGAAGGCTCCTCCGGAGAGCGCTCGAGGCAGAGCCTTGGCCCCGACGGAACGGCTTCCGCTGGGCGTGTTCAGATGCTTGGCGGGGGCTCGGGGGGTAATGCTGAGGACTTCCCCTCGAAGATGCTTTCAGCCTCGTCGAGAGTCCCGGTGGACGGAGTCCTGCCGGCCAGATTCTTGGCGACGGAAGTCGGGAGCGGGGCGTGCTCCCCGACTGAGGTCCGGCGGGGCTTCATACGTCCTGGCGCTCGAGGCCCGGATAGGGACTATCATCGCTTGCCGGCGCATCTGGCCCTCTTCGGACCGGGCATATTCCTCGAAATACGTCATGAGTTGTGCCACCGAGGAGATGGGCTTCCGGTGGAGCTTGTCGAGGAGGCCTGGGTGGGTGACGCCTTCTCGGGCAGCATCGATGACGGAGGAAGCCGATAGCCCCTTTATCTGGGCCTTGGTATGCGCGAAGTGTTGGGAATACTACCGCAAAGTTTCTCCGGGCTGCTGCTTCACTTGGAAGAGGCTCCCGGTGGACATAGGGGCCACGAAGGTCCCTTGGAAATTGTTGACGAATTTCTTCCTCAGTTGATCCCATGAATAGATGGTCTCGGGTCGGAGTGACCAGAACCACGGGAGGGCGATCCCTTCGAGCGCCAGGGGGAAGCATTTAGCCATGGTGTCTCAGCTTTCCCCGGACGCTTCTATCGCCAGGGCGTACGAGCGAGAGAACTCTCCAGGGTCAGAATCCCCGGAGTACTTGGGAAGCTTCGCGGTGCGAAACTTCGAGCCGAAGCGCACCCTCTGAAGGTCCGGGTGCAGGGGGGACTACTCGTCGTATGACGGATTTTGTTCATCCGCTGGATCTTCATCATCGCTCAGCGCCACGGCCACAGCTTTCGCGGCGCGGAAGGGCTCCGGAGGGCGGAGCGACGCCTCCTGGCGCCACAAGGCCAGTTCTGCCTTCAGCCGAGCGTTCTCGGCGGCCAGGGCGTCAGCTTGGCTCCCGCTTCCTCCTGAAGCAGTATCGGGGTCCCGCGAGCGGACGTAGTCGGTCCGAAGGGACACCACCGGGGGTCTGCTCGGAGGACGCTGCTCCGGCGGCTCCTCCGGCAACCCTGCCAGGTTGACGGAGGTTGGCTCAGGTACGCCGACAGGGCCCCAGGCCTCGGGCGTCCCTTCTGGCACCTGGGTTGGCTCTAGGGAGGGCGCCCCAACGGGCGCAACAGAGGGGGCCGGAGGACTGGGGTCGGGGACTGGAGCAGGCTCGACCCCGGCGGCACGGGCTGACCGGCGCAGAGGAACCATGCTTGCTCCCTTCCTACCCGACATGCTTTGGTGAGTGGGTGTAGAGAACGCTAGCTTCTTGAACTAAGGTCCCCACGGACGGCGCCAACTGTTGGAACGACGGATCGGACCAGCAGGTTTTCTTAGTGGGAACGAGAGTAGTGTATTCAATGCTCCTTGAGCCTGTAGCTTACAACTACAGTTGGGGGGTATTTATAGGGCGCCCTGTCCAACGGGGCAAACGCCGCTAGACCATCCGCTGCTACGCGGCTGGGAGTCAGTCAATAGTACAGACAAAACGGACTACGCATAGTACAGACAAGAAGATTTGGCTCTGACAGCGGCGGCAGCGACTGCTTCCGGCCCAGCAGAGGCGCATGACTCGCGGGAACTCCGCCCGGCTTCGGAGGAGTTCCGGGAGCAGACCCTGGAGCTAGGGCCATCGGCGAGCACCGACGCGTCCATCGAGCAAGTGACCAGGGGCCGCCTTGGCCCCGAATCAAGGGCCAGGAAGCCAGGCCTGGAGTCAGTCCTAGCGCCGCAAGAAGGGGAGGTCGTCGTCTTTGAGGCTTTCTTCGACGTGGGACTGGGGTTCCCAGCCTCGGAACTCCTCTCCGAGGTTCTGGACGCCTTCCACCTGGAGCTCCCACAACTTTCCCGAACGTCGTGGCTCACCTCGCTGTCTTCGAGTGGGCCATGCGCGCTGAAGGCTGCAAAGGCAGGGCGGAGGTCTTCGCACAGATGCACGAAGCCCTTTGCCAACCAAAGAAGGATGGCCGAGTGCTGGCCTTCGGGAGCATCAATCTCCAGCTCCAGAGAAGGTACGCGGACTCCTTCCCGGCGAAGGCTATCAACGAGCGGTGGTACTCCAAGTGGGTGCACCGATGGTTCTATGTCCGGGTTGGGCTTAGCTCCGGGCTCGCTGGACCTCCGCGCCACATCTGGTTCTAGAGGGAGGCGGTCGTCGAGGCCAGTGCTGGCTCGATCTCTGCCCGGATCTAGCTTCTCCAAATCGTTGCCCGCTGGATGAGCATGCGGGACCTGACGGAGGAGTTCGTGGCCCTCGAGATTCCGCCACTGAAGGAGGAGTGGCCAGCGTCACTTCGGAGCAGCCAGGACGAGTCAACATCGACGGAGCTCTCCCGTCAGCTCGGTCAGTATCTGCTTTCTCTTTGACCTTATCTGTCTTTCATTGCGCTCGAGAGGTTATCGGACCTAACCCTCGGGTACAAGGTCGCTCGTCGCCAAGACCCCCAATGAAGTAGCCCGGATGGTGGAGAAGATCCTCGGAGCTCCCACCCCAGCTGAGTACAAGCGACGGGTGGAGCTCGTGGGATCTTGGGGGCAGCACAACTGCATGTGGGACGCACTCGAACTCTTCCCCCGCCTCTCCCGGAGGGGGAGGTCCTTCACGCCGCTTCGAAGAAGAGGGTGGCTGACCCCGACGCCGGCCCCTCCCCCAGGCGCCCTTCGAAGAAGAAGAAGGTGGTGAAGGGCCCGAAGAGGCTCTCCCCGGCTCACTCCTCCGCCTCCCACTCCGAATGGGGGTACTCAAGCGAAGGAGCCGGGACAGAACCGGAGGACCCCCCGGCGGTCCCGGACCTGGTCCAATCGGAGCGACTGGCTACCGAAGGCGCCAGAGGTGCTCCTATCCCTTCAAACCCATCGCCGCCTACACCAAGGACCGGGAGGAGGCGCTAGTTATTGAAGTGGCACCGTCTCCCAAGTCCACCCCCCACGCGATCCAGCCTCAGAGGGGATCTCCGCCATCTCTCGGGGGAGTAGGGAGACCGACAGCCTAGACCGGGGGGGATTGGCTGACCCCCTCGGAGCTGTCGAAGGAAGTGCCAACATCGAGGCTGAGCTCGCCGCGGTGGTAGCGGGTTCCCCGGTGAACTCGATAGACAATCTGTTCTATCAGCCGGGCACTTCGGGGCGCGTCCAGCCTTCGAAAGCCTCCATTGAAACTGCGGACGAGGGTACGTAAACCCATTCATCCTTTTACTCAAAGCATCGAATCCTTTCAACCTTAACCTCTGTTTCTCCTGGGCAGGTACGTCCGTCCGGGCCTCAGATCCGGCCCCGATTCATTCCGAGGATGGCGCCAACGCAGGGTCTGAAGTCCTTGCTAATGTGGCGGGAGCCTCGGAGCCAGGTGACGAGGCAGAGTCGGAAGAGGCTCCCGAAGAAACCTCCGAGGGGGCTGACCGAGAGACCGGTATCTGGCCCCGGCCGCCCTCCAGCTCGAGGGGTGCACGCTCTAGCGTGCCCCTCCTGTGCCCCTTCTTGGAGGGAGGCGAAGACTTCGCGTCGAGGGTGGCCCCGGTCCACGACTCCTACCTGCGCTTGCAGGAGGCCCGGGTGATAGACGAGCTCAGCCTGTTGGACAGCCTCGAGCTCAACCGGGACATCGAGAACGCCACGGGCCAGGTATTTCCTCGGAGCGCCCCTTGGCGAGCCCCTAGCCCCTTTCCCCGACTCGCCGTCAGTAGGCGGCCGAGATCGAAGACCTTCGCCCTCGGGCCGCCAGAGTCGAGGCGCTCGAGGCCCAAATAGCGGAAGTCGACTCCCTCAAGGCCCGAGTTGCTGAACTAGAGGGGCTCCGAGCGCGGGCTGCTCGAACGAAAGAGCTCGAGGCGGAGGTCAATGCCTTTCGGGCCCAGGCCGCCGAGGTGGAGAGGCTTCGGTCCCGAGCCAAGGATGCGGAGCGGCTCGAAGGAGAAGTCTTCATGCTTCAGGCTAAGGTCTCGGGATGGATGAACTCTTGGAGGCAGCAGCCGGCGCCGAGGCCCTCGAAGCCCGAGTGCTCCAGCTCGAGCAGACCGTGGCGGACCTCCTAGCTCGGAACGAAGAGGTGACCGAAGCGCTAGCCCAGGGAGAAAAGACGGCAGCCGACACCGTAGTGTCCCTCCGGCGGGTGCTGGCACGCTATGGCACCGGGTGCACAACTTTCGACGTCACCCAGGAGCCCCTTAGCCGTCGGCTCAAGTTCGTCCAGGCCGCCGTCCGGCAGATAGGCCTCACCGTGTCGAAGTACGGTGAGGTATCGGCCCGGGTAACTGTGCTCGGGATCCTCCGGCACCTTGAGGCGTCCGGCAACCCCCTTCCTTCGGCTTCAAGCTCTCACCCTATCGCCTTCGGGGGGAGCCACCTTCTATCGCCGAGTCCGATGGTAGCTCAGTCCTGGAGAGTCCTCCAGGCAACTTGGCAAGCCGAGGGCCCCAACACAGTCAAGGCCTAGCTGGACGAGGCCCTCCGCTCAAGCGAACCTCCGACCCCTTCGAAGCCTCCGGCCATGGCGCACCAACTAGACTCGAAGGTGTAGTATTCTTAGGGTCTTCGTACTGCAACTTCTGTAACAGTTTAGAAACTTACCAATGTATTAATAAAGGGTAATTGCTTCTCGGGGACTATTCAGGGCGTTTGCTCCGCTCGCAATTGTGACATTGAGGTCCTCGAGCCTAATGGAGCCCTTCGGCACCGATGGGCTATTCTTGAAGCCCTTAGAGCTAATCGGCCCTCGCGTTTCATCCTTCCCCGAGTTAGCAACGGGTATGCAGATCCCGAGGTTCTTCAAGAGGTCCTGAGCCTAATTAAGGAAGAAGAGAGAGAGCCCCGAGCTCCGTCTTCGTTGCCTGAACCGGTGGATTGGTCCAACGCAGAAGCTGGTCCGAACGAAGCACCGTCCGGGGGCGAAGGTTTGCGTAGTTGGGCTCAATTGCAGGAAGATCAGCGGACCTTTCATGCCCAAAGGAAAGAAGAGAAGAGGCAGAAGAGGAAGGAGAAGTCTAAACGCGCAGCGCCGAAGTCTCAGACGAGGGCGGGCTCCAGCCCGGGTGACTGTCCGGACCGAAGAGGCTTCTGGTTCCTGCTTGGCTTGGACGAAGACTTCACTTAACCTTTCTTTGCTTTTAATTCACAACGAACGTTGTACGTTGTACGTTGTACGTTGTATTGATGATGCAAATAATCGAAGCCTTTCTTCTCTGTTCCTTCCCCTTTCTTCTCTGCTCCTTCCCCCCTCCTTCGCGAGCAGACGGCTTGTCGACTGGGCGTGAACAGTAGTAAGGAAGGTGGAAGAACTAGGGTTGTATCGATCCGGATACCAGAACCCAAGTCGAGGGCGCGTCGAGCCGGAGCTCGGAACCTGAATCGAGGGTGCGTCGAGCCAGAGCTCGGAACCCGATTGTAGGGTGCGTCGAGCCGGAGCTCGGAACCCGAATCGAGGGTGCGTCGAGCCAGAGCTCGAAACCCGATTGTAGGGTGCATCGAGCCGGAACTCGGAACACGAATCGAGGGTGCGTCGAGCCAGAGCTCGGAACCCGATTGTAGGGTGCGTCGAGCCGGAGCTCGGAACCCGAATCGAGGGTACGGCGAGCCGGAGCTCGAGACTCGATTGTAGGGTGCGTCGAGCCGGAGCTCGGAACCCGATTGTAGGGTGCGTCGAGCTAGAGCTCAGAACCCAAATCGAGGGTGCGGTGAGCCGGATCTCGGAACCCGATTGTAGGGTGCGTCGAGCCGGAGCTCGGAACCCGAATCGAGGGTGCGTCGAGCCGGAGCTCGGAACCTGATTGTAGGGTGCGTCGAGCCGGAGCTCGGAACCTGATTGTAGGGTGCGTTGAGCCGGAGCTCGGAACCTGAATCGAGGGTGCGGTGAGCCAGAGCTCGGAACCCGATTGTAGGGTGCGTCGAGCCGGAGCTCGGAACCCTAATCGAGGGCGCGTCGAGCCGGAGCTCAGAACCCTATTGTAGGGTGCGTCGAGCTGGAGCTCGGAACACAAATCGAGGGTGCGGCGAGCCGGAGCTCGGAACCCGATTGCTTGGTGAAAACGATGCTTAGGTACCGAAGTGCGTCCACTTTGGCCGAAAACGGTCGCCTGATATTATTATTGGATTGGAAATTGGGTACAACAGCGGCCAACATCGGCCATCACCGGGAGACACTTATGGAATTATGCAAAATAGCGCTTCAAGTGCTCGGCGTGCCAAGTGTGCTTCAGGTCCTCGCCTTCCAAGGTAGCCAGTTGGTAGGACCCGGGCCGCCCGGAGCCGGTCACAATGTACGGGCCTTCCCATTTGTTGCCTAGCTTCATCGGGGCGGCCACCGCGCGCAGGAAGAGGTGTCCTAGCTGGAACTCGTTGCGCTTGACCTTGGGGTCGTACCACTTCTTTGTCTACTTCTGATACTGCGAGAGGTTGGTGACGGCTCGGAGCCGTGTCTCCTCCGTAAGATCGAGGGAGACGGCGCGCTCTTGATCGCTTTCGGGCGTTGTGACTCGTATCGAGCCAGCCCAGATTTCCGTCGGGGTCATTGCTTCGTCGCCGAATAGAAGCCGAAACGGGGTGAAACCGGTTGCGCGGGAAGGGGTGGTCTGAATGGACCACAAAATCTTCGGGAGCTCTTTAGGCCACAATCCCTTAGCTAAGCCCATGATGTGTTTGTTGAGGCCGTAAAGTATATGCCCATTAGCCTGCTCGACAGCCCCATTTGATTGGGGATGCCGCACTGCTGCGAAACAGAGTTGGACTCCCAATTCTTCGCAAAATGCTTTGAAATCCCCAGCATCGAACTGAGTGCCATTGTCCAGCGTGAGCTACTTGGGCACTCCGAAGCGACAGACTATGTTCTGCCAAAAGAATTTCTGGACACTTCGAGAGGTGATGGAAGTCGGTGGCTTAGCCTCGACCCACTTGGAGAAATACTCAACAGTGATGACGGCGAAGTGCAGGTTTCCTCTTGCTCTAGGGAATGGTCCAATGAGGTCCATCCCCTAGCGATCTAGAGGCCACATAGGTGGGATGAGCTACAGGCTGACCGGGGGCTTGTGGCTCCGTCGCCCCATCTATTGGCATCCTTGGTAGGTACGCACTAAGTCTTCGGCATCGGCGATCATTGAGGGCCAGTACACGCCCTGCAGGAGGGCCTTCCCGGCGAGTGCTCGAGGGGCTAAATGGCTGCCACACAGTCCCTCATGGATTTCTTGGAGCATCATTATCCCGTCCGAGCGAGAGATGCACCGAAGCAGCGGGGAACATACCCCTGACTTGTACAAGATGCCATCAACGACCTGGAAAGATCTGACGCAGAGCTGAAGCCGTGCCTGATCTGGACTGGGCCGATCATCCAAATCGCCGCTGAGTGCTCATAAAATAGGCTCCCGCCAATCACCGCTGACCATGCAGAGAACTGCAGCTGGCCGAGGGGACGCTGGGGCCTTGGCCGGCGCGGAGGTTGGTACTTCGTCGCGGAGGGACGCCGAGGGTTTAATAATTTCTTCGAAGAAGGTACCCGACGACAAGGCTTGACCGTCGGCTCCAGCTTTAGCGAGGGCGTCGGCTTGGCAGTTCTCGCTTCTTGGGATGCTTTGGACGGATATCCCTTTGAAGGATGCTTCCAACTTCCAAATGGCTTCGAGGTAGGCGGTGAGGTCTGGGTGCCAGGCTTGGAAACTCTTGTCTATATGCCCGGCGACGACCTGAGAATCGATCTTGACTACAATACGGGTGGCTCTGAGCGCATGCGCCTTGCGGAGACCCAGTAGAACTCCTTCGTATTCAGTGATATTGTTGGTAGCCTTGAAGTTCAGTCGAGCGGAATACGAAGCCTGCTAGCCGGAGGGGGAGACAATGACTGCTCCGGCTCCGGCTCTTGAAGCCTGGTAGGCACCGTCCAAATAGACGGTCCAAACCCCCTCGCCTACTTCGACACTGGCGTGGTCAGTTGCAGACGTCCAATCAGCAACGAAGTCTACGAGGATTTGAGATTTGACAGCAGTCTGGGCCACGAAGGAGATCCCGAATGGGGCAAGCTCTACCGCCCACTTTCCGATGCGTCCGGTGGCATCCTTGTTCCAGAACATGTCGCCCAGTGGGTATGCAGTTGGAATAATGATATCATGAGCCAGGAAGTAATGCCAAAGCTTCCAGGACGCCATGAAAAGAGCGTATGCCACCTTTTCGAGCTCGGAATACCGAGTTTTTGCTCCGGAGAAGGCTTCGGATACGAAGTATATGGGCTGTTGCACCAGCTTCCCGCCAAGGTCTTCTTCTTGAATCAGGGCCGCACTTGCCGCGCTGCTGGAGGCAGCGAGGTAGACCAGAAGAGGATTGCCGGCCCGAGGTGTGGCGAGGGCCATGAGGTCGGAGAGGTACTCTTTCATTTGATTGAAGCAGTCTTGACATTCGGGGGTCCACTCAAAATATTTGGAGCCTCGAAGCGCCTTAAAAATGGGCAAGCTTTTTTCGGCTGATCTCACCAAAAAGCGGCTACGAGCGGCCAGGCGCCCAGCTAGCTTCTGCGCCTGCTTCAAATTCCGAGGAGGAGACCTGTTTTGCAGTGCGCTGACTTGCGTTGGACTGGCTTCGATACCTCGGCTGGAGACCAGGTACCCCAGCAGCTTCCCAGCGCATGCCCCGAAGACACACTTCTCCGGATTAAGGCAGATTCCGCACCGCCAGAGGCTATCAAAGGTTTCAGCTATGTCCGCACTATGGCGATCCTTGACCGTACTCTTAATGACAATACGTCCATATATGCTTCGACGTTGCGGCCAATCTGGTGGCCCAGAGCCTTAGATATCAGTCTTGAAAAGGTGGCTCCGGTGTTGCGGAGGCCGAAAGGCATCCGAACGTAGCAGAACACTCCCGAGGGGGTAACAAAACTTGTTTTGACCTGATCTTCCGGCTTCATCCAGATCTGGTGATACCCTGAATAAGCGTCGAGGAAGCTGAGGAGCTCGGCACCGGCAGTGGAATCGACTAACTGATCAATGTGAGGCATGGGGTAGGGGTCACGAGGGCAAGCTTTATTTAGAGAAGTGAAGTCGATACACATACACCATTTGCTAGATGTTTTCTTCTGGACAAATACTGGATTAGACAACCACTCAGTGTGACTCACTTCCCGAATGACCCCTGCTTGAAGCAGCTTCTCAGTCTCGGCCTTGGCGAGCTCAGCTCGTTCGACGAACAGCTTTCGGAGCCCCTGGCGCACCGGGCGAGCTTTCGGGTCGACCGCCAGAGAATGCTCGATAATTGAGCGGTCGACGCCTGGGATGTCTTCGTCGGACCATGCGAAGATGTCCAGGTTGTTGCGGATGACTTCTTCGATTTGCTCTGACACCTTCGGCTCTAGGCCCCCTCCAAATCGGATCGGGCACTCCTTCCCGTCCCGGATCAGGACCCCCGTGACGATTTCCCCCTCCGGGAGTGGCTTGGTTGGGCGCCCCTTCGGCACAGTGTCTTCGACGCCTGGCAAGCTGATTTCTTCCGAGCCTTCGCGGACGCTGTGGATCTGGCGTGGCTCGAGCGGTGTCGAGTGACCATATTCGACCCGATGGGCCGCGGCCTGGTCCCCTAGGACCGACAACACCCCTCCTGGAGTTGGCATCTTGAGGCACAGGTAGTTTTGGTGGGCGATGGCCCCGAAGTGGTTGAGCATTCCCCTCCCGAAGATGGCGTTGTAGGCGTACGGGGCGTCGATGACATCGAGGATGATCTCCTCGCTGCGCCGAAGGGGGGAGTCTCTGAAGGTCACCTCCAACCCGATCTGGCCAAGGGCGTCGAGCGGCGGACCCGCGAAGCCCTGGAGTGGCCGGGAAGCTGGCAGCAAGTGCTTCCGAGAGAGACACAGCTGGTCGAAAGCCTGCATGAAGATAATGTCGGCGGAGCTTCCACCATCGACCAGGATGCGATGCACCTCAACTCCTGCGATGTCTGCCGAGATGACGAGGAGGTCGGCATGCGGAAACTTGACGCCGGCGGCATCCTCAGCGGTGAAGGAGATGGGGACATGGGACCATTCGGGAATCGTGGAGGAGCTTGATGTGCCGATGTGTCTGACCTCCCGGACGTAATCTCGTCGCTGGTGCTTGGAGATGGCTCCCAGAGCCCCTCCTCCAGATATGGGGAGGACCACCCGTTTCCCCCGGTCCGGTGCATCTTCGAGCTTGGGAGCCTAGACCCTGCCGAGCTCCGGGGCTAGGCCTAGGACTTCCGGTCCGTCTTGGCGTCCGACCGTCTGAACTGCTTCCGGGCGAGGTGCAGGGACTCCTTTGTCGGTGGAGCCACGGCTAGAGTTTCATTCGAGGTACTCATTTCGGAGGGCAAGGATGGTCCGGCAGGAGTCGGTGTCATGGCTTTGGTTTTCGCCATGGACGCTGCAGTAAAGTACAGCCCCTCTGGAGAATGCCCGTGACGGAGCCCTGGCCCCGGTGGAGCGGTCTCCGCCGGATGTGTGCTGGTGTTTGGTGGGGCCCCTAGGGGTGATGCTGAGTACCTCCCCTCGAAGATGCTTCTGACCTCGCCGGGAGTCTCGGTGAGCGGGGTCTTGTCGGCCGGAGTCTTGGCGGCGGAGGTCTGAAGCGGGGTGGACTCCGCGGTCGAGGTCCAGTGAGACTTCGTATGCCTTGGCGCTTGTGGCTCGGACAGGGACGATCATCGCCTATCGGCGCAGCTGACCCTCTTTGGACCGGGCATACTCTTCGAAGTACGTCATGAGCTGTGCCACCGAGGAAATCGGCTTCCGGTGAAGCTTGTCGAGGAGGCTCGGGTGGGTGACGCCCTCTCGGGCAGCGTCGATGACCGAGGAGGCCGAAAGTCCCTTGATCTGGGCCTTAGTGTGTGCGAAGCGCTGGGAGTATTGCCGCAGCGTCTCCCTGGGCTGCTGCTTTACCTGGAAGAGACTTCTAGTGGACATAGGGGCCACGAAGGTTCCCTGGAAGTTGTTGACGAACCTCTTCCTCAGCTGGTCCCACGAACGGATGGACTCGGGCCGGAGCGACCAGCACCATCGGAGAGCGATCCCCTCAAGTGCTAGAGGGAAGCACTTAGCCATGGTGTCACGACTCCCCCCGGACGCTTCTATCGCCAGAGCGTACGAGCGGGAGAACTCTCCGGGGTCGGTGTCCCCGGAGTACTTGGGAAGTTTGGCGGCGCGAAACTTTGAGCCGAAACGCACCCTCTGGAGGTCGGGGTGCAGAGGAGACTCCTCGTCATATGACGCGTACTCTTCCTCCACTTGATCTTCATCGTCGCTCAAGGCCACGGCTACGACCCTCGCGGCGCGGGAGGGCTCTGGAGGGCGAAGCGATGCCTCCTGATGCCATTGAGCTAGATCCGCCTTTAGTCTGGCATTCTCGACAGCCAGGGCGTCATCCTGACTCCCGCTTCCTCCGAAGGCGGTCTCAGGGTCTTGTGAGCGGATGTAGTCGGTCCGGAGGGCCACTGCCGGGAGCCTGTTTGGAGGGTGCACCTCTGAAGGCCCCTCTTGGAGCCACGTGGGATTGACGGAGGCCGGCTCCGTAACGCCAGCAGGGCCCCGAACCTCCGGTGTCCCCTCAGGGGCCTGGGTTGGCTCCATGGCAGGCACCTCGACGAACACGACGGCCGGTTGGTCTGGAATGGCAACTGGGGTAGGCTCAACTCCTGCAGTGCGGGCTGACCGCCACAGAGGAACCACGCTTGCGCCCTTCCGCCCCGACATGACTCTGTGACTAGATGTAGAGGACGCTAGCTTCTCGAACTAGGATCCCCACGGATGGCGCCAACTGTTGGAACGACGGATCGAACCAGCAGGTTTTCTTAGTGGATGGGAGTAATGGAATGCTGTGCGCAAATTGTATTCTTGGATCGTGTGTTTATTACAACTGTAGTTGAGGGTATTTATAGGGTGAACCACTCTGAAGGGCCAGGTACCTCCAAACCCCAACCGCTACTCAGTCTGACATTGGTCAGCAGTACAGACAAGAATAGGTGTTACATAGTATAGACAAGAAGGTGCGATTCTGATAGCGTATCGACCGTGTCGGGCGCTGCAACGGCCGCCTGACACGGAGCAGGCGAGCACGATCTTGTCTCCTGGCGGCCTTGACTGGGTCCTCCACACGGTTGCCCCCTGAAGCCTCTGGTCAGCCGAAGGCTGGCCTTCGGCATCCAGCCGGTCGCTTCCCCGAGAGCCCCTTCGACACGCCCCGGAGCCTCCGGAGGCCTCTAGTCTCCTCGTTCGGAGGCTCGGGTACCTTTGGCGCAAGGCTTCGTGTCTTTCGGCCGTAGCCTTCCCTCCGAACCGTATTGCTCTTCACGCTTCCCACTGTCATCGGGATTATCTCCCCCAACAGCAGGCAAATTTCGTCCTGTTAGTTTTGATCTACTATTTTTAGGCAGATAAAATTTCTAAATAATCATTTATTGATAAATTAGCTAAAAATATATTTTGAATTTTCATTGTTATTTTAATCTGTCAAATTTTATTAGTCATCACGTATTATTTTTATCTGTTTAATCTGCTCACATAAAAAGAAAAGAAAATTTTATTAGTGACAATTATATTTTTAGTCTAATGTTTACCTGCAATATTTTAGGTTTAGTTCTGAACTAATTTTTAATTATCCATGATTTATTCATTTGATTAGTATTTTATTTCTAGACTGAAATATTATTATTTCGAGCTTTTATCTAGGTTTTTATTTACTGCAGTATTTTTATTTAGATTATTTTTAATGTCATTTTAATTAGGACACCAGTCATTTTCAAGCTAGACAACTTCAATTCCTGAAATTTGCTTTGCAAATATTATTTGTCTGGTTTAGTTTATTTGGGTGTTTGGGATTAAAATATAGTTTAGCAAGAAATTTTTAGGCGCCCATTCACTCCCCCTCTGGTCGCTACTTTCGGTCCTACAAGTGGTATCAGAGCAAGGTTAGGTTTTTCTAATATCTTAACCGATTCAAAACCTAGGTAGTGACCATCACGTCTTCTGGTAAAATCCCATCCCTAGAAGCTTTTGGATACACTTATTGGAAGACTCGCATGCGAGTATACCTTATGAGCCAGAGCTCGAACATATGGGTGATTTGTGTTCATCCTAGTTTCACCATAACAACTATTGCTGCGGATACTGCTGCTGATGTAATTACCCAGCATCAAAATAATAGTAAGGCGGTGAACATTTTATTTTTTGGTCTAGGTCCTAGCGAGTTTGAGCGTGTTAGCCATCTCACCACTGCTAGAGAGATTTGGGCTACCCTCTAGGCACACCATGAGGGGACAGCTCAGGTCAAGGCTAGATTCTACCAGGCCTACCGGCGTGAGTATGAAAATTTCTCACAGAAGCCAGGTGAGACTGTTGAGGCCTTGTTTGGTCGTTTTCAATTGATCATTAACAAGCTTCGTGTTAACAAGGCCGAGGGTGATCAGCTGGTCTCGGATCATGAACAAGCGCTTAAGGTACTCCATACCTTGGACCCTAAGATATGGGAGATCAAGGTCTCTTCTATTGTTGAGAGCACATCTTATGATACCTTGACCATCGCAAAGCTTTTTAGTAAGCTCAAGGCCTCAGAGGTCAATATCCAGTTGAGATCAAATCTCACTGGTTCTGGATCAAAGACTCTGGCGCTTGCGACACCATCTACTGATCTTAATGCCATGAGTTGTACTGTGTTTTCCTTGATGTCTTTTTCCGAGGAACAACTTGATACTCTAGGAGATGATGATCTGTGCTTGTTTAACAACCGGGTGCGACGTGTCTATGATAAGCGAATGTTTAAGAGACACGGCACAAAATCCGGATGCTTTGAGTGTGGTGATACAGGTCATTTCATTGCCGACTGCCCCAAGCGGAAGAATTACAAGAAGGGAACCGGCGGAAACTCCTACGACTCCGACAAGTACGACAACTCTACAAAGGGCAAGCCCAAGACGAGATTCTTTCATAAAGCTTTGAAGGACTACAGGCATGAGAACAAGAAACGAGACAAGGCTTTCTTTGCCGAGATGGAGAAAAGCTACTCCAAGAGATCCTAGTCTTCCTCCTCATCGTCGAGCTCAAGTGATGAAGAGATCGTGATCAGGAAGGGGAAGGATAGGGATGATCCGGTGGGCCTCTGTTTCATGGCCTTCGGGGACAAGCCGAAGAGACGCTCACGTGACAGCCGAAGACCCCCCGAGAGCTTCTGCTCAATGGCTCTTGGGGAGAAGAAAGAAAAGGACTCCTCCGATGACTCCGACGATGATGACGATGAGAAGGTATCATCTTATGAACAAGAAGTTGTTAATTTATTAGAACCGAACCGTCAGGAGTTGAAGTATAGGGAGAAACTGCTTAGAGGGGCTAAGAATAGGATAGATGAGCTTGAGAGTGAGCTTGCCACAGCAAATGGCAAGATTGAGAGTCTGTCTTCTTCCCCTTGCTTGGGTGATAGTGGTGAGTGCCCTAACTGTGAGGTGTTGTTGTGTGACCTGATGACTCTTAAGTCCAGGTACACAGAGAGAGTAGATGAGAGAGACGCATTGGCCACTGAGCTTGAGAGCGCTCAGCAGGAGCTAAAAGATGCTCATGCCACTGTCGTCGCACCTTGTGTAGACTGTCCATCCCATTTAGCTAGTATAGCTGAGCTGAGAGCCAAGAGTGATGAGCAGTTGAGCGAGTTAGCTGGAGTGAGAGCTGAGTTGGAGCAGACTAAGCTAGAGCTTGAGACCTTGTCAGTTCCACCCACTGTTTGTGAGAATTGTTTGTCCATTAGAATGGAGTTGATCAAGCTAAAAGCTAAGAAGTCTGTCGAAGTTGATAAAGAGTGTGAGATCTGCTTGTCTCAGGTGGAGGTGTTAGCTTCTTTGAGAGAGGAGTTAGCTGATGTTCAGAATGAGAACTTTTACCTCCGTTAGATCCTGAGTTGGATTAGTGCCAGAGAGCCACAGCTCGGCATGATGATCCAGCAGTTCAAGAGACAGGATGGGTTTGGGGTAGGTTACACCTATACCAAGGCTAATTTTGAGAGTGCCATTAGCCGAGTAGTGGAGTGGAGTAAGATGACTCCCGAACAGAGATATCTCGAGATTCACTCCACTGAGTCCTTTAAGGATAGTCAGCCCAAGGATGAGGTGATCCAAGAACAACCTAAAGCTCCACCTAAGAAGCAGATTTGGGTTCCAAAGCCTAAAACTCTCCACACTTCTCTTGACTCCTTACCTGGACCTTCTCACACCAAGGATGCTACACCCAACACCACTAAGCCTAAGAACCCTAAGCCACAACAACATCCCAAGAAGCCTACCTATCACTGTGAGTTTTGTCAGAGAGACGGGCATCTTGAGGAGTTTTGCTTCAGGAGGAAGCGGGTTGAGCGAGCAGAGAGAGCTTGAGGTGGGCAGGATCAGTTCTACCAGCAGGGTGGTAGACAGAGAGTTCCTCGATGTAGAGAGAGGCTAGAGGGTAGGCCACGTCGTGTAGGTGGTGGTAGAGGAGACGATTCTCATAATCGTGCTCCGGAGGGTGGTTTCCGTTCCGACCGAGTTCCAGATCATTATGGATACGGTTCTGGACCTCGTGACCGTGATTTTAGGCAGAACAGAGGACCGCGCTTTGATCTGCGTTTTGGTCCATACTCATATGATTCCTTCTGCTTTCCTACTTATGAGCAGATGGCTCGACACTGGTTTAGTACTTTTGCTAGACCTAGTGGTCGACCATTTGCTCCCACTCATGACGATTGATCTTGCAGGATCGAGGACTGGAGGACGTATGGATCATGGATTTAGGATGTTCTCGCCATATGACGGGACACTGCAGATGGTTCTCCAGCCTCACTCCCCCGAGCTCCAAGGAATACATCACTTTCGGGAACAGTGGTCAAGGGAAGGTACAAGGTATTGGGTCGATTCATATTTCTGATTATTTCTCATTGAAGAATGTTGCTTTAGGAGGATGGTTTAGAAGTACGCTTTAAGAAGGACATGTCTTCTATTGTTGATTCTAGAGGATCTTTAGTTTGCCGGATCTTACCTTTTGGTAAGGTTTTTCGTATTGATTTCTCTAGTACTTCTGGCCCTTCTCGCTGTCTGATGGTCGGATCCTCCTCTGAGCTATGGAAGTGGCATAGAAGGTTAGGCCATTTGAGCTTTGATCTGCTTGTTAGGTTGAGTTCTATGTATCTTATCCGAGGTTTGCCTAAGCTTAAGATGGAGAAGGATCTAGTGTGTCATCCTTGTCGTCACGGGAAAATGGTTGCCGCTTCTCATGCACCTGTGACTCAGGTGATGACTTCTTACCCGGGAGAGCTGTTGCACATGGCTATAGTAGGTCTAGCTCGAGTACGCTCAGTCGGTGGGAAGTGGTACGCTCTTGTGATAGTTGACGATTTTTCTCGATTTTCGTGGGTTTACTTTCTAGAGTCTAAGGATGAGATTTTTCAGTATGTTCATGACCTGATTTTGAAGCTGAAGAACGAGAACAATGGTCTGATGCGAGCAATTCATTCTGACAACGGATCTGAGTTTAAGAACTCTCAGTTCGTCAGTTTTTGTAGTGATCAGGGTCTTGATCATTAGTTTTCTGCTCCTTACACTCCCCCATAGAACGGCGTTGTGGAGCGAAAGAATCGCGCGCTTGTCGAGATGGCCAGGATGATGCTTGATGAGCATAGGACTCATAGGCGTTTTTGGGCTGAAGCAATGAACACAGCTTGCTATCTTCCCAATCGCATTTTCCTTAGAGCTTACTTAGGTAAGACATCATATGAGTTGCTCTTTGGTATACAGCCCAAGGTGAGTCACTTGCGAGCTTTTGGATGCAAGTGCTTTGTGCTTAAGAAGGGAGGACATTTGGACAAGTTTGAGTCTCGTTGTTGGGATGGAGTCTTTCTAGGTTATGCTTTGCATTCACGAGGCTTTCGTGTTTGGAACCTAGACTCCCAGATGCTTGTTGAGACGTGTGAGGTTTCCTTTGATGAGTCTTTGCCCTCACCGACTCCTTATTTTGAGCTTTCTGCAGATGATGAGCTTGGAGAGTCCATCTTCGAGGAAGATGATGACCCTCCTGCTGATGATGAGGGTGGGCCCTTTGCACCTCCTGCACGGCGAAAAGACAATGGCGCACAGCAGCATATGTGAGAACAGGCTACGGCGGCAGGGTCCTGCGCGGGCTTGCGTAGGCCACGGCAACGTTTCTCCGCGGCGAAGTTTTTCTTTGCACGGTTCCGGTGAGTTTTTTCCTTGCAGGAACAGCGACGCAGGCAAATTTCGATCTGTTAGTTTTGATCTACTATTTTTAGGCATATAAATTTTCTAAATAATCATTTATTAATAAATTAGGTAAAAATCTATTTCGAATTTTCATTGTTATTTTAATCTGTCAAATTTTATTAGTCATCACGTATTATTTTTATCTGTTTAATCTGCTCACATAAAAAGAAAAGAAAAATTTATTAGTGGCAATTATATTTTTAGTCTAATGTTTACCTGCAATATTTTAGGTTTAGTTTTGAACTAATTTTTAATTATCCATGATTTATTCATTTGATTAGTATTTTATTTCTAGACTGAAATATTATTATTTCAAGCTTTTATCTAGGTTTTTATTTACTGCAGTATTTTATTTAGATTATTTTTAATGTCATTTTAATTAGGACACCGATCATTTTCAAGCTAGACAACTTCAATTCCTGAAATATGCTTTGCAAATATTATTTGTCTGGTTTAGTTTATTTGGGTGTTTGGGATTAAAATATAGTTTAGCAAGAAATTTTTAGGCGCCCATTCACCCCCTTCTGCTCGCTACTTTTGGTCCTACACTAGGCTCCCCCTCCTAGCTCCTTTCCTAGAGCGAAGGACTGGACTTTGGACTTTGCTAGAGCCTCTGGCTCTGGCTAGTCGCGAGGTTGGGGAGACCGACTTGGTTTCCATTCTCGGGGAAGCTGAGGGGTCAGAGTTGGACGCGGCCTTGGAGCGGGCAGCCTATCAGGTATGAAGTATCTGCAACAACAGAATTAGTTCAAATCTATGTAAATATTTTACTTACATTGCTCTTTTTCTCCATTCGCAGCAAATAGTCCTGGCTCGAGCTGCGGCTGTATCAAATGAGTGAGAGTGCAACCGACTCAAGGAGAAAATAACAGCTCTTCAAGGGAGTCTTGTTAGCTCCGAGGTTCGGACCTCTGGCTTGGAAGAAATGGTGGCCGCAGAAAGAAAAGCTAGACTTAGCTTGGAGGCTGCCAACAATAAACTCAAAGCTGAACGAGTCGTACTTCGGGCCGAAGTAGAAAGGTTGCAGGAGGAGCAGACAGCCGCGGGAGTTGAACTATTCAAGCTCCGAGAAGAGCAGCTAAAGTTGACGGAGGAGGCCAACAACTTGCTTGGACAAAAGAATTCTTCGATTACAGAGGCAGCTAGGCTCTCATCCTTGATAGACGAGCTGTGTGCGTCGAAGAATGCTTTGTCCGAAGATAAGATAAAGTGCGAGAAGGTAGATTTAGACACCATGGACAATCTTTGAGGTGTCTTGGAGTATTTTGGCACTTCTTGGACCTTATCTTTGACTGGCGATATCCCTCTGCTGCGAAGACTGAAAATGATCCAAGCAGCAGCGAAGACTATGAAGACATCGTGTATTAGGTACGGAGAGATCTCCGGCCAAGTAGCTTCTCTCGGAGTGCTTCGTTACTATGAGGATCTAGGGCTATCAGTAGCACTAGAACTGGAGGCAGCCCCTATCAACTTCGGTGACGACTGGCTCCTGACTCCTTCCGCCGAAGTGGCTGTGGCTTGGGAATCCTTCCAACCATCTGGGAGAGCGGAAGGCTGATCCGTAATCAAGACATGCATTGACGAAGGACTTCGCTAAAAGCAAGCACAGTCGCAGCCTTCGAGCAGCCAGCCTCCTTCAGACCCAAAGGTCTTGTTCTCCTTAGGGCCCCGATTATGTAAAAACTTATGTTTTTATCCTTTTATGAATGAAAAGACTTATTTGGAAATGTTTTAGGCTTTCCAACCTTTTTTGGTTGATCTTGAAGTGTTAGATATTAACGAAGAGTTTTGCCTGCAATGGGTCACCTTCGAAGCTCTAAGATCTCACAAGCACCCTCGATTTTCAATTACTCGAGGAAACTCCGGGAAAGTTATACCCGATATATGCAAAGAAGTATTAGCTTATATTAAAAAGGAGGAAAAGGAAGTTAGCTTAGAAACTTCATCTTCTGGGGACATTGAATGGCCTGAAGAAGAAAATACTGCTACAGAGCGAGTAGAAAAAAGCCCTAAACAACTTCGAAGCTAGGAAAGGAGCCCCGAACGACTTCGGACCTGGGCCAAACTTCAGCAAGAGCAAAAAGATTTCCGAGCTTCGAAAGGAGGGAAGAGGGTTAAACGTAAATTTATTAAAACTTCAGGCTCCGAAACAAGTCACCCTCGAAGTCGCGCTAGTTTTAACAATAGTTCTAGGGATCGAAGAGGTCTTTGTTTCCTTCTTGGTATAAATACAAATTTTTCATGATGTAATGTAATCTGTTTGAATGATAAAAATTAAAGTTTCATAATTGTCTCCCTACTTCCCAACCCCTCTTTGGGTGTAAGCAACTCCGAAACTTGGTCGAAGGTGGTTACGCGCAACGAAGATAATGTTATCTAGGAGTACAATTTTGGAGGCTCACAACCCCTTATTATATTAAAGATTGACTAAGTCCAACAGTGGTCACTAAAGACCTCGAAAATGTCTTTGACTCTACTAATTTGGAGTCTGAAAACTGGTAACTTAGTACCTTTTTGTTTGAATGTGGTCACTTCGGACTCTTTTTCGGACATATTAGAGTCCAACTACAATGGTCACTTTGTACTATTTTTACAGATGTTTTCAAGCTATCATCTCGGAGTTTGTTTTGTTTGGTCTCCTTCGACTCTTTTTACGGATGCTATCAAACCGGTGGTTTGGAATCTGCTTTGTGTCACCTTGGACTCTTTTTACGGATGCTTTCAAGCTGAAGTTTGGAATCCGTATCATTTGGTCTCCTTGGACTCTTTTTACGAATGCTTTCAAGCCGGTGGCTTGGAATCCGTTTTTCATTGTTTTCCCACCTCACCGGAAGCTTCGAACCGGTGGTTCGAAGTCTGTAAAATTGGTTCAAATGAATGACACTTCCTTCGCAATCGACTCTGTTCTTCTAGTGCGTCCACTAGAAGTAGGGAATGTCTGAGAAGTAGGCATTATCTGAATCATGAGCTTTATTTATTTAGAAGGTATTTACAGATGATTACAAGGAGCCCCTATGCAAAATATCGCTTTAGGTGCTCCGCATGCTAGGCATGCTTTAACTCTTCACCTTCTAAATTAGCTAACTTAAAAAACCAGGGCACCCTTAATGAAGAATAATATATGGACCTTCCCACTTGTTCCCTAATTTCCCTGGCGCTATGATGCTTCGCAAAACTAAATGACCTGGTTTAAGTTTATTAAGTTTAACCTTCGAGACATACCAAGTCTTCGTCTGATTCTGATACTTCGAAAAGTTTGCAATAGCTCGAAGCCTTGTTTCTTCCGTTAAATCTAACGATGCTTGCCTTTCATCCTCTTTTTCAGGTTCGGTGGTGCGAAGAGATCCCCCTGTAAGCTCTGTCGGTGTCATGGCTTCATCTCCGAATAGCAATCTGAAAGGAGTAAAACCTGTGGACCTCATTTGAGTGGTCCAAATGGACCATAAAATCTTTGGGAGTTCCTTGGTCCACAACCCTTTTGCCAATCCTACTATCCTTCGATTCAGACCTGACAAAATATTACCATTAGCTCGTTCGACGGCTCCATTAGACTGAGGATGACGCACAGCTGCAAAACACATTTCTATGCCAAGGTCTTCGTAGAACTTTCTGAAGGGTTCTGCATCAAATTGAGTCCCATTCTCTATTGTGAGCTGTCGAGGGAATCCGAACCTGCATATAATATTCTTCCAAATGAATTTTTGTACATTATTTGAAGTGATAGCTGTGAGGGGTTCTGCTTCGACCCACTTGGAAAAATATTCAATTGCTACCACTGCAAATTTCAGACTTCCTTTTGCTACTAGAAAGGGGCCATTGAGATCCATGCCCCATCTGGCTATGGGCCAAACTGGAGCAATAACCTGTAGAGGTGTTGGCGGACGATGACTTTGTCTACCCATCCATTGACAACCTTGGCAAGTACGGACCAAGGCCTCCACATCAGCTACTATTGTAGGCCAATAAAGCCCCTAGCGAAGTGTTTTTCTTGCTAAAGCCCGGGGGGCAAGATGGCTACCACAAAGTCCTTCATGAATTTCTCAGAGTATCTCTTGACCTTCGGCTTGATAAATACATCGGAGTAGGGGGGAACTTAATCCGGCCTTATAAAGAATATCGTTGATAACGTGATAATTCCGAACTCTTAGCTGCAATCTTGAAAGCTTTGGCCCTTCAGGTAAGGTTGTTTCGCCTTGCAATAATTCCATGATCCAACTCCACCAGTCAGTGTTTGGAATGCAAAGAACCTCCGCAGGAGGAATTTAGGGCACCGAAGGTGAAGTAAGCTCTTCATAAAATGCTCCTTCTAGAATATCCATGGCTCCAGCTACAGCTTTTGCTAGTGTATCAGTTTGTGCATTGTCAGCTCTTGGTATACTTTGGACAGAAATCCCCTTGAATGCTGCTTAGATCTTACGGATCTCTTCCAGATATTTTGCAAGCTGCGGAAGCCAGACTTGAAAACTTTTATCAATGTGCCCTGCTACAATTTGAAAATCTGTTTTTATAACAACTCTTGTAGCACCAAGAGCACGCTCCTTTCGGAGTCCTAACAAAATTCCCTCGTACTCCGCTATATTATTGGTGGACTTAAAGTTGAGCCTTGCGGAGTACATCGCTCTTTGCCCTGAAGGAGAAATTATCACTGCTCCAATGCCTGCTCCGGATGCTTGAAAAGCTCCATCGGAGTATATGGTCCAAATTCCTTTGCTTGATTTTTCTGGAGCCCATATTGCAGACGAAATCCATTCTGCTACAAAGTCTGCCACCACTTGTGACTTGATTGCTGTCCTTGCTACAAAGGAGACATCGAAGGGTGCTAGCTCGATGGCCCATTTTCCAATTCTCCCCGTATAATCTTTACTTCAGAGCATATCTCCTAAAGGATAAGAAGTTGGTACAATTACATTATGTGCTAAAAAATAATGTCACAATTTCCTTGAAGCCATTATCAGAGCATAAGTGAACTTCTCGAGCTTGGAATATCTTGTTTTTGCTCCAGATAAAGCTTCGGATACAAAATATACTGGATTCTGCACCAACAACCCATTGAAATCAACTTCTCGAACAAGGATTACGCTGACAGTGGAGCCGATAGCTGCAAGGTAAAGAAGAAGGGTTTCATCTGCCGTGGGCATGGTGAGTGTTGCGAGATTGCTGAGATAATTTTTAATATCATCAAAACTCTTTTGGCACTCCGGTGTCCATGCGAAATCTTCAGACCCTTTCAATGCTTTGAAAAGGGGCAGGCTTCGTTCCGCGGACCTTGCTAAAAATCTAATGAGCGCTGCAAGGCATCTAGTAAGCTTCTGTACTTGTTTTAAATTCTCCAGCGGAGCCATTCTTTGCAATGCAGTTATTTGAGTTGGGCTAGCTTCGATTCCTCTACTCGAAACTAGATACCCTAACAACTTTCCAGCTTGAGCCCCGAAGATACATTTTTTGGGGTTGAGGCGGACTCCACATGCTCGGAGGCTCTCAAATGTTTCCGCTAAGTCTAGGCTATGCTGGTGCTTTAAAGCACTCTTTATTACAATATCATCCATGTAGGCTTCTACATTACGGCCTATCTGGTGACCTAGAGCCTTAGCAATTAATCTTGAAAAGGTTGCCCCGGCATTTCTCAAGCCGAAGGGCATTCTTACATAACAGAAGACTTTCGAAGGAGTTACGAAGCTTGTTTTGATTTCGTCTTCGCGCTTTAACCATATTTGATGATATCTGGAGTACGCATTGAGGAAACTCGATAACTCCGAACCAGCGGTGGAGTCAACCAATTGATCTATACGGGGCATGGGGTAGGGGTCACGTGGGCATGCTTTATTCAAATATGTAAAATCAATACACATGCGCCACTTTCCGGAGGATTTCTTTTTGACGAAGACTGGGTTGGCTAGCCACTCCATATGAGCTACTTCTCTGATAATCCCAACCTTCAATAATTTCTCTACTTCTGCCTTAGCAAGGCTTGCTCTTTCTACTGATAACATTCGAAGCCCCTATCGAGCAGGCCGAACCCTTGGGTTTACAAACAAGTTGTGCTCAATGATATCTCGGCTAACTCCTGGAATGTCTTCATCCGACCACGCAAAGACATCCAAATTCTCTCCAACTACTTTTTCCAATGAAGTAGCGATTTCCGAAGGAAAATCTTTGCCAAACTGAAAGGGATAGTCTTTGTCATCTTTGGCAATAATATTCGTTACGATTTCTCCTTTGGGACTTGGCCTTGGGAAGGATTTCTTAGAAGATTCACTTGAAGCAGGGATATCCTCCGAATTGCCTTGCACATTATTCACTTGCCTTGGATCGAGAGGGGGGCCATGACCGTATTCTTCTCTTCGTGCAATGGCTTGATCACCGAAAACAGTAAGTACTCCTTCTTGCATAGGCATCTTCATGCATAAATAATTATGGTGGGCCACAGCTCTGAACTAATTTAACATGCCCCTTCCGAAGATGACATTATAAGCGTAAGGGGCATCCACAACATCGAAAATTACTTCCTCTCTTCTTGCCAAGACCACCTCTCTGAAGGCAACCTCAAGACCTATTTGGCCGAGGGCATCAAGAGGAGGTCCTGCGAAGCCTTGAAGGGGACGAGCTACGGGGAGGAGATGCTTCCGAGAAATGCAGAGCTGATCGAAGGCTTGAACAAAGATAATATCCGCAGAACTTCCGCCATCGACCAGTACTCTCCGAACTTCTGTTTCTACAATATCGGCAGTTACGACAAGGGGATCCACATGGGGGAATTTTATACCTGTTGCATCAGTTGTAGAGAAAGATATAGGCACATGGGACCACTCGGGCATTGCAGCTGCCGATGAAGAGGTTCCAATATGACCTACTTCCCGAACATACTCTCTCTGTTGCCTCTTTGACATGCTGCCAAGAATTCCTCCTCCGGAGATAGGTAGGACCACTCTTTTGCCCCGGTCTTGGCCATCTTCTTGCTTCGGAGGTGGCATAACACTGGCCACCGGAGGTTGTCTTGGGGGGTCTAAGTTGTCTACACGTACGACAACCTCCACAAGCTCCGGACGTGCCTCCAGGGGGACTCGGTCAGTAGTACCTCGACCAGAGCTCCTTTCCAGGTACTCGCTTCTTAAAGCTAGTATAGACTTGCATGCATCAGTAGCATGGCTTCAGTTTTCACCATGAACACAGCAGAAGAAGGCCTGGCCCTTGCCAGCTGGCTTCCCTGGCGGCCTCCAACCACTGACCTTGTTTCCCGAAGCCTGTGGACTTTTGGGGGAAAATTTTTCCAAAGATGGAGCAATGTTCAGGACTTCGGAGCGAGGATGTTTTTGCCCTCGGTGCCTGTCATGCTGGTTGTCGAAGTTGGGTCCTTGTGAAGGTGTCAGAGTCTTCACCTCGAGCTTGACTTCCTGAATAATTGGTGAAGATGAAGCTATTCTTCGGAGCCATCCTTCCTCCAACCTAGCATATTCTTCAAAATAAGCCATCAATTGTGCTACAGAGGATATCTGCTTCCGGTGGAGCTTGTCGAGGAGGCCTGCATGAGTGACTCCTTCTCAAGCTGCATCGATGACAGATGATGCAGACAGTCCTCTTATCTACGACTTCGTATGAGCGAAGCGCTTAAAGAACTGCCTCAAAGTTTCTCTGGGTTGCTGCTTCACCTGAAAGAGACTTCCCGTAGACATAGGGGGCAAAAAAGTACCCTGGAAGTTACTTATAAATTTTTTCCTTAACTGCTCCCAGGTTTTAATTGATCCTGGCTTCAAAGACCAGAACCAACGCAAAGAAACTCCTTCAAGCGCAAGAGGAAGAACTTAGCCATTGTATCTCGAACCCCTCCGCTGGCTTAGATCGCTAAAGAATACGAATGAGAGAACTCCCCTGGATCTTCTTCCCCGGAGTACTTACAGAGCTTCAAAGTTTTGAACTTGGGGTCGAAGCGCACCTTTTGTAAATCGGGGTGCAGCGGAGACTCGCTATCAAAGGAAGCATTCTCTGAGGCTTTGGGATAAAGAAGAGAGTCGTCGTCTTGAGGCACCTTCGAGATGACAGGGATAGCTTGGGGGTGAAGCCTATCAGCAGCTTCTCGCCTCCACCTTGCCACTTCAGCTTGAAGACTGCCATCTGAGTTGCCACGTCATCAAGGCTATCTTCATTTCTTCCGGAAGGAGCTTCCGGGTCTTGAGAACTGAACTGGTCAGTTTGGAGTATAGTCGGAGCTACAGAAGAAACTCCACCGGTTTGAAGCATAGACAGAGTCCCTAGAGGGACTTCGTATGTTCAAGGAAGAATATTCCCTTCGGGGGTCTGAGGTGGGGGAACTACAGAAGGTCCTTCGACCTCAACCGTATTCGAAGATCTCACTCCGTGGGTCCGAGGGGACCTCCGAAGGGGACTACCACCTAAACTCCGTTTAGGAGGCATGATTATAGAAAATTGGTAGAGAATGAAGTTTTCGCACTAGGTTACCCACGGACGGCGCCAACTGTTGGCATAAAAGATTACACTAACAGGTTCTCTAACATTAAGAACTAACAAACAATGAGTTTGTGAAGCGAACTATCTCAAGCCTCCGAATAGGATAATAGCTCGAAGTAGTTCAAAGTTGTGTATTGAATATCAAAGTTTTCGATGCCCTATTACAAGATGAGAATGCGGGTATTTATAGGTAAAAATTTTAAGGAAAAGACCTTTTTACCGCTCAGTTACAACCGACATTGTGGAAACTATTTTGGTATCCGTAATAGGGTTAAAATGGTAAAAGACTAATCTTATTAGAAAGAAGATAAGTCTTCTATCCTCGCTGGCAGCTATACGCTCCGAAGATTGAACCCTCGAAGTGTAACTTCGAACAGGAGTCTGGATGGATTCTCCGAGCTTGATCATACGCCAGGTCGGAGTCAAGTCTTGGACTTCGGTCTAGTAAATTGTCTTTATCTTATAACCTTGAAGATCATGTGCATGGAGTATTTTCCCCCAACAGTAATTAAACCAAACTGGCTAAATGGAGCCGATTGGATCGAAGTGTGTTGTGAAACCGTGCTAAGCTCCCAAGCAGTGGGAGGGGAAAGTGATCTCTGACCGCGTGCCTATTGAACATCTCTCTTGCATGTCAGCGCTTCAAATTTCTTAATCTTCTCAAGCCTCTTAGGATCAATCTCAATACCTCTTTCATGAATCATGAATCCTAAAAAATTGCTTGCTGACATGCCAAAAGCACACTTGAGCGGGTTCATCTTTTATCCATACTGACACATCCTATCAAAAGCAACTCTCAAATCGGCTAAATGGTTTCCCATAGCATCCGATTTGACTACAACATCATCTATGTAGACCTCTAGCATAACTCCTAGCAAGTCATGAATTATCAAGTTCATAGCACGTTGATATGTAGCACCAGCATTCTTTAAAACAAAAGTCATAACAACCCACTCAAACAAGCCAACAAAACTAGGGCATAGAAAGGTTGTATTGTAGACATCCTCTTTGGCCATAAAGATTTGATTATAACTAGCGTTGCCATCAAGAAAACTTAGTACCTTATGTCCTGAAGCATTGTTGATCAACATGTCAGCTATCGGCATGGGGTACTCATCCTTCGGAATGACCTTGTTCAAGTCTCTGAAATCAATACACACGCGAATCTTGTCACTTCCTTTCTTCTCTACAAGCACAATGTTAGCAACCCATTCAACATACCTGCATGGCCTAATAAACTGAGCCTTGAGTAATCATTTTATATCTTCTTTAACTCGGTCATACACGGCCGAATTAAAGTGATGAGGGGGTTGTTTATAAGGCTTAAACCTAGGTTTGATAGGCAGCCGATGCTCCACGGGCTCACGACTTAGTACGGGCATCTCACTATACTCCCATGCGAAACAATCGGCATACAATTGAAGCAACTTTATTACTTTGGCCTTTTCATCAGCCTGCAAATTCTTGTTTACAAAAGTCGGCCTTGAAATACTACCATCACCTATATCGACATCTTCTAGAGGATCGGCCGACGCAAAACCTTGACCTAACTTTTCTACTTCACTAAAATCTTCAATGGCTTCAACAATACCGTCTTTAGAAGACCGATATTGCTCCATACGAGACTTTAGCCAATCAAGATTACTCTTATTAGACATGATTACTAGTTTAGAGATAGTTGTGCTACACCAGATGGCTTTACAGGCACTAGAATAAAGCGTCCCTCACACACGCTAATAAAGTCATAGTCTGAGAGATCTCTACCTGACAAGAATTCTACCTTATCATGAACAACATCAATATACATGTTGGCGTAAAAGATTATGCCAACAGGTTCTCTGGAATCAAGAATAGACAAATAGTGAGTTCGTGTTTAAGGACTATCTCAAGCCTCCGAATGGATAATAGCTTAAGTAGTCCGAATATGTGTATTACAATAGCTGAGTATTCGATCCTTTATTACAGGGTAAGAAGGGGGTATTTATAGGCAAAAAATGTCTAAGGAAAAGACCTATTTACCCCTCTATTGCAACCGACATAGTGGGAACTATTCGGTATCCTGAACAGGGTTAAAATGGTAAAATCTACCCAAGGCAAGTAGATAAGTCAAACGTCTTATCAATCCTGTCGTTTGGCTCCGAAGCCTCATATCTTGTGGAGGGTTCCTTCGGACAACAGATCGAAGCACCCTTCGGCTTAATGACTCCTCCACCTTCGAGCATGAGCCCATCAGCTCCGAAGCTGATAAGTCCTTTTGATCTGTTAATCTCTAAGTCCTGAAAGTGAAGCATTTTCCCCCAACAGTAGCCCCTCGAATACGCCTCTCCTAATTTGACCTGTATAGAAGGGAGGCAGTATACGCAAGGAACATTTTCATATTCGGAGACTTAGAGAAAGTTGAACACATTACAATCATTTGAAGGGTCTTTGGTCCGAGGCATTCGGACTACGGCCTCGAGTCCCTAACCGTCGTGTGAACGCTTCGTAGGAGAGGAAACCGTTACGAAGTCCAAACATCATGAAGAGCCGTTTGATTAGAACCGTTACCATGCAAGTAGCCGTTACACTCTATAAAAGGTAACGGTCGAAATTTACGGCGGACTCACACCGTCCCGCTCTCTGGACCCACCTACCAGCGACGGAAGTCGAACCTGCAGTGTGAATGCAATCGAAGCACTGCAACTAGCAGACGGTTATAAAAAGGGGATTGGAATTTACCTAGAGCTTTTTACCGTGCCTTAGCAACCGAAACTTACTTTCTTCAACCTCCAACTTTCTCCACTTCCCGAGCCACCAAGCCATGGCGAGGACCAGCCACACCGTGCCGACGGCAGCGGGCACTCTAGCGCAGAGGCAGGCATGGGCGGCTTCGGCCGCAATAGCAATGGCGGGAGCTCCGGGCGATGCCTGGCCCAAGAACCCTCGGGAGCTCCGCCCGCCATCCAAGAAGAAAATCCCCCAAAGCTTCCTCATCGGCCAATCCACAAGCACCGCAGAGTCCATTGAAGTAGCCGTGGAAGGGAAGCTGGGGACCAGAATGAGGACTCGAGTCCCCGGACCGAAGTCAACCCCATGGCCACGGAGCGGGGAGGTCGTGGTCTTCGAGGCCTTCTTCGAGGCAGGCCTAGGGCTTTCGGCCATCAACTTCTTAGCAGAGGTATTGGACATGTTCCACATCACATTGCCCCAGCTGTCTCCCAATGCCATCGCTTGACTGGCTGTCTTTGAATGGGCGCTTCGGGCCAAAGGGTGCGAGGGGCGATCGGAGGTCTTCGCCGCCACCCATGAAGCCATCTGCCAGCCGAAGCCGCAAGATGGTCCCGGGGACACCAAGGCATCCACGAAGCCATCTGCCATCTTGCCGAAGAGTTCATTGCTCTTCGAATTCCTCCCCTCGGGGCAAACTGGCCGATAGTGTTTCAACAAGCTTCGGAGGGTGAGCTCCGAACCCTAGGTAAGACTTCGACTCTCCTGCAATAATATGTTAGATGACGAAAATAACATACTTATAATATGTTACCCTTTTTTCAGCGGCTCCACTGGCGTTAGCTCTGGAGAAGATAGCACGGGCCACCGAACGGGTCCTCGGAGCCCCTACGGTGGCTGAAAGGCAGAAGAGGATGGAGCTGGTGGGGAGCTGGGAGCGCTCCAACAGGGTGTGGGGAGCCCTCAGGATGGTGCCTCCTCCTCTGCCAGATTTTAACTCGGCCGGAGCGGCCCCTTGGAAGAGGAAAGCCGTCGCTGAGCCTCCAAAGAAGGCCAGCAAGACCCCCACCAAGAAGAAGAAGGTGGTGAAGATCCCTCCTCATCTGACCCTTTCTTCCTCTGCTTCGTCCTTCGTCCTTGGGCATTCGGAGCTCGGCATCAGAGGAGTCCGAGAGCAAAGGCTCCAACGTCCAATTGGTGAAGGACTTCGAGAACTACCTCCTAGAAGGCGACAAAGACGCAGCAGGGGTCCCAACCGAAACTTCTGCCCGAGAGGCTGTGGAGGTAGACACGGCCCACACTCCCGTGCCTGCTATCGTGAGCTCAAATCCGGAGACCATCGCCCCCAACTCACCCTTAACGGCGGTGATCACTGCGGAGGTTGAGGCTCCAGCGGTGACTACACCGGAGAGGACTTCGGGGGACGACCTCGACGAGATCCTCCGGATGTACGAAGTCCTAGAGGACCCGACAATTTTACCTCACGATGCCTCCGAAGATACACTTCGAATCTTTTGCCTCGGTTGATTCCTGCAACAATTTTTACTTGTAAATGTTCACCAAATACCTTGATACTACAGGTACATCGAGGGGCGACGAAGCCCCGACTGCACACGAAGCTCCAGCTTCTTTTGGGGTTGCGGTTCCGATGGACGCCTTAGCTCCACTGGACACCCCAGCTCCGGTGGTAGGGGCCATTTCTGCCGACGTGGCTCTGGAGGCCGGGGCCATCTCTGGCGACGCGGCTCCAGCTGAAGGGGCAGCCGCCGAAGGAAGAGCTAACTCTGCCGGAGTCGAGCCTCCTGTCTTCGTGCCGGGGAGGTGCAAAACCATGTCAAGCCTCGGACTCCCTCCCGGCGCGACGACGACACCCTCTTCCAACGAACCTTCGGCAAGCAACTCGGAGGAAGAGGCAATGGCAAATGATTGCCAAGCTCTGTCTTGGCTTCCTCTGCTGGCTCCGTTCCTGGAGCAACGGATGGGCCTCCGAGCGCTCCTGGAGCCTTTGGCGGAGAAAAGCCAGGAAGTTGCCAACTCCAACTTGGTCTCCGTTCTGAGCGAAGCCAGGGCCCCGGGGCTCAACGTGGCCCTCGAAAGGGCTGCCCTTCAGGTATAAGAAGTACCACAAATATTTTCAATTAGTAAATGTAAATACCTAGTACTTACTTGTTCCTCTTGCAGCAATTTGTTCTTGCTAGAGCGTCAGCGACTTCGAATGAAGTCGAAACTAACCGACTTAAGTGGAAGGTTACCACCCTCCAAGCCACGCTCAAGGGCTCCGAAGAGAGAGCACTTCAGTTGGAGGAGGAAGTCCTCGAAGAATGGAGGGCTAGGGCTGAATCTGACGAAGCCCTCCGGCTCGCAAGGCAGGACAGCGACACACTCCGGACTTCAGCCCAAGAGGTTGAAGCCGAGTGCTTGGTGCTCCGAGCGGAGGTTGAGAAGCTCCGGCAGGCGGCGGCCACTTCGAGCACCCAGCTGGTAGAGCTCCAAGGCTCTCTCAAGCAAGCGATGGCCCAGAAAAGCTCCTTGCTGTCCCAGATGGCCGAAGTGTCTGCTACTACTACGGGGTTGGAGGCGGCAGAGAAGAAAAATGCCAATGTAGTAGAACGTACCTTGGATGCCCTTCAGGGTACCTTGAAATATTTTGGCACTATGTGCCCTTCATCTTCTGCTGCGGCCAGCGAGTCCCTCGACCGGAAGCTGAAGAGGATCCAAGTGGCGACATCGCTGATGATGAGCTCCGGCGTCCGGTACGGAGAGATCTCCGGACAGTGCATCGGAATCGGAGTCCTCCATCACCTCGAGGCCCTTTAGATTCCTATTGCTTCGGTCAGGGGTTCAACCTCCGGAAGCTTCGCCTCTGAAGACTTGTGCATCCTTCGCCAGATGTAGCCTCAGCTTGGGAAGTTTTCCGGTCAACCTGGAAGACAGACCACAAGGCTGCAGCCAAAGCTTGGATCGATGAGGCCCGTCGGCAGAAGCAAGCACAAACAAGGTCGCTGCTTCTAGCTTCACCGGCTCCGACACCTCCTGCTCCGCCAACCGACCCGCAGGTCTAGCTCATAGGGCGCTTTATCATGTATAAAAAGTCTTGTAAAGCTCCTTTAATTAATGAAAATTTATAAACGAAGAATTTGCCTGGGTGTTTTATTCTTTTAGGTTCAGTCATGCCCTTCGGAGCCTGACTTCGAAATACTGGAAATTAACGAGGGGCTCCATCGGCAGTGGTCAATCCTTGAGAGCTTAAGGCCTTACCGCCACTCCCGCTTCTCTGTTCCTCGCGGAGACAAAGGAGAGGTGACCTTCGAAGTTTTCCAAGAAGTCTTAAGTTACATCAAGGAAGAAGAAAAGGAGAAGGCATCTTCATCCTCCGAACATATAGATTGGTCTGACTCGGAGTATCAGGTCGAAGACCTTGCGGAGGCTAACTCCGAAAGACTTCTGACTTGGGTTGAGCTTCAAGAGGAGCAGAAGAAACTGCGAGCCTCGAAGAAGAAGAGAAGCACTCGAACATAAAGTACAAACTCAGTGGCTTCGAGCTCCGAAGGACAAAGTAGCCGTAGGGGTAGCTCTAGAGGCCGACAGGGTCTTCGATTTTTCTTAGGCTTGGATCAAATTTTCTCTTAATGTAAAAGTATGATAGATTAATATGAATTGTACCAGAAGCATCTTGTTGTTCTTTACCCTCCTACCCCTCCTTGTGGGTGGGGGACCTTTTGCATTAAGGTCCGGTGGACACAATGACGTGCACAACAATCCGATGCTTCGCACAACACCTAATAACCATATTTTATCTTTTCGTAAAGTTCTTCGAACATATGGTCATATTATGATTTTTTGTAAGTTTCGGAGCTGAATGTATATATGCAGGCTCCTATACTAGTCGCTTAGAACTTTAAAAGTGTCTCATTGGTTGGAGCCTTGAAACCTTATTACTTTGTCACCTTCGACTCTTTTACAGATACTTCGAACCTAGAGGCCGGAAATCTATTCTTTTGAAGTCCTTAGACTCTTCTACGGATCCTAACAAGCCGGAGCCTGGAATCCGTAGGCTGGCCACCTTCGGCTCTTTTACAGATACTTCGAACCCGGAGGCCGGAAATCTGTTCTTTTAAAGTCCTTAGACTCTTCTACGGATCCTATCAAGCCAGAGCCTAGAATCCGTAGGCTGGCCACCTTCAGCTCTTTTACAGATACTTCGAACCCGGAGGCCAGAAATCTGTTCTTTTAAAGTCCTTCGACTCTTCTACGGATCCTAACAAGCCGGAGCCTGGAATCCATAGGCTGTAGCGAAGCCCTTGAACCCATGGTTCTCAGGCTGTTGCTCGGGTCTTTTAGAAAGATGCTTGACTCCACAAGCATCTCCGTCCTCCCGATGCGTCCACCAGGAGTAAGGGATATTCGAAGAGAAAACAAAATTCGACCCTCCACTTTATTTAGAAAAGGAATTTTTACAATTGATTACAAGGAGCCCCTAAGCGTAGTAACGCTTAAGGTGCTCCGCATGCCATGCATGTTTCAATTCTTCCCCTTCTAAATTAGCTAATTTAAATGATCCGGGGCACCCTGAGCGTAGGATAATATATGGTCCTTCCCATTTATTTCCTAACTTCCCCGGGGCTATTACACTTCGCAAAACTAAATGACCTAGCCTAAGCTCGTTCAGCTTTATCTTCGGGTCATACCATGTTTTTGTTTGGCCTTGGTACTTCGTCAGATTGGCAACAGCTCGAAGCCTTGTTTCTTCTGACAAGTCTAGCGAAGTGTTTCTCTCATCTTCATCTTCGGGCTGCACTACACGAAGGGATCCACCCTTGAGCTCCGTAGGAGTCATGGCCTCATCTCTGAATAGTAGTCTAAATGGGGTAAAGCCTATGGACCTGGATTGAGTGGTTCGAATGGACCACAAGATCTTAGGAAGCTCTTCGACCCACAGCCCCTTGGCCAACCCGACAATCCTTCGATTCAGACCAGAGAGAATGTTCCCGTTGGCTCGCTCGACAGCTCCGTTGGACTGTGGATGGCGCACTGTTGTGAAGCATAACTTAATGCCCAGTTTTCACAAAATTCTTTGAATGTGTCAGCTTCGAACTGGGTTCCATTATCTACGGTTAGCTCCCTTGGCACTCCAAACCTGCATATAATATTTTGCCAGAAAAATTTTTGTACATTCCTTGAAGTGATAGCAGTCAATGGTTCTGCTTCGACCCACTTTGAAAAATATTCGATTGCTACCACTGCAAACTTCAAGCCGCCTTTGGCCATTGGAAAAGGGCCTATGAGGTCCATTCCCCACCGAGCCATTGGCCACAACGGGGCAATAACTTGAAGTGGGACTGGCGGATGGTGGCTTCGTCTTCCCATCCACTAGCATCCTTGGCAGGTTCAGACCAACTCCTCCGCATCTCTTACAATTGTCGGCCAGTAGAGCCCCTGCCAAAGTGTTTTGCCTACTAGAGCACGAGGGGCTAAGTGGCTTCCACATAAACCTTCGTGAATGCCCCAAAGTATGTCTTGGCCTTCAGGTTGAGAGATGCACCGGAGTAGAGGAGAACACACTCCGGCTTTGTACAACATTCCATTGACAAGCTTATAATTTCGAGTCCTTGCTTGTAACCTTCGGAAATCCGAACCTTCTGAAGAGTCTGCGCTACCTTGGAAGATGTCCATTATCGGAGCCCGCCAATCTACAGCTGGAATGCAAAGGACTTCTGTGGAGGGTAATTGATTGACTGTAGGCTTGACTAGTTCTTCATAAAAAGCACCCTCTGGTAGGTCCAATGCTCCGACTGCATCCTTTGCTAGAATGTCTACAAGTTGATTATCTGCTCGAGGGATACTTCGAACAGAAAATCCTTTGAATGTTGCTTCAGTCTTGCGGATTTCCTCTAGGTACTTCGCTAGATGTGGGTTCTTTGCTTGAAAGCTTTTATCGACATGCCCTGCGATGACTTGGGAATCTGTTTTAATTATTATCCTTGCTGCTCCAAGCGCCTTTGCCTTTCGGAGGCCTAGCAGGACCCCTTCGTATTCTACGATATTATTGGTGGTCTTAAAGTTGAGCCTCGCAGAATACATGGCCTTTTTCCCTGACGGTGATATAATGACCGCTCCTGCTCCGGCACCAGATGCCTGATAAGCTCTGTTAGAAAATATTGTCCATAAACCTTCGGAGGGCTCCTCCAGAGCCCAAACTACATGTGGTGTCTACTCTGCTATGAAGTCAGCTATGATTTGGGATTTGATAGTTGTTCTTGCCGTGAAGGAAATTCCGAAGGGGGCTAGCTCGACAGCCCATTTTCTGATCCTACCTGTAGAATCTTTGTTTCGGAGCATATCAGCAAGAGGGTACGAGGTAGGAACGATTAGGTTATGTTCCAGAAAGTAATGCCTTAGCTTTCGCGAGGCCATTACCAGGGCATAAGCAAATTTCTCGAGCTCGGAGTATCTTATCTTAGCTCCGGACAAAGCTTCTGAAACAAAATAAACTGGGTTCTGCACCAGCTTTCCCTTAAGCTCAACTTCCCTGACCTGTATTGCACTTACTGCAGAGCCTGTTGCTGCAAGATAAAGGAGAAGTGTTTCCTCCAGGAGGGGCACAGTAAGCGTTGACAGGCTTCCGAGGTATGCTTTGATATCATCGAAGCTCTTCTAACACTCCGGCATCCAATTGAAACTTTCGGACCCCTTCAGGGCTTTGAAAATTGGGAGGCTTCGTTCTGCTGACCTGGCCAGGAACCTGCTAAGAGTTGCAAGCCTCCCTGCTAGCTTCTGTACTTGCTTCAAATTTTCTGGTGGAGCCATCCTTTGCAGTGCACTTATCTGCATTGGGCTAGCTTCGATTCCCCTGCTTGAAACTAAGTACCCTAGCAGTTTTCCTGCTTACGCCCCGAATATACATTTTTCAGGGTTGAGGCATACTCCACATGCTCGGATGCTCTCAAATGTTTCAGCTAAGTCTATATTATGCTGGTGCTTTTGAGCACTTTTTATTACAATGTCATCCATATAGGCTTCGACATTCCGGCCTATGTGGTGACCTAGAGCTTTAGCTATTAAACGTGAAAATGTGGCTCCGGCATTCCGTAAGCCAAAAGGCATTCTTACATAACAAAATACCCCGGAAGGAGTTATGAAACTTGTCTTGGTTTCATCTTCACGCTTTAGCCAGACGTGATGATACCCGGAATAAGCATCGAGGAAGCTTAGCAATTCGGAGCCGGCTGTGGAATCCACCAGCTGGTCTATTCGGGGCATAGGGTAGGGGTCACGCGGGCATGCTTTATTTAATGAAGTAAAGTCGATACACATGCGCCACTTGCCTGAGTCCTTCTTCCTTACAAAAACGGGGTTTGCCAACCACTCGGTATGGGCTACCTCCCTGATGATGCTAGCTTTTAACAATTTTTCTACTTCGATATTGGCAAGGCCTGCCCTTTCCGTAGATAGTTTACGGAGCCCCTGGCGCATGTGTCTAGCCTTCGGGTTGACAAGCAAGTTGTGCTCGATGATACTCCAATCAACCCCGGTGATTTCTTCGTCAGTCCAGGCAAAGACGTCCAAGTTTTGCTTGCCGACTTCTTCCAACGAGGCAGCTATCTCTGGGGATAGCCCCTTGCCGAACTGTATTGGGTGTTCTTTGCCATCCTTTGAAATTATCTTCGTCGCGACATCACCCTCCGGGCTTGGTTTAAGGGAGAGCCCCTTCGAAGAGTTCGAAGCCTCCGGAACCTCTTCTGTGCTCCGTCACACTGTGCACCTGACGGGGGTCCAACGGCTAGCCGTGACCATACTCCATTCTTCGGGCTATAGCTTGGTCTCCTGAAACAGTAAGGAATCCACCTTGCGTGGCCATTTTGAGACAAAGATAGTTGTGATGCGCTATAGCTCCGAATTGGTTTAGCATCCCTCCCCGAAGATTGCATTGTAAGCGTAGGGGGCATCGACGACGTCAAAGATCACCTCCTCCACCCTAGCCAAAGGCCCCTCTCCGAAAGTAACCTCGAGGCCTATTTGGCCGAGGGCATCGAGAGGCGGACCTGCGAAGCCTTGAAGTGGTCGGGCCACTGGAAGTAGATGCTTCCGAGGTATGCACATTTGATCGAAGGCCTGGACAAAAAGTATGTCTACGGAGCTCCCTCCGTCCACTAGGATCCTTCAGACTTCCACCCCTACTATATCTGCGGAAATGACCAAGGGGTCAGCATGGGGGAACTTCACCCCCGCGGTATCACTGGCTGTAAAAGAAATGGGCACATGAAACCATTCTGGCATTCCCTCCGCGGAACTCGAGGTCCCAATGTGCCCTACTTCGCGGACGTATTCATGTCGCTGCCTCTTGGACATGTTACCGAGGGTCCCCCCTCTGGAGATGGGCAGGACCACTCGCTTGCCGCGGTCTTGGGGGTCTTCCTGCTTCGCTTGGGAGGCATAGCTAGCAACGGAGAGGTCTGAAGACCGATGACTTTGATTGGTCTGGGAAGGCAAGGGAAGGCCTTCGAACCACACTAGGAAGCCTCTTACCGAAGGGTGCGCGGAATCTTGGGACTCCGAGGCTCCCTTTGTAAGTGCTCTTCGAAGTGCGGTCAGCAGTAGAGAACTAGCTTCTAGAACTAGGTTCCCCACGGACGGCGCCAACTGTTGGCATAAAAAATTACGCTAACAGGTTCTCTGGAATAAAGAACAGACAAACAGTGAGTTCGTGTTTAAGGACTATCTCAAGCCTCCAAATGGATAATAGCTTAAGTAGTCCGAATATGTGTATTAGAATAGCTGAGTATTCGATCCTTTATTACAGGGTAAGAAGGGGGGTATTTATAGGCAAAAAACGTCTAAGGAAAAAGACCTATTTACCCCTCTATTGCAACCGACATAGTGGGAACTATTCGGTATCCTGAACAGGGTTAAAATGGTAAAATCTACCCAAGGCAAGTAGATAAGTCAAACGTCTTATCAATCCTGTCGTTTGGCTCCGAAGCCTCATATCTTGCGGAGGGTTCCTTCGGACAACAGATCGAAGCACCCTTCGGCTTAACGACTCCTCCACCTTCGAGCATGAGCCCGTCAGCTCCGAAGCTGATAAGTCCTTTTGATCTGTTAATCTCTAAGTCCTGAAAGTGAAGCATTTTCCCCCAACAATACACATTGGCTAAATCAACCTGGGCCGAAGTATCAGCTGGTACAACCTCTACATCATCGATGTCCCACTAAATCTGGCATTGGTGCAAGGTAGACGGAATACAGCAATTTACGTGAATCCAATCACGCCCAAGTAGCACATTGTAGTTTCCTTGCACATCGACGATGAAGAACGCCACTGATAATGTCTTGTTGCCCACCGTCAACTCCAAAGAAAGCACGCCCTTGGCCTCGAAGCTCTCGCTGTTGAAGCCGTTGAGCGTCACGTTGGTCCTCATCAGGTAATCTTCATTCTTGCCGAGCTTCCTCAGCAGAGAGTACGGCATCAAGTTGACAATGACGCCTCCATCTACCAGCATCCTCGAGATTGGCTTCCTGTCGATGTGGCCCTTGACGTAGAGAGGCTTCAGGTGATGAGTCGTATCCTCGAGCTTCTCGAAAATGGCCTCCCGTGGGCCGAGGCTCAACTGAGCGATCTCGGCCTCGTCCTGTGGAAGAGCAAACTCAGCAGGCAACATGACGATGTTTATGTCCATCGCCTGAGGAGTAGGCCCCTTAGAGACTAGCGTATAATCGTCTTCCATCATGTCATCCTCGTCGTCACTTGGAGTAGGAGTCGGGTTGTTTATGGCAACCAGCTTCGGCTTCCATACCTGTTTCACTGTTGGTCAGGGACGGATCTCCTCAAAAACGGTGTCCTGCTCGTCCTCGGCCTTCTTCTCACGCATATCCCAGGCTCGAATACGTTGTAGCTGCCTCTTCTAGGACTTAGTCATACTTGGGGGTGCCCACGAAGGCTGCGGTTTAGTGTCGGGCACCACAACTTTGTTCTTGTAATTTTTTGGCTGAACGAGAATTGCCCAAATCAGCCTCGGCAATTGTTCGCTAGGCAAAATTTTGCTCCTATTTCTTGTCGGTCCGACCGACCTTACTAGGCCGATCTAACCGGGCCTTCTCGATCGGACTAGCCATTGTAGGCCGGCCAGACTGGTTGGTGCTAGATGTCTAAACAGATGCGGTCGGACCAGCCATAGTAGGTCGGTCAGACCGTAGTGGTGAAGGTGGTCTGACTGGCCCTGATGCTGCGGTCTGACCGGCGATCTACTCGGGTGACCTCTATGGTTGTAGGACCGAAAGTAGCGACCAGAGGGGGGTGAATGGGCGCCTAAAAATTTCTTGCTAAACTATGACCTAATCCCAACACCCAAACGAACTTAACCAGATAGATAGTATTAGCAAACAACTTGCATAAACTAAAGTTGTCTAGCCTAAGAATGATCGGTGTCCTAAATAAAATGATATTAAAGATAAACTAAATAGAAATACTGTAGTAGATAAAAACACCTAGATATATCATGAAATATTTATATTGTAGTCTAGAAATAAAATACTAATCAAATGAATAAAACATGTATCATCCAAAAATTAATTTAGAAATAAACCTAAAATATTGCACGTAAAAACTAGAATAAAAATATTACTGCGACTAATAAATTTTTCTTTTTTTATATGAGCAGATTAAAAACCACTTAAATAAATAATACGAGATTACTAATAAAAATTTAACAGATTAAAAATTAACTACGAGATTAATTTTTATGCTAATTAAAACTAGATAACTGTTGACTTAATTAACTAGCTGAAAAATAGGGGATTAAAAAACTAACCTGCATGCTGTTGAGTCGAGCGCCGTAGAAGATCTGGTCGTCTCCTTTTCCCTGCCGCGCTGTGTTGCTGTGGAAAGAAAACAGCTGTTGCACCTTTGGACTCCGTGCGCAAACAGAAGCAGCCTTCAACTGTAGCCTGTTGTGTAGATCCCGCTCTAGGTGTAGTAGCCGGCTACGCACAAGCCAGGAAAAAAACAATTATTTTTTTCGCTCGGTTCCACGCAACTGCATCAAGGCTGTTGTGCTGCTACACGTCGATGTGTGCTGCTGCTGTAAAGGAAAAAAATTGATCGCACGTTGTACGCGTGCAGCTCCTGTGCTCCGGTGGGCCCCATTGATTTGACAACTCTTGTGTGTGCTAATACGTTGCATCGGCTTGCTGCCCGCTGCAGGCTGGCGCTGCGTGGCTAGCGCTGCGCGCTAGCGGCTACCTATGTTGCTAGCTGCCGCGTCTGCTGTGCCGCGCCAATCAATGCCGCTACTGCTGCTAATTTCGGCAAAGAAAGAAAAACAACGACGGCGACTGCAATAGCAGATCAATACCAGCGTCGGCGGCGACGAAAATATGTGGACTGTAGATTAATTGCGAAAACAGTCACCCTATCCCTAGGGGGTAGGGGACTATTTATAGGCGACCCATAATACATGAAAAAGACTAATTTACCCCTAGGGTAAATTACACTGACTCTAAAATAAAATCCAAAATTACTAAAATACCCTTAGAAAAATCAACTGACTTAAATAAAAATATTCTGGACTTAAAAACTAAATATTAATATCCTAAAAACAAAATAATCACCGGTTGTCAGTTTTGTGCCTAAACTGACAAAGCGTCCACCGTCTTCGCACTGGGTACCTGGATTGGGCCGACCTGACCCCGCAGCTTCCTCAGCCCGGCAATCGTTCGCCGCCCGTGTACCTGAGTCAAACCTGGTCAACAGACCAGTGGATCCTCTGCCGCTCCTAGCCCATGTACTCGGATTGGGCCAGCCCGACTCCGCGGCTCCTTTGCCCGACTGTCGCTCGCTGCCCATGTACCTGAGTCACACGCGCCTCAGACACGGCATGTCTTCATGTCTCTTCTTGACATCCGTTGACAATCACTAATCACATCTGGAGCATAAGAACCATGCTCTTCAACATGGTTTCTCAATCTCCCCCTTGATGAGTGCATTGTCAACACCCTCTTCAGCACTTCTTCACAACCTGCAAAAACATGTGGAAACACGAAAACAAAAACAAAAAGAAATAGAAGGAAGAAAATAAAAGTTTAACCTTAATGACCAAAAACCAAACAGAACCAGGAAAACGGTCATTATGGTTAACCAAAAATAAAGACTCAACAAGTGCAATCTTAGAACTATCAACAAGGATAATAGAGTAAAAGCAAAAGAAAAATAAAGAAGAAAGAAAAACAAAGTTGACTCAAAGTATCCTAAAAAGGATACACAACTCCCAAATCCCCTCGCAAACGCTCAAAGTAGACTGATCAAGGGGTTTGGTAAAAATATCAGCCAACTATTGATGGGTATCAACATGAACAAGATCAATGACCCCTTTCTCATATTGATCCCTCAGAAAGTGAAAGTGCGCGTCAATATGTTTGGTTTTTGAATGAAGACATGGTTTTTCCCTACACTAATTGCACTAGTGCTATCACAAAACAAAGGAACTCTGGAAGGGAAGAACAACCCAAAATCCCGCAAAGTAGAAATCATCCAAACCAATTGTGAGAAGCAGCTAGCAGCAGCTACATAATCAGCCTCAATAGTAGAAAGCGCAACTTCAGATTGTTTTCGAGAAGACCAAGAAACAAGCGAACAACCAAGAAGATGGCAAGTACCGAAAGTCGACTTGCGATCCAGCCGGCACCCACCAAAATCAGCGTCAGAAAAACCAGATAAATCAAGAGACGATGATGCAGAATAGTAAAGACCTAGATCAAGAGCATAAGTAAGGTACCTAAAAATACGCTTGACAGTCTGCCGGTGAGATGCGCGTGGTGAAGACTGAAAACGCACGCACACACCCATGACAAACTGAATGTCCGGTCTCGTCGCAGTCAAGTATAGCAGCGATCTGATCATCCCTCGATATTCTCTCTCGTTGACCTTGACGTCGTTCTCGTCCTTGTCTAGACCTCCAGATGTACCCATTGGGGTCATCTGTGGCTTTAGCTCTCTACCAAAATCAAATTTCTTTAGCATGTCCCGTGTGTACTTACCCTGGTGGATGAAAATGTCGTCCTTGGTCTACTTGATCTAGAGCCCTAAAAAGTACTTGAGCTCACCCATGAGACTCATCTCAAACTCGCTATGCATCTGCTCAGAAAACTTGGACACAAGCTCATTAGTAGAACCACCAAAAATAATATCATCCACGTAAATCTGAGCAACTAATAAGTCAGACCCATCTCTAAGCAAGAAAAGAGTCTTGTCCACAGAACCCATCATAAAACCTTTCTGCAACAAGAACTGTTTCAGGCGATCATACCAAGCCCTGGGGCTTGCTTCAGACCGTATAAAGCCTTCTGCAACTTGAAAACATGTCGAGGAAACTTAGGGTTCTCAAAACCGGAGGGCTTCTTAACATAAACCTCCTCCTCTATATACCCATTCAGAAAAGCACTCTTAACATCCATTTGAAAAATATTAAAACCTTTAGAAGCAGCAAAGGCCAAAAGAATACGAATGGACTCAAGACGGGCAACAGGGACGAAGGTCTCCTCAAAATCAATACCTTCTTTCTGGCAAAAACCCTGTGCTACTAATCGAGCTTTGTTGCGCACCACAACTCCATCTTCACCTTGTTTGTTCTTAAACACCCACTTTGTGCCTATGGTGTTGCATCCAAGTGGCAGCTCAACTAGTGTCCAAACCCGATTGCGAACAAAATTTTCACGCTCTTCTTGCATGACGTTTATCCAATTTGAATCAGAAAGAGCATGAGAAACGTCTCTGGGCTCAAAAGTAGCAACAAAAGCAGACTCAGCAAACAAAGAAAGGGAACCAACTGAGGACCATAAGGATCTCTCAGTAAGATCACCGATGATGAGCTCTGAGGGGTGATCACGCTGAACTGCTCAGGATCCTAGGTGATCTGAAGTCACCTCACCGGAGTCAGCAACTGGCTCCTCTGGACTCGGCTGAGAAGTCATCTCACCGGAGTCAGCAACTGGCACCTCTAGACTCGGCTGAGGAGGCTCGATCGAAGTAGAAGGAGTAATCATAGGTTCGTCCTCATCCTCAGTCGAAGTCTCAGAAGGTGTGGGGTCTGCGGGTTGTGCACAGGGCCCACCCTCATCATCAGCAAGAGTGTCATCATCTTCCTCGAAGATGGACTCTCCAAGCTCATCATCTCCAAAAATCTCAAAAGAAGGAGTCAGCGAAGGCATAGACTCATCAAAAGAAACCTCACAAGTCTCGACGAGAAGTTGAGAGTCCAGGTTCCAAACACGAAAGCCTCGAGAGTGCAAAGCATAACCAAGAAAGACTCCATCCCAGCAACGAGTCTCAAACTTGTCCAAATGCCCTCCCTTCTTGAGCACAAAGCACTTGCATCCAAAATCTCGCAAGTGACTCACCTTGGGTTGTCTGCCAAAAAACAACTCATATGACGTCTTACCTAAGTAAGCTCTAAGAAAAATGCGGTTGGCTAGATAGCAAGCTGTGTTCATTGCTTTAGCCCAAAAATTCCTAGGAGTCCTATGCTCATCGAGCATCGTCCTAGCCATCTCGACTAGCGTGTGGTTCTTTCGTTCCACAACGCTGTTCTATGGGGGAGTGTAAGGGGCAGAGAACTGATGATCAAGACCCTGATCACTACAGAAGCTGACGAACTAAGAGTTCTTAAACTCAGAGCCATTGTCCGAATAAATTGCTCGCATCAGACCATTGTTCTCGTTCTTCAGCTTCAAAATAAGGTCATGAACATACTGAAAAGTCTCATCCTTAGACTCTAGAAAGTAAACCCACAAGAATCGAGAAAAATCGTCAACTATCACAAGGGCGTACCACTTCCCACCGACTGAGCGTACTCGAGCTGGATCTACTGTATCCATGTGCAACAGCTCTCCCGGGTACGAAGTCATCACCTGAGTCACAGGTGCGTGAGAAGCGGCAACCATTTTCCCATGATGACATGGATGACAAACTAGATCCTTCTCCATCTTAAGCTTAGGCAACCCTCGGATAAGGTCCATAGAACTCTATCTGACAAGCAGATCAAAGCTCAAATGACCTAGCCTTCTATGCCACTTCCAGAGCTCAGAGGAGGATCCGACCATCAGACAACGAGAATGGCCAGAAGAACTAGAGAAATCAATACGAAAAACCTTACCGAAAGGTAAGATCCGGCAAACTAAAGATCCTCTAGAATCAACAACAGAAGACATACCCTTCTTAAATCGAACCTCTAAACCATCCTCAAGAAGTTGCGAAACAGAAATTAGATTAAAGTTCAGATTTCCAACTAAAGCAACATTCTTCAAAGAGAAATAATCAGAGGTGCGAATCGACCCAATACCTTATACCTTCCCTTGACCACTGTTCCCGAAAGTGATGTATTCCTTGGAGCTCGAGGGGGAGAGGCTGGAGAACCATTCGTGGTGTCCCGTCATGTGGCGAGAACATCCTAAATCCATGATCCACATGTCCTCCAGTCCTCGATCCTGCAAGTTCAATGGTCATGAGTGGGAGCAAACAGTAGAACACCAGGTTTTGCAAAGGTGCTAAACCAGTGTCGAGCCATCTGCTCGTAAGTAGGAAAGCAGAAGGAATCATATGAGTCTGGACCAAAACACGACTCAAAGCATGGTCCTCTGTTCTGCCTAAAATCACGGCCACGAGGTCCAAAACCGTATCCATAATGGTTTGGAGCTCTGCCGGAACAAAAACCACCCTCCGGAGCACGGTCATAAAAACCATCTCCTCTACTACCACCTACACGACGTGGCCTAGCCTCTAGCCTCTATCTACATCGAGGAACTCTCTGTCTACCACCTTGCTGGTAGAACTGCTCCTGCCCACCTCGAGCTCTCTCTGCTCGCTCAACCCGCTTCCTCCTGAAGAAAAACTCCTCAAGATGCTCGTCTCTTTGACAAAACTCACAGTGATAGGTAGGCTTCTTGGGATGTGGTTGAGGCTTGGGATTCTTAGGCTTGGTGGTGTTGGGTGTAGCATCTTTGGTGTGAGAGGGTCCAGGTAAAGAATCAAGAGAAGTGTGGAGAGGTTTAGGCTTTGGAACCCAGATTTGCTTCTTAGGTGGAGCTTTAGGTTGTTCTTGGAACACTCCATCATTGGGCTGACTATCCTTAAAGGACTCAGTGGAGTGAGTCTTGGGATATCTCTGTTCAGGAGTCATCTTACTCCACTCCACTGCTCGGCTAATGGCAATCTCAAAATCAGCTTTGGAATAGGTGTAACCTACCCCAAACCCATCCTGTCTATTGAACTGCTAGATCATCATGCCAAGTTGTGGCTCTCTGGCACTAATCTAACTCAGGATCTGACGGAGGTAAAAGTTCTCGTTCTGAACATCAGCTAGCTCATCTCTCAAGGAAGCTAACACCTCCACCTGAGACAAACAGATCTCACACTCTCTATCAACTTCGACAAACTTCTCAGCTTTTAGCTTGATCAACTCCATTCTCATGGACAAGCAGTTCTCACAAACAGTAGGTGGAACTTATAAGGTCTCAAGCTCTAGCTTAGTCTGCTCTAGCTTAGCTCTCACTCTAGCTAACTCGCCCACCTGCTCATCACTCTTGGCTCTCAGCTCAGCTATACTAGCTAAATGGGATGGGCAGTCTACACACGGCACAACGACAGTGGCATGAGCATCTTTCAGCTCCTGCTGAGCGCTTTCAAGCTCAGTGGCCATAGCGTCTCTCTCATCTACTCTCTCTGTGTACCTGGACTTCAGAGTCATCAGGTCACACAACAACACCTCACAGTTCAGACACTCACTACTATCACCCAAGCAAGGGAAGAAGACAGACTCTTAATTTTGTCATTTGCCATGGCAAGCTCACTCTCAAGCTCATCTATCCTCTTCTTAGCCCTTCTAAGTAGTTTCTCATGATACTTCAACTCCTGATGGTTCTGTTCTAGTAAATTAACAACTTCTTTTTCATAGGAAGATACATTCTCATCGTCGTCGTCGTCGGAGTCATCGGAGGAGCCCTTTTCTTCCTTATCCCCAAGAGCCATTGAATAGAAACTCTTGCGGGGTCTTTGGCTATGACGCGAGTGACTCTTCGGCTTGTCCCCGAAGGCCATGAAGTAGAGGCCCGCCAGATCGTCCCTGTCCTTCCCCTTCCTGATCATGATCTCTTCATCACTTGAACTTGAAGATGAGGAGGAAGACGAAGATCTCTTGGAGTAGATTTTCTCCATCTCGGCGAAGAATGCCTTGTCTCGCTTCTTGTTCTCATGCCTGTAGTCCTTCAGAGCCTTTCGAAAGAATCTTGTCTTGGGCTTGCCCTTTGTGGAAGTCGAGTTGTCGTACTTGCCGGAGTCGTAGGAGTTACCACCGGTTCCCTTCTTGTAGCTCTACCATGGGGCAGTCGGCGATGAAATGACCTGGATCACCACACTCAAAACATCCGGATTTTGTGTCGTGTCTCTTAAGCATTCGTTTATCATAGACACGTCGCACCTGGTTGTTAAACAAACACAGATCATCATCTCCTAGCGAATCAAGCTGTTCCTCGGAGATAGACATCAAGGAAAATGCAGTACTACTCAAGGCAGTAGGATCAGCAGACGGTGTCACAAGGGCCAGAGTTTTTGAGCCAGAACCAGTGAGATTTGATCTCAACTAGATATCAACCTCTGAGGCCTTGATCTTACTAAAAAGCTCTGTGACAGTCAAGGTATCATAGGAAGCGCTCTCAACAATAGAAGAAACCTTGATCTCCTAGATCTTAGGGTCCAAGGTATGAAGAACCTTAAGCGCCTGTTCATGATCTGAGACCAGCTGATCATGCTCGGCCTTGTTGATGCGAAGCTTGTTAATGATCGATTGAAATCGACCAAACAAAGCCTCAACAGTCTCACCCGGCTTCTATGAGAAATTTTCATACTCACACTGGTAGGTCTGATAGAGCCTAGCCTTGAAATGAGTTGTCCCCTCATGGTGTGCCTGGAGGGTAGCCTAGATCTCTCGAGCAGTGGTGAGATGGCTAACATGCTCAAAATCACTAGGACCTAGACCAGAAAGCAAAATGTTCACTGCTTTGCTATTGTTCTGATACTGGGCAATTATATCAGCGGAAGTACTTTCAGCAATAGGAACTATGGTGAAAGTAGGGTGAACACAAATATCCCAAATGTCCGAGCTCTGGCTCATAAGATAGGCTCGCATGCGAGTCTTCCAATAAGTGTAGCCAAAAGCTTCAAGGGACGGGATTTTACCAGAAGAAGTCATGATCACTACCTAGGTTTAGAACCGGTTAAGGTATGGAAAAAACCCTAACCTCGCTCTGATACCACTTGTAGGACCGAAAGTAGCGACCAGAGGGGGGGTGAATGGGCGCCTAAAAATTTCTTGCTAAACTATGACCTAATCCCAACACCCAAACGAACTTAACCAGACAGATAGTATTAGCAAAGCAACTTGAATGAACTAAAGTTGTCTAGCCTAAGAATGACTGGTGTCCTAAATAAAATGATATTAAAGATAAACTAAATAGAAATACAGCAGTAGATAAAAACACCTAGATATATCACGGAATATTTATATTGTAGTCTAGAAATAAAATACTAATCAAATGAATAAAACATGGATCATCCAAAAATTAATTCAGCAATAAACCTAAAATATTGCACGTAAAAACTAGAATAAAAATATTACTATGACTAATAAATTTTTCTTTTTTTATATGAGCAGATTAAAACCACTTAAATAAATAATACGAGATTACTAATAAATATTTAACAGATTAAAAATTAACTACGAGATTAATTTTTTATGCTAATTAAAACTAGATAATTGTTGACTTAATTAACTAGCTGAAAAATAAGGGATTAAAAAACTAAGCTGCATGCTGTTGAGTCGAGCGCCGCAGAAGATCTGGTCGTCTCCTTTTCCCTGCCGCGCTGTGTTGCCATGGAAAGAAAACAGCTGTTGCAGCTTTGGACTCCGTGCACAAACAGAAGCAGCCTGTCGCCGTAGCCTGCTGTGTAGATCCCACGCTAGGTGTAGCAGCCGGCTACGCACGTGCTGCACAAGCCAAGAAAAAACAATTTTTTTTCGCTCGGTTCCACACAACTGCATCAAGGCTGTTGTGCTGCTACACGACGACGTGTGCTGCTGTTGTAAAGGAAAAAAATCGACCGCACGTTGTACGCCTCAAGCTCATGTGCTCCGGCGGGCCCCACTGATTTGAAAACTCCTGTGTGTGCTAATACGCTGCATCGGCTTGCTGCCCGCTATAGGCTGGCACTACGCAGCTAGCGCTGCGCGCTAGCGGCTACATGTGTTGCTGGCTATCGCGCCTGCTGTGCCGCGCCAATCAATGTCGTCGTTGCTGCTGATTTCGGCGAAGAAAGAAAAACGACGACGGCGACTGCAATAGCAGATCAATACCAGCGACGGCGGCGACGAAAAATATGTGGACTATAGATTAATTGCGAAAAACAGTCACCCTATCCCTAGGAGGGTAGGTGCCTATTTATAGGCGACCCATAATACATGAAAAAGACTAATTTACCCCTAGGGTAAATTACACTGACTCTAAAATAAAATCCAAAATTACTAAAATACCCTTAGAAAAATTAACTGACTTAAATAAAAAATATTCTGGACTTAAAAACTAAATATTAATATCCTAAAAACAAAATAATCATCGGTTGTCAGTTTTGCGCCGAAACTAACAAAGCGTCCACCGTCTTCGCACCGGGTACCCAGATTGGGCCGACCCGACCCCACAGCTTCCTCGGCCTGGCAATCGCTCGCTGCCCGTGTACCTGAGTCAAACCCAGTCAACAGACCAGTGGATCCTCTGTCGCTCCTAGCCCATGTACTCGGATTGGGCCAGCCCGACTCCATGGCTCCTCTGCCTGGATGTCGCTCGCTGCCCGTGTACCTGAGTCACACGCCCCTCAGACACGGCAGGTCTTCATGTCTCTTCTTGACGTCCGTTGACAATCACTCATCACATCTGTAGCATAAGAACCATGCTCTTCAACATGGTTTCTCAGTGGTTCACCTTCGCCTTGCTCCGTGGAGGCCCCCTTAGGGATTGGGTCGTCTTGGGACCTCAGCTTGATGATGACAGCCTAGGACACCGCCTTCGGACATCCTCGTGGCATGACGGATAGTCTTCCAAAGACATCGCCTCTTAGAGCACTCATTTGACCTTGCATGTTATAAAACCCGGATGGCACGAATGGAGCAATATAATATGGGGTAGGATAGCCAGGAGGTGGAATGTAACACGGTGGCCACTGTGCCATGGACCAATGGTATGGTGGAGGAAGCGGTGTCTCTAAAGGCTTCACCCATCGTTGGCTGAACCCACTCTTCCGAGGAGGGCTCAGCCTCATTGGAGGTCCTGGCCGAGCATTTTCTTTCTCAACCCTCTTCTTGTGCTTCTAGAGCAGCATGTCGTATGTCACCTTTGGCTTCTTGTGATTCGCAGCCGAAGACGATGCGTTTGTGTTCACTTTCCACACTCCTACCCCAGGGTTCTTTGGCACGAGCGTGTGTGGGTGCGGTTCTCTGATCACGACCTCTTTCCCCTTAGCGGACCCAGCCTGCTCAGGCCGAATCAGCACCTTCTTCCCATTGAGGTTGATAGTGTTCACGGGGAAAAGGTCCTGGTCGAGCTTCGTCTTGGGATTTGTATCCAATTTCAACCATCCTTCTTCTATGGTCGATTGAACCTGCCGACGAAAAATATTGCAATCGTTAGTAGAATGGGAATGAGAATCATGCCACTTACAATAAGCCCGCTTCTTCAAGTAATCGGTAGTCGGGATGACGTGACCCTTCGGCAACCTAACAAGTTTGTTCTTCAAGAAAAAATCAAATATTTTATCACACTAGGTCACGTCAAAAGAATACTTCACCTCGCTGGGCCGACTCTTGGTATGAGACAGTCGTAACTCAGTGCAAGTGATGGGCTTGGCCTTACTAGACCAAGTCCACTCTGTGGTGTATATGTCGGCTGAGTCATCCTTGCTCTCTAATGATTCCTCATTGGAGTGCTTCATGACGTGCACCTCGGCCTTAGGCTTGTTAAATGTCTTAGTGAATTTTCTACTCTTAGCTCGACTTTCCTGAACCAGAGCCTTCTGTAGAACCTGACTAACATTGAAGAAATCCTGGCCATCTAGCCTCTCCTTGAGCTCAGAGTGGAGACCATTGAAGGCTAGGTCGGCCAAGTCTCTATCAAAAATGTTTAAAGTAAAACATCGGTTTCTAGTGTCCCTAAAACATTTAACGTACTTAGAGACGCTCTCATTAGCCTTCTGTCTAATCAATGTCAAGTGTGAAAGTCTAAGCTCGGTTTCCCCAGTGTAAAAACAATCATGGAACTTCTGCTCCAAATGGGCCCAAGTCTGAACGGAGTTCGGCGGTAACACCGAAAACCAAGTGAAAACGGTGCTGGAAAGCGATAGAGAGAACAATCTAAGCTTCAACGCATCTGACCAACTAGCTTCGCCACACTGCGCTAAAATTGGCCTATGTACTCTAGGGTGGTCTTACTACCTTCACCGTCAAATTTTATAAATTTAGGCACCCTAAAGTCGCGCGGGTACGGGATGGTGTCAAAGTGATCAAGGTATGGCTTGTGATAAACCCTAACCCGACCTCTGGGTGTCCAACAAGCACACTCTCTAAACAATGCGCGGATCCACTCGTCAAAGTCGTCTACGCCTCCTGCCTATGCGCGTCTCTCGTGCGGGGGCATGACACGTGGTGGTATATCATGGTGTCGGCCATGCGGCTCCTCCTCTCATGGTGGCTTGTGATACAGGACGTAATTGGGCCTATGTGGGTGTGCAGGAACAGGAGGTGTGGGTAGCGCGGGGTGAGGTAGTGTAGGTGCGGGCGGCGGTGCATAGTGTGTGATAGGGGTGGTCTGACCAGCCATAGGTTCAGTCTAACCGAGGGTGTGATAGCTAGTCGGACCGGCCTAATGGCCGATCCGACTGACAAGGCCATACGTCATCTCGGCCAGTGATGGTGTGGCCGTAGACGCTATGGCCTTCCCGGTACTCCCATCGGTCCTACTGTGTATATGATGGACAAGGGGTACACTAGCTATTGGAGTTGGGGAAGCGGCCTCGGAAAAGCCGAATATCCTAAACACTACCTCCATCTTAGAGTCGATCACGACCTCTACGCGGTTTTCAATAGTAGGGCTAACGGCCTAGTCTACTGATGTGGCTATTTTTTGCTCGATGTACCGGGAGGATAGTCGAGGGGACGATGGTGTTACCTTAGCCCCGTAGAGATCATGGATGTCGATGTCATGCTTGACGAATCCCCCGCGGGTCTTGGTGAAGCGGCCAAGAAAAAGAGTGTGTAGCTCCCTTGTCCTGGCCTCGAGTTCTGCCCTATCCTCCTCGGAGAGGTCGTCAAGGGTGGGGAAGATGATGTTGTTGTCGTCGATCTCTGAGCTCCCCACCTTATTCATTGGCGTCGAGGGTCCCGGTTATGTAGAGGTAGTAGGTGTACCTGTAGCCGATGTAAAAGTGTTTAGCATGTATGTCCCTAGCGGAGTCGCCAAAAAGTGTGTTGACACTAAAGTGTGCCAAACACACGGATGCTGATCCGGTGATCCAAAAGCATACAGATATTTAGGAGTAAACCCCTAAGCGTAACGCAACGCTGATGTCGCGTTCTGACGATCCTCAAATAGTGGTGAGGAAATAACGAAGTCGCTAGGCAATCAAATAATATCACAGAATAATATTCAATTAACCGATGTGTAAGAAAATAACTAAAAATAATTAAACCTAATCGGCTAGCTAAAACCGATTAAATCAAATAGGGGTTGTGCGGTCGGACTAGCCTAGGGCTGCCGTTCAGGCCGATTAGGGAGCTGCAGTTTGATCGGCCAACTGCGGCAGGTTGACCGCCAGTACAGAAAAGGGCGCATCGGGGCCTGACTGCACACCACCGGTTGGACCGACCGTGTGCCACCGGTCGGACCGGCATGTGCCAGCGACGGGATTACGACACGACACAACCCGGTCAGATCGGCATGTCAACGCTGGTCAGACTGACAGTGACAGATCCGATCGCCTGGGTCATCCGGCGATCGTCTTGCTGTTGGTGCCTTTGCCCGAAACTTCTTAGCGAAGATAAGAGAGATGAAACACTATAAAACACCAAAAACCAGAGGTAACTCGGCCAAGGGACCGAATTACCGGTAAAAATCGATAAAATGATAGAAATCCGTTACATGGATGAAACAGACGATTCACGAGTGAACCGACAAGGGCTTACTGTGATTATGACACGGTAGACGGATGGTTTCCAGTGAAAACCGGCAAAGATGGACGTTAGAACTAAACCTAGGGAAAAAAGGTAGATTGAAAAGTAACAGTACGATTCAAGGAAAATAATAGATTGGATCTAATAGAGTTTTGGGGGGGGCTCCTTGAATCGGCCTTGCCTCTATTTATAGAGGTTGGTCATGAGTGCCTGGACTCTATTTTGAGTTGGACATGGGTTCCAAGTCGTCAATAATTAATTAGAGATAAAATAGACCTAAAATCAACTAATCTAAATTGGATATAGATTTGGCCGATCTGACCGGGCCTACATGGCCGGTTGGACCGGCCTGTGCCAGGTCTCGGCATATTTTCGGTAAAACTACCAAAAAGTGATATTTTGATAATTTTGACCATTAATGCCATTTTTTGCTATCAACACTCTCCTTGTTCAAATGATTTTGACACCACCTTCTTATTATAGAACCTGGCAATCCTTGCTTTGTTTTCTTCAACTTTTTCGAGGGCTCTCAATCAGACTAGCGCTAGATTGTCTAGGCCATCAGTCATCAAATTATAATACTCATCGGCTATGAGTTGATCTTGTAACATGAACCTTCTTGAGTCGATGTTATTCTCCCACAGTAATACTTCTTCGTGGCCATAGACTAACTAATATGGTGGCACTTGAGTGTATCAGTGTCGTGCCATCCGATAAGCCCATAGTGCTTCTGATAAGGACTGATGCCAATGCTTCGGCTTTTCATTGACCTTACGCTTTATTAACTTGATCAAACTCTTATTTGATGCTTCTGCTTGACCATTAGCATGTGCGTAGTATGACGATGAATTTAAGAGCTTGATCCCCATATTGGCCGCGAACTGCCGAAATTTCTCTAATATGAAAATTGTCTCTTGATCCGTGGTGATAGTCTATGGAATTATGAACCGATATATTATATGCTCCCTGGTGAATTCAATGGCATCAGCAGATGTGACTTTCTTGAGTGGAATGGCCTCTACCCACTTTCTTGGGTTCATTGCCGATAGGGGTGCCCTCTAGACGACTCAAAATTTCTGACAATCCTGACATCCCTTATAATATTTATGCAGTCCACCATAGTCGGCCAGAAATAACCTGCTCTCTGAAGCAACAACTTCATCTTCTGGGCCGACTGGTGTGTCATGCATATGCCATCGTGTACCTCACACATCACCACTTTCGCTTCTTCGATCCATATGGACTTTAGGAGAACCCCATCGATTGTTCGGTGGTACAAGTCTTCGCTGAGAAGGATATATTTTGTTGATTGGAACCTGAGTTTTCTTGGTGCCGACGTCGAAGGATTTTTCAAATAGTTGATGATGTCATGCCTCCAATCATCGGCTTCTATTTTCACGATTTCCACTTCAATCGACCTGGGCATCGACTTGTATCCTGACACCGTTTGGGCCAAATCGTTTGCATCTGAGTTCTGTTCTCTTAGGATATGAGTGAAAGCCACACTTCAAAAACTTGTCATTATGGCTTGGCACCGATCATGGTATTCTCTTAGTACATCATCCTTGCATTCATATTCCTTTGATAGTTATCTCATAATCAGTAGAGAGTCCCCGAGAATTTCCACTGTGTCAGCCCCTACTTCCAATAACTGCAATCCTTTCAGCATTGCTTCATACTTGGCCTTATTGTTGGTGGAGAATGGCTTGATGGTGTAGGAAAACTCAAATGATGCCCCCGGAGGGAAGACGATCACTAGGCCGATACCACATCCGTGTCATCATACCGACCCATCAAAGAACAATGTCCATGGTGCCGGCTCCACATGGGTTACTGCCTTGTCCCTGTGCTGAACTATGAAATCGGCTATCGCTTGACCTTTTATTACTTTAGCCGATTCATATCTGAGATCAAATTCGGTTAGAGTGAGGACCCATTTTCTGATACGTCCCTTCAATACTGGGGTCGATAGCATATATTTGATGACATCGGCCTTGCATACTATGGTGCACTCCGTTGAAAGCAGATAATGTCTCAACTTAGTGCATGCGAAGTACAAGCATAGACATCTTCTCCACCGTCGGGTATCGGGTCTCTACATCTAGAAGCCTCCTGCTGAGATAGAAAATTACCCTCTCCTTCTTGTCGACTTCCTGAATCAGAACTGCGCTGATGACTTCATCATCGGTCGATAAATATAACTTGAACGGAGCCCCTTTCTGTGGTGGCATCAATACTGGTGGTGAACTTAGGTATTCTTTGATTTCATCAAAAGCTCTTTGCTGCTTGTCTCCCCATGTGAATTCCTGGTCGGGCTTCAACTTTAGCAACGAAATGAACAACTCTATTTTCTTCGAGAGGTTCGCTATGATCCTTCTGAGAAAATTTATCTTCCCGATCAATGACGGCAATTTAGTTTTATCGGCAGCGGGTTGAGTGTTCTTTATGGCCTCGATATTGCGCTGGCTGATCTCGATCCCTCTTTCGTGCACAATAAAACCTAGGAACTTCCCCGCCGATACACCAAAGACACATTTTTCGGGATTCATCTTCAATCTGTATTTCCGAGTCCTCTCTAGAACTTGTCGTGGATCGGCCACGTGGTCTTGAATGCTGCTTGATTTCACCACAACATCATCAATGCATATCTCTACTAACATGCCGATCCGGTCGTAAAAAATATAATTCATGGCTCTCTAGTAAGTCGCTCTTGCGTTCTTCAAGCCGAAGGTCATCACTACCCACTCATATAACTCGATGGCTTCTAGCCACTGGAAAGCCGTTTTATGAATATCTTCATCAACCAAGAAAATCTGATTATAGCCTGCATTTCCATCCATGAAGTTGATGATCTTGTGACCTGATACGGCATCCACCGACAAATCTATGATCGACATTGGGTACTCGTCTTTTGGGGTCACCTTATTCAGATCTCTGAAATCAACATAAATTCTAAGCTTCCCACTTTTCTTCCACACTAGTACTATATTCGACACCCATTCTTCATATCAACACGGCCTTATGAACCCCGCGTTGTATAGCCTTGTTACCTTGGCCTTTATATCTAGGTGTATTTATTTCTTAAATCACTGAGGTGACTTCTTGAATGGTCGATATCCCTGTTTTATCGGCAACCGATGTTCTACGATCGATTGGCTTAAGCCCGACATCTTGTGATACTCCCATGCAAAACAATCCCAATATTCCCGTAGCAACGTGATTAGTCCAGTCTTTATCTCATCGGGAAGTTGAGCACTTACGAAGGTTGGCCTCGGCTTGTCACCAGGTCCGATGTCTACTTCTTGAAGTTCATCGGCCACGGAGAAACCCTGGCCGAGTTTACCCTCTGTTTCATCGATGTTGTCTTCATAGGGTGAACTTGGGATGTTTATTGTGGATTGGTCCAACCCCATCATCTATTACTCCAATGGTGTTATTGTCCTGAGTCTTGTCTGACCGACGGGCAAAGTCTAGTGTCCCACTGGGCGTGCTAAAAAGTGTGTTGGTGCGTTTTTTGGTCACACTTTGACACACGCGTGGCCTAGGAGATTTGCTTAACTCCAGTGCAGGTTCTACATTCTTAGAAAAGGGGGTTCAAGGTGTGTCAATCAGTTTGACCCTACAACTGATAAGGAAATAGGAAAATATGATCAACAACATAGCCTATCAGCTATCGAACCGATGACCGCGATAAGGATGGAATACTCGTGGAATATCATGTCGATCGATCATAGGGCCAATGACCATAGGTGAAGCGATCGGGCGAGCGTGCCATCAGCTAATGAGATCGGCTAATGAGTGTGTCCTCGACACCACTACGTGACGCGACACGAAAAAAATCGATTGGGCGCTTAGGCGGGATTGCAAGAAAACAATTTCATTGTTACATGGGCTGGCATGGCCCGATTAGCAAAACAGGCCGACCTAGCAGACTAAACCTATTTTGTGCCATGTCTGGGCTTATTGTTTGGCCCACGGGCAAGTAAGGCACGACCCGTTTAGTAATCGTATCAGGCCTGCCCATTAATAAACGGGTCGTGTCTCAACAGGCCTATGCCAGGTCGGGCTGCCCGTTTCAACATCTATAACTTAACCATACACAACTCAGATGTACCCACGAGTACATGATGCCACTATGCTTTGGTCACATCACCCAACCAACACGCACGAGTCAAGATTATTTCTAACAGGAGACAGAGTAATAATATATGCACAAGACCATGGCGGTGCCAGGCAACAGCGTGGAGGGCAGTGGCGGTTCTACAGGGTGGTCCAGGTGGGCCCTGGACCACCCTGTATTTTAGCCCAATAACATCTATTAGCTCATTTTCATTTTTTTAAATTATAGTGTTGCTAGAAAAATTATTTACATATGGAAAATAATATTACTTGTTTATGTACATAATTTGGATGACATTATTTAGGCTCTCGTTCTGTAATAGAAGAACATTGTAAATATTTTTAACTTAACAGTGCTCATTTCTAATTAAAGTTGCATCAATAATATTTCTTGTATTTTAGCTCAATATTATCTATTAGCCCATTTTTCATTTTTTCAAAATTACAGTGTTGCTAGAACTATTTATTTACATATGGAAAAATAATATTACTTGTTTCTGTCCATAATTTGGATGACATTATTTAGGTTCTTGTCCCATAAGAGAGAACACTGTAAACATTTTTAACTTAATAATGCAAAGTAAGGAAAATATGATTAATGTCATTTCTAATTTAAGTTGCATTAATAATATTCTGTTTGAATTGTGTGAGATTTTTTATGTTGTAATTTGCAAATTTTTGGACTTAGCTGTTGATTTTAGTTGATTTATAATGTTATGAAATAGAAATGTTATATTCATGTTATATTTTGAAAAAAATCGTATTTTGCATTGAGTTTATAATGTTACGAAAATTTAACGTATATAATAGGAACACCCGGATAAAAAATCCTGGAGCCGCCACTGGTGGAGGGAGGCAACAACGTGGAGGGAGGACGGAAGGGGTAAGCGTCTCCGGCAGCCGGAGACGTGGGCGGCAGTGGAGGGACAGAGGAGGGCTTGCTCCGGCCGGAAGGGGGATGGTATGTATATCGCGGCAGAGGCAGACTGGCAAACGAAGCCTCAGCCTCAGCCTCAGCCTCCAAGAGGAAAATCACACACGCACTTGTGTTGGATAATTCATAACTGCATTGCATCTTTTGTTTGCTTTATTGGAGTAAAAATAAGATAATAATGATCCGATATTCCGATATTATGTCGGACACTATATTATTACATTACAGGGACACGACTTGGGAGATTTATACTATATAATATGACGATGATGCTGATGGCATTGTATAATAAGATCAATACAAACCCATTTGTGGGACAAGCAAAGCAACAGCGCCAGTGCAGTCTCTCTCGCACCATCTTCAGAACATGTCGATGTCACCCTTCTTCTCCATCACATCATCTGAAAACAGAGGCGCGTCCAGCTTTGGAGGAGCCTGCCATGGAGATTGATAGTTAGCTAGGACTGGATTGCCTAACGATATCATCACCAAAAGTTTCTCTTTCTTTTACCATGGAGCGGACAAGAGGCCAGGTGATGCCCCGGAAGAAGGGGTGCCCTTTTATCTCGTTGGCGCCCTCGTACGACCCCAGCCTATTGGCAGGGTCCCTGTGCAGCAGTCTGTATATCAGCTGCCTCGCCGGGAGGCTCACCTGCTCATCACGCACGCACTCCTCACTCACCCACCACTAAATCAAACACAGTGCTGCTTAATTACTTTACTTACCGATATGCTCGCAGGAAATCTAATATCCTTGTGCAGGATATTAGCAAACGTCCTTTGTCTCGTTTTACCTCTGAAGGGAGTATAACCATAGAGTATTTCATATAGAAGAATTCCTGAATCAACAAACAACTTTGTTACCGCAACCTCAACGATGTGTCGTATAAGGGCATTCCAAGGCTACTCTGGCCTATCATTTTTCGATTCTCTATTCATCATTATTGAATAAACACTATAAGCCTATGTACCGTAATTGTATTGTTAGTAGAAGAATTATCTAGGGCCCACCAATCAACGGCGCTCGTATGCCCAGCTCCTGTAATAATCTCCTGCAAAACGACAAGGGTGCAATGCAACAACTCAATGTCAAAGATAAATATGTATCCATGATGAATAAAAGCTTGCCACACTGCACACAATAGCCGGAAAGTGACGACAACATATACCGATATACGTACAGGTGCAATATACTCCTCCGTGCCAACAAATGAATTTGATGCTCGCATAGGTTCTGCAAAAAATATGGGGTAACTCCTGCTTTTCCTCCTCTTTTTCTCATCAGTTTCTTCGGGAAGAAATACCTACCAAATAACAGGAAAAGACTTATTGTAGCTTGGGAAGACAATGATGTTATTGATCTCCAAAAAAAGTTATTGACCTACATGTCAAAATGTACAATAGAGTGGAAATAGTATTTTACTAATATAATAATATATTCTATCACTTGAAGATTGGTATAATGCTATTACCAACTATCGAGGGATTAAGCTCATGAGCCACACTATGAAGCTTTGGGAGAGAGTTATTGAGCATCGCCTAAGAGGAATGACGCATATCACCATGAACCAATTTGGATTCATGCCTGGAAGGTCAACCATGAAAGCAATTTTTTAATAAGACAGGTCATGGAGCGGTATAAGGAGCAGAAGAAGGACTTGCACATGGTTTTTATCGACTTGGAAAAGGCCTATGATAAAATACCTAGGAATCTCATATGGTGGGCATTGGATAAGCATAAAGTCCCAACAAAGTATGTTACGCTCATTAAGGACATGTATGACAAGGTTGTGACTAGTGTCCGAACAACTGATGGTGATACAAATGTTTTCCCGATCAACATAGGACTACATCAAGGTTCAGCTTTGAGCCCTTACCTATTTGCCTTAGTGATAGATGAGGTCACGAGGGATATACAAGGAGATATTCCTTGGTGTATGCTTTTCGCTGACGATGTAGTTCTAGTAGATGAAAGCCGGGAAGGAGTAAATAGAAAGCTAGAGTTATGGCGTCAGACCCTAGAGTCAAAAGGATTTAGAATTAGCAGGACCAAAACCGAGTATATGAGATGTGACTTTGGTACTACAATTAGTGAGGATGGAGACGTAAGCTTGGGAGGCCAAGTAGTACCAAAGAAGGACACCTTCCGTTATTTGGGATCGATGCTTCAGAGAGATGGTGATATTGATGAAGATGTTAGTCATAGGATCAAAGCGGGGTGGATGAAATGGCGTCAAGCATCGGGAGTCCTATGTGACAAGAGAGTGCCACAGAAGTTGAAAGGCAAGTTCTACAGGACGGCGATTAGGCCTGCTATGTTATATGGGGCTGAGTGTTGGCCTAATAAGAGGCGGCATATCCAACAACTATGTGTCACAGAGATGCGTATGTTGCGTTGGATATGTGGGCACACAAGATTGGACCGAATGAGAAACGATGACATACGCGATCGGCTAGGAGTAGCGCCAATTGAAGAAAAGCTTATGCAACACCGGTTGAGATGGTTTGGGCATGTCCACCGGAGACCCCCAGAGACACCGGTGCACAGAGGTATCATAAGACGGGTCAATAATGTGAAGAGAGGTAGAGGGCGACCAAACTTTACATGGGAGGAGGCAATCAAAAGAGACTTGAAGGAATGGAATATCCCAAAGGAGTTCTGTTTGGATAGAAGGGCTTGGAAAGAAGCTATCCACGTGCCCGAACCGTGATTAGGCCTTTTCCCTTTTAGTGCTCTTAAAAGCTTTTCCCCTCCCCTTTCTCTCTCTCTTTTTGGTGACTTCTTGTTGGGTTTCAACTCTAGCCTACCCCAACTTGCTTGGGACTAAAAGGCTTTGTTGATGTTAAGTGGCAGAACAATGACAAAGCATGTTGCAGTCAAAGGTTTCTCATCAGTGCAGGCAAAATGGTGATGTTTTATGATTTATTTGGAAGATAACGAGGTTAATGAATTAAAATTACTCTTGTGAGAAGAGACATATCAAACTATTACCTGCGGTCTGCAAGACGTCAGACAAGATAAATCAAAGTCTGTGAGGGAGATGTGCCCATCTCTTTTAAGTAAGATGTTCTCTGGTGTTAAGTCTCGGTAGATTATACCTGAAGATGAAAAGGAAACAAGGCACATTTAAAAGTAAAGTAACTGTTTTCCAATAAAATATGATGGATTATCAAAAAGAGATAGGCATATGTTAACCAGAGAGCAAATGGTTGGATCTCTTGTATGGTTAAACCTTCACCGAGAAGTGCTACCAAGGTTACTTCAATCTTTATGAATGGCATGCATTCAACATGGATAAATAAATTTTATAGGCTGTGTAATATGAATGGCTATAATTACAATCATTGGATGATGTTGATAGTTATCCCAACATACATCTAATTTCTATATATCATCTTCAGGAGAGAGTTTTACATGCACACAAATTAGGAACATTATGTATACACGTACCTTGGCAATGCAGATATTCTAGTGCAACAACCACTTCAGCAGCATAGAACCTGTGCAGACAATGAAATAGTATTATTCTATTATAGAACGTTTGTTGTAGAGCAGCTGGATTGAACAAAATCACAGCAGATTGAAGTAGCATGTCTGTGACTGTGATCATCTGAGCCCATTTGTAGCCCATGTGTGTTCAATCAAAGTTAAGCACATCATTACACCTGACTGCATCTTCATGTAGAACCTTCAGAGGTTGCCTGTCTAGAAGCCTAAAAAGCTCACCACCTGGGCAGTAGTCAGTAATGAGGCATATATGTGTCTTTGTCTGCCATGTTTTGGAAAAAAGAGAAAAGAATCACAAGATCATCAACTCTCCCCAAAAAGCATGAATTCCAATTAATCCTCTGATCCATCTAAAGTTTCATTCCTAGTAGAAAAAAGAATAGAAAAGTATGGTACAATAAACTAATCTACTTGGTTAATTCCATACTTCACAACCCCAAACCACCTTGTTTTTGGTGGGTGAATATTCATATGGTCTACAGGAAAAAATAATGATGGTGTCATATATAGCATATATGGTTCTAAACTCCCCCCTTTTAGGATGAAAACCATATTAATAACAAAAGAATTAGAGAAAACAGAAAGTAACACATAAAATTGGTGTACTAACAAAAGATTTCTGTGGCTATGATGAGGTGTTAAGACTTACGCACAAGGACAACAGAGTAAAACATACATGCTTACACAGGAATAAGAACATCTAACGTCTTAGCTAGCTTATATTGATTGAGCACACCTCAAATGATGCATATAACGTTGGAAGGAATGGGTGGTCCAACAGATCAAGGATTTGGCGTTCAGCAGTAGCTCTGTGGACCTGAAGGCATTAGAAAATTGTCAGAGACAGAAAGCAACAGAGTAACAGACATAGGTGGAAGTCAACTACATTGTCCTATGTTCATAAAAAGGGTAGACACTTCAAAAGGTTAATCAAGCATAAAACCTTATTTCGGTTAAGAATGATGTTTTTATCCATAGATTTCATGGCAAAGTATTCGCCTGTATTCAGCAACTCCACCAAGTGCACACTACAATTCCAATAATAATGCACATGATTTACTGTTGAAACTGCTAATGCAAATGAAAGTATAAAACTGTAGAAGAGTCAAATGTATTAGCAATAAAAGGATGCAAATTTAATGTACTTCCAATTAAAACCAAACCATAGAAGGATTTACCTTCCAGTGTCACCCGATCCTAAAGGTTTTACTGGCCTGAAATGTTTTAAACCAATGGTTTCACCACTCTCAAGAACCTACAAAAGAAGTGTTCTGTAACAGTATATAATATATTACACAAATAAGAAATGTTCTGTAAAGGCTATTGTATTCTATAGAAGAATAGTTAATCACTCTCCCAAATTTCTCTGGATAATGAAATTTTTATGCAGTAATCTCAAAACTGATGTGTGCATAGAAGTTTCGTAAATTATATGCATATCATACCTTTTGGATGGCTCTCCATGATGCAGTATCCTTCATATGTGGCTTTGGCAGGACTACCTTTGAGTGGTTAGCCCATAGATCCTCTGGTCTCTGAATATGACCATGGATTACTGTTAGAAGTAGAACTGCATGCATTTATTCATCTGATGAACCAAAGGAATGGTGCTCTAATCTTACCAAATTAGCATCTGGAAGTTCCTTCGCAGCCTCATCAATATTATCTGCAGTTTTCTTAACCTGCCACAAAAACATTTCAGTAATTTTTGAACAAACTGTGCTTTTATGCTTTCAGACAATTGAATGTCCATAGCAAAGGTCAGTTAACACTGAAAAGTTTAGTTTATCCAGACCAATGCAACAATCCATCCGGTGTTCGTGGGATTACCTTATCCAAATTCAGTGCAATTGATCACAAATATTCTTGGTAGAATTGAAACAAAATCAATCTAATAAGACACATTTTCTAACCAAAAGTAATTCCATGCATGGAGAAATAAAAGGGGCAAGTTATTCTAAAAATTGAAATCAGAAGATCAAAAATGAAAAGGAAAAAGAGAGCTAAAATAATTGACAGAAGAGAATGTTAGGCACATAGGTTTTATATAATGTGTGTGTTACAAGGTCACTAGCCCTGCTGTCGACTTCCAGGTCTAGAGCATGTTTTTTTCATGCTAGCTATTTCTTATAAAACATCAGAAGTATCAAACTACAATGCATGGTATTGATAAAGTAGTTACTGAAGACCCACCATACTTAAATTTTGTTGCTTTTTTAACATGCACAAAAATGCTGATAAAAAACAAACCAGAATGACTCCCTCTTTTGCAGCATCATCCCGAGTACGCTCAGTTCCATCCAATTGAACCCCAATGAAGTACTGAACATCACCCTAATCCACAGACAAATTGGATGCATCTCAAATAACATGCAAAAGAATTGCAGACCAACATATTGAATAACTTTGAAAATTTTCCCATGTCCATTACTAGAGTACCTTTTGATCACGCATCGGTTGCAAGTGAAAGAGGTTCCAAAAATTTTTACCTGTCCAAGTGATGAGCACCAATGGGTAAATTTAGCTAGTTTTCATTTCGACGAAAAAAATAATATATAAGTCATGTACAAGAATATGCAAGAAAGTGATGAGTAGCATACCACTCTTTGTATAATTTATCAGCTGAACGGTGACCTCTGTATGGTTATCTATGGCATCTCTTATTTTCCTAACTGTTGCACGGTCAGTTTTAGGACCTTGGAGAAACCTGCATGAAGAAGAGAGGAAAGCATCAGGAAAGTTGTACACTAGTCTTGTACATCAAAATGCCAACTTACAACGTAATTTACAATCTCAAATTTGCTACAAAATTGTGCATTGAAACCCTTCCAGTACATTGTGTATTAAAAGGGGCAAGGTGGATCATCATTGACCTGCAGTTTCTTCCCAATATTTCTTCACAGCTGTATTCTATCAATTGCAGAAAGCTATCGGATGCAAATATCTGAAATAACAACAACAAAATACATACAAGTTCACAACTCATGAAAAAGTTAATATACACATCAATAAAAAGAATAATGGCATCATAGGTACAAGAGGTCCCAGATGAATCTTACAATGGGATTATCAGGTAATCTAGGATCGGTGATGACAAAAAATTTCTCAATACGTTCAAGTGTAGTAGCCAAGTCTATACCCCTCCTCATTTCTTTCCTCCTAAACTCATCACCAAAGCTCTCAGGTCTTTCATCATCACTATCAAGCAGCAGATCTTCGTCTCTTGGTTTCAGCATGTTCTTCTCTACATTTCCATGGCCCATACCAAGAAAACTGCATGCACAAATTGAGTAAGACAAGATATAATCCAAACAACATGAAATGTGCAAGGAAATTAAGAAGATGCTACAATTTTATCAATTTGATCTGTAAGCATACCCCATAAATGAACGCAGACCAGATTTTCTAGTTTTACTCCCTTGGTCAGGTACTTCGCTGATCTTCTGAAGTGAATTTCTTATACCACTACGTAAGTTCTGGCCAGACCCACTTTCAGAGCTTCTCTTGGCAGGCACTTCGCTCATCGACATGATTAGTGACTCTTGTGATTTTCTTTTTAAGGTGTTATTGCTTGATTCTGACAATGAACGTGGATTCTTGAGAGCCAACACAAGCTCAGACACAGAGCTACGGGCCTGGTCCTTTTGTCTGGCTGTAAACATTGTTTTTTTTTCCTTTTTAGTTCGAAACCTAAATTTCTAAAAATTCCAAGACTTTGTGGTTAAAACCCTTCTGAAGCTCAAGATAAACAGTTAGTAGTACCGTCATATTTGATCAGTGATTCTGGCAGTCCATTTGGACGAATGACCGTATCCTTGTTCCCTTCGGTGTATTTGCTAACTTCCACTTGCATTCTGAAATGACAGTGCAAACAGTGAAATCAGAATTGCGATATCGCAAACACAGTAAGGTATATAATAAAAGAGGGAGTCCTTTGATCATACATTATCTTGGTGCAATGCATAATCTATTTATGTCATGTTATGATGAGAAAGCTGACCCGATGAACTTTAGGACCCTGCCGTCTTCATCCTTGAGAGGGGCAATGGTTAAGAGGTTCCAGAATGGTGTGCCGTCCTTCTTGTAGTTGAGGATGCGACCGCAGTAGTTTGAGCCAGCGGCGAGGGCCTGTCTGATCTTTTCAATCTCTCGAAGGTCGGTGCCAGAGCCTTGAAGGAAGCGGCTGCAGATGGTGATGCGCAGTGAACTTGACGCAGTCGGAGGACAATTTGTAGAATTGGATTCATGGATTGGTGAGCGGCACGAAAGAACGAACCAGTTTCTCCCGACGACCTCCTTGGCGGTGTAGCCGGTCATGTTGAAGAAGCCGGCGCTGGCGTACATGATGGGGTGGTCGGTGCGGCTGGCGTCCGACACCACGAACGTCTGCTTGAACGCCGACAGCGCCGCCCGCAGCTCCTCCGACACCCGCGGGATCGCCGCTCCGCCGCCGCTCTGGCTCTGCTGCTGCCTCTCCTCGGAGCTGCTGCAGGCCGACCCATCGGAGGGGCGTGCCGAGACGCCCTGGGGGCGGCCAGTGTGCTGGTCGGTCTGGAGCACGAGGCCCCACTCCGCCGCCCGCTGCGCCGCCTTGTCAACATCCTCCCTTTCACTGTCGGGGGCGTCGGGAGTAGCAAGGAACGGGGTGGCGGTGGACTTGGCGGCGGAGGCGGAGGAGGAAGAGGAAGGGTTGAAGACCTCGAGGGAACCACGGGAGCCGCGCGGCAGTTGGTGATGGCGGTGGTCCGGACTATCCTCTCCTGCAACATCATCGTTTTTTTCACTTCAAGGGAATTTAACTATTTGCCACTCTAAAGAACGACACCTCTTCAAATGCCATCTTCTTCAATGCAATTAACTATTTGCCACTCTAGATATGAGGTAGCTAATTTTTTGCCACTTTGCAGTCTAGACAGGCTAAATCAGCTGCCACATCAGCATCCACGTGGCGAATTGACGTCATTTTACCATTATGCCCAAACTTCTGGTTCCATCCTCAAATCCTCCCGGCGCACACCTCTGTTCTCACTAGCCGTCGGACCTTCCCTACCGGCGCCGACACCGGCTGCTCCCAGGCGCCACGCCATGCCTCACTCGCAGTCGCGTTGTTGCCTTGCTTCCTGCGCTTGCGCGGCAGCTCCCTATCGCGCACGGCGGCAAGCACCAGACACGTGTGGCCCGAGCGCCCGCTCACCCCCAAGCTCCATGGAGATGAATTTAATCCAATCTCCATGACATTTACAAGCTCATTTGTTCATGTTTGCTAAACTACTGTCATCCGGACTTCTGAATCGAGTTCCTTTATGGAACAACAAACTATCTTTTTGCATAAATTTCAGAGAAAACCAAGAAAAAGATTCAGGCCAACTTTGTAGTTTTAAGAGTTTTAGAACGTATTCACTGAACAACAAATTCTCTTTTTGCATAAATTTCAGAGAAAATTCTTCTTGTCTTAGAACAACAAACTCTCTTATAATGTAACATTGTTCATGAATCTCTTCTACAGAAGAAAAATGGCACACTTAGCATTGTAGCTTTCTCGTCGGAGGGGCAGCATCATATCTGCAGCTGGTCAACGAGTTCATGGCCTGTATGGCTGTATGGGGCCAGTCGGGCGAGCCGCACGCGCCTACTACCTGCCGCCGTGCGCAACTAGAGCCTGTCAAGTGCGGGGGAAGCGGTGCGGCGGCGGGACTGCTAGCGGCCGCGACGGCGACGAGCGAGGCGCAACTCCTAGGAGGGGTCGGCGCCGGCAGAGAGAGTGGCCGGCGGCTGGTGAGAGCGGTGGCGTGTGCAGAGAAAGGGTTCTTGGATGAAGTATGGGCATAATGGTAAAATGACATTAATTCTCCACGTGGATGCTGATGTGGCAGCTGATTTGGCACATCTAGACTGCAAAGTGGCAAAAAATTAGCTACATCATATCTAGAGTGGCAAATAGTTAATTGCATTGAAGAAGATGGCATTTGAAGAGATGTCGTTCTTTAGAGTGGCAAATAATTAAATTCCCCTCAAACCGTCTGCTCCTTGCGTATGTTTCATTGTTTCCGCATCAAATTCAACGGCTCGCAAATTGCAAGCTATGCCAGAAGCAAAATTTGTTGAAAGATAAAACACTGCTTTATTAGTCTAACGTTTGGCCCTCCAATCTATCTTACAGACCCTTCACTCCAGTAAAAATACACAACTTAAGTAAAAACTATATTTATATATCATCCACGATTCACAAAATCTCGTGTATACATATTTCTTTAAGCCCATATCAAAATTTACAATCTATTAAGTGGGTTTACATTCAATTTTTTAGAAAATAATTTTATCTTTTTTTAAGAATTGTTTAGCGTAATCTATTCTATTTATTGTTTGAAAATGTAATGGTTCCCTTCATTTTCATCCGCTGACCTCTCCGTGCGCTATGGAACAAGAATAGATTTGTTCTTTTAACTAGCTATAAAGCTAACATATTACATATCTCGGAATAGAATTGTGCAGATCAAATAAACAAAACAAGTAAAAGTAGAGAACACAGTATGTGGAAGGCGTCACTTTGCTCTACCATCGTACCATACCACTCCACCAGCCAGTGAGATCTCACATGTGTGGGGATTAGAATGGAAGGGGAGTGAGTTTTGTCATCTACTCCACCATAGTGCTCTGCCGTATTTGTGCACAAGTAGGAGTATGATAATTTTATTTATTCTTTTTTCCGAGATAGAGCCATCTCAAATTCTAGAAAAATATTTCTCAATGTAGAATGATTATTATCTACTCTCTAACTAAATAAGCCTTTTACATGCATTTACACTCACATGTTTGAATAGTGTGAGAAACAACAAACATTCTTAACACTTCATGAGGATGCAAATTTGTTAGGTATCTCTTGGTCCATTTAATGTGACGAAAAGTTCCACCTCCTCATGATTGCTAATTTAAATTGAATACAAAATATACAACCGAATATGGGTAACCATGGTCTAACCAACTGGCCATAGGTCAATGTTTCTACTACAGTATATAAATTGATAGACATGGGTATATCAATTGGCCATATATAGTTTAATTTGCTCCTTCATGCTAACTCCGTTTTCAACAGTACAATGTTTTAGATATCAACAGGTTTCCAATACTTATATTTCTACGCTACTTATCTTTTTATATTTACAAGAATATAAGAACGTAATATTATGGTTTATTTCGAACGCCATATATATAATAACATAAGAAAAATATAGGATGCCATATAAAATTAGAGTATTACAAAACATAGGATATTTGCATAATGTGATGTTTGAAACACAAGAAATACAAATAACCTGGGAATTTAATAAAAACGAATAGTAATATCTGATTTTTCTGCCCATTTTGAGAGATGGTTCTTGCTCTGATTCTTGATTACTAACTGTGTGATTGCTTGATTGCCTCGATCTTATGCGAAGGAAAAAAGATCGTAAGGTGGATGGATTTTTTGTCGTATGTTTCCCGTGAAATCGGTGGCAAATTAAATGAGAGTTTATTTTGGTTTTCATATAGCCAGTTTTTGCGCGAAGATCCAAATAGCAGAAAAGGGAAAAATATCCTAGTGAACAATATTCCTCAAGAAATTACATGAAAATCCTTTAAGCCAAAAAGGCTTAAAGTAGTTTTATAATAAATCTAATAATATTGTTTTATATATCAAACTATAATATTTTTAATTTATTAATATATAGCTAGATAGTAAATACGTACAGATCACATTATACAGCGTCTTTGTATATTTTTTACAAAGAAAAATATTAATTAGTACGTATAGGGACATAGGAGGACGATCGAAAGGTACGTAGCAAAAGAAAGAAGAGAGAATTTAAAGCTAGGCGTGGAATTGGAATTGGATTCTAGATGTAAATATGTGGAGTATATATCGTTCTTTTATTACATGTGTAGGATCACATATATCTCCTACTCCTAAAAGCACGACTTCATGGTGAACATGAATCCTACCTTTTTTTCACCTACCAACAGCGTAACCCACCAGCTCCCAACACTTTGCTTCCCTCTGCGCGTGGACCCCACCAGCTCCTAGCGCTGCCCCTGCCCCTCCTGCTTTTCCCTTTGGCTGCGCACCCATCTCCTCCCGTGCGCGCACAGGCTTCTTCTTCTCCATCTTCTCCTTCCTCCTCCATCTCCTCTTTCCCCCTCCATTTTTTCCTAGAGCTTTCTCCCAAACCCAAGCCGGCCCGACCACCTCTCCCGTGCCCCGAGCCCGCCGCGCCGCACCTCCCTCTTCGTCCATCCGAGCCCGATCCGACCCGCGCCGCGCCACCCCAACCTCCTCCTGATTTTTCTGGCCAAACCCTAGCACGTCTCCTCCTCCATTTAAAGCTGGTACCCTCTCCTCTTCCTCGTCGCAGCTGCCGTCCCGACGTCGCCGGGCTGCTGCCGTGCCGCCCCGCTTCCCCCTGCCATGCCGCCTAGCTTCCCCCTGTCGTCGCCGCTACAACTCCTGTTTGCCTGGTCGCGTGCCGATGAGCCGCTGCCATGTCGTCCCTGTCGTCTAGAAGAAAAGCCGCATCCCATGGGTTCCTCTTCATCCCCGCCGGCCAAGCGATTGTTGCATCAATTCTCTTCTCCTCATTGTGAGAACCCTCCTGTCACCTCTTTATTTTTCCTGTAATATGTATCATGATTTTGTTTCGTTCATGGCTCATTGTTGCTCATTGATTCGTTATGTGCATGCCTTTATAATTGTATATTATTAGGATGTTATTGTCACGTCCTTGATCGGGTTCTTTTCAACTTGTTGCCAGCCTTGGTTCAACTTCAGTCGCATCAACCTCCCTGTTTAATTTCCCATTGTGAGGATCACTCTTTCTTCTCAATCAAATTAGTGTGCAATTATTGTATATCCATTGTGTCATATTATTGCTAGGTACTTTGCCAGAGAGCGTATTCTTAAACTGGTTGAAGGAAACAAGAAGTTTCTGGCAATTGATAAAGCAATAGGAGAAAATGGATTCAAGGTTGTTACTCTGCTTCGACTTAGTCCCCTACTACCTTTCTCCCTTGGGAACTACCTGTATGGGTTGACTTCAGTGAAGTTCTTGCCTTATGTCTTAGGAAGGTTTGCACTTTCTACCCACTTCTGTTTTCCCTTGATTCCATTATGGAACTATCTTTGAATCAAACAGAATGGAAGCATGGTCTCTATAGAGCAAGCTTCAGTACTAATAATTGGTTAGTCTGTCAGGGGGACTTTTAATTGCTAAAACTTAAAAAGCATCATGTTTTTTTCTTCTGGATCATATTTTGCATTCGTTGTAATGGAGTACAATGGTGCTGTTTCAGAAGTCATGCAATTTATAAGACCAAAAGAATAGCAAAAACCATACACCTGTTAAGAGACCAATAATCCACCATGACTTTTAAAGGGATAAAAACTATCAATGGTACCTTTTCTTCAACAGTTCAACGCCTTGTTAGCTCAGACATCTCTCTACAGTTGGCTGGGAATGCTCCCATGATCATGGGCCTATGTCAGTGCCGGTGCATTCGGACGAGCTATAATTGTAAGTTCTTAAACTCATCAATTTATTTTAGTTCATTATTAGCATGAACATACTGATATTGCAGTTTCAGTGAAAAACCAAAACTTTTAAGCCACCAAATTCTTTCAAATCTTGCTGAATGCTGATGCGTGGTGTTTTGTACTTGTTGCTATTCCTAAGAATGCATGTATTTACCATTTGTGTTTTCTCATATATTATTGTAGCTCTAATGGAGCTGATCCATGCCATCAATCTAGGATTGTTGTTCAATATATTGTTGTTCTTTGCTTCACAGTGAAGTGCCCATATAACAATTATTTGAGATGTTTATGTATCCAAAACTGCAAATGCAGTCACCTTAATCCAGCTCAAGACATTGTTTACTATTGCAATATTTTGGCCTACTTATTTCATCACTGGTTTAGCAGTTCACATGTTTGATATTTCATGCGAAGGTGTAATGATGTATTGGTATGATAATTGAAAAAGGATGGTGTGTGCTAACTAAAAATGGGTTCGGCGTTAAAATCCTGTAGTCTCAAATAAACAATTACTTTCTTCTGCTATGCCTCCTGGAGCGTTCAAACACCATATACATTATAGGAGTGTAAGAGATATCATGTAATTACTTACAATCTTATTTTTTGTTAGATGATTACATGGTGTTTAATTGTGTTATGTTCTCCATTTCATGTTTGTTTTGTCCAGGATGACAATTTATCAAAATTGGATTAGCTATTGACATTTGACAATTTGCAAATTTGTAGAGTATAACTTTTTTCTATTATGTGCATATATATATATATCTTACAAGCTTAAGTTTCTTTAGCTAGGCTGGCCAGAAGATTGGCCAGCTTATTAAGGGGTCTTACATGTTTAAATCACCTTTGATAATCATTATAGAAACATATTGCATGTTACTCCTATTCATTAATGTGCTTTTAATGTTTAATTGAAGTAGATCCCAGTGCCGCCCTGCCCCCTCTAACCTTCCGCTTGCTCTGTCTACCGCTTGCAATGAATGAGTCACTTTTCACAAATTGCACAAGGGATTTCACTAGAACAATTGATTACGTATTTTACACAGGTCAGTTTCTGAACCATATTTTCGCAGTTTTTGAATTTGAAAGATTGTATCTCGATGATGGCCCATGTTTGCTTTCATATCTCAGCAGATTCATTGACGGTAGAGTCATTGTTGAAACTTTTGGATGAAGAAAGTTTAAGAAAAGACACAACTCTTCCTTCCCCTGAATGGTCATCAGGTATTCAGGTCATATAGTGCTCTTAGCAGAATTCTGGTGAAAAGCCTAGAATCAGGCAGTGACACCCTAGGTATGTCATAAGGGAATAACCTCATTTTAATTGCATTTTAGTAGATTTCATATGAAAGTATGCATCTTTTGGATCACCCTAAATGCAATTCCTGTGAAAACCATCCATTCTAAATGAGGCCACAATGGATTTTATTAGTTGTCGATATGCACAACGACACACGACATCATTTCTTCATTCAATGAAAAGGGAGAGTTTGTGGGCATTATAGATTGACCATGAATCATAACTTAAATATTAATCTGAATCAACTAGACCATAATCCTGACATCATGATTAAATTTAGTTTTACCATATGACCAAATATGTAAAATGAATTATAGTATTATACTAGCAGGCTTCAGTGTTACTTGAATTTTTCAAAACTGATTTTGCATGCTATTATTTTCTTAACGAGACGGTTGGATAGAAGTTGGAGTCTATCATGCATATAGAAATGCCATTTTTCTTTTGCGCTTTCTGTCGGTCACCATTGACTGTTATACTTCAAATTTTATTGATTTTCTATAGAGCTATACAACTCCTTGTGCTTTCATTGGTTCTCTATTGATTCTCTAGAATTTTGGTGCCAAATGATTCTTTACAGGGCTACCAGATTTTGGCATTGGTTCTATATTTCATTCTATTCTTAAATAAAGGTAACGATTATGAAGTGCTATGCACACAGGCATACTTTTTAGAACTTTTCGTAGCTTTTTCTAAAAAATGTTTGATATCATCTATTAATACGGAGAATAATGTCAACTTATGCCTTTTTTATCTGTTCAACTTGTCTACATCTCATGAAAAACTTTTATCGTTTAACCTTATTAAATATCATGAAAATATGTATACCATGTGGCATTGAATGAGTGAGTACCTAGGAATATTATCATCCTGAGTAGGTTCTTTGTTTCAATTGTCATTTTGGATCAACTTTTGTTTTGTATATTAGTTCAAATCATAAGATGACATATTGATTTGGAGATTAAACTTAGTTTTGCATAGTATAGTTAATAATTTATACTAAAAGTGAAATAGTAGTCTTTTGGCCTGGTATATATGCACTTTAAATGTACTTAGTAATTTCTACCAATTCTGAAATAATAGTCTTTTTTCTAGGTACATTCACATGTACTTTAAAGTTTAAAGTTTAATAATTGTAGCATCAGTGCATTTGTGAATAAAAAATGAGTTAAATTAGTTGTTACAAACATATATAACAACATGCACATGCACATGCTACTCCTCCCAATTATTAATATACTAGACTATACAGATTATTTGTCAAATCATATCATCACAACTACCTCTGCAATCTACAGTATAAAGTCTATATAGGCACACAAAGACCTGGAAAGGTGTCCTGCATTGACTTTCTCCCTCACTTTCCTCTTCTTTAGTACAGAGCTTGTCTTCCACCAGTGAATCTTCCTTCCCCTATGTACAGAATGCACAAACACACACACACGTGCGCGCGCACACACACACGTGCGCGCGCACACACACATACTCTACATTCAAAGAAATTGCACGGGTGATTTGATAGAAGATGAGTAGCCTGTCATTTGATAGCTCCTTTCCCTTTCTCTGCACAAATTGCATAAGGTGATAAGTGAACAGTAGGCTAGGGATGCAGACCAACTGCCCCTCTCTTTCCAGTTCCATGAGAGGACTAAGGAGCATTCTAGCTTATGATTGATTAAACAATACAGGTTCAGACTATTCAGTTGCTAGGGTACCTCTCCTATGATCATAAGATGACATTGATTTGGAGATTAAACTTAGTTTTGCATAGTACAGTTAATAATTTATACTAAAAGTGAAATAGTAGTCTTTTGGCCTGGTATCTATGCACTTTAAATGTACTTAGTACTTTCTACCAATTCTGCAATAATAGTCTTTTTTCTAGGTACATTCGCATGTACTTTAAAGTTTAATAATTGTAGCATCAGTGCATTTGTGAATAAAAAATGAGCTAAATTAGTTGTTACAAACATATATAACAACAAGCTGATATAAAATTTAGCATAAATTTGAGCAATACCATGATAGGATAGGTGCATATTGTACTGCATATGTAGCTATTCTTAGATCATATGAAGATGAGCACGGGTGTTCAGACTTCAGAGGTATGTATAAATAATAAGAGCTTACTGCAATTTTTTAAGTACCATAGGTTTGTACATTGACCTGTTGTCAAATACCAACTCTCCAAAAGTGATATCATTACACTATACACATGCTACTCCTCCCAATTATTAATATACTAGACTATATAGATTATTTGTCAAATCATATCATCACAACTACCTCTGCAATCTACAATATAAAGTCTATATAGGCACACAAAGGCCTGGAAAGGTGTCCTGCATTGACTTTCTCCCTCACTTTCCTCTTCTTTAGGACAGAGCTTGTCTTCCACCAGTGAATCTTCCTTCCCTATGTACAGAATGCACAAACACACACACACACACACACACACGTGCGCGCGCACACACACACACACTCTACATTCAAAGAAATTGCACGGGTGATTTGATAGAAGATGAGTAGCCTGTCATTTGATAGCTCCTTTCCCTTTTTCTGCACAAATTGCATAAGGTGATAAGTGAACAGTAGGCTAGGGATGCAGACCTCCTGCCTCTCTCTTTCCAGTTCCATGAGAGGACTAAGGAGCAATCTAGCTTATGATTGATTCAACAATACAGGTTCAGACTGTTCAGTTGCTAGGGTACCTCTCCTATGATGCTTATGGCTTTTGGCGGGCAAATTTCAAAATTTGGTGTGCTTGGAGTTACAGCTATATATAAGCACTCCCTAGGTCTAGGAAACCATTCTTATCAGGTTTCTCTACTCCTCAGCCAAGGTAAAACTAAACCATCTTCAAGATTTGCATAATTCATATGTTCTTGGTTGATTTAGTTCCTTCTTATTGAGGTTCGCTACTCCTCAGCCAAGGTAAAACTAAACCATCTTCAAGATTTGCAGATTTCACATTGACATTTGTGTGAGTGGTGACTAGAGATATATATTTGTTTTGCATGTTCTTGGTTGATTTAGTTCCTCATGGCCTGCTAGGATTTGGTTATGGCCCACTAGGATTTGGTTGTATATGATTATGAAACTACTTTTGTGGATCTGCCATGGTTAGTGTTGCAGAATACTCCTCAACATATAGTGCCTTTGCTCTACTCCTCAGGCAAGGTAAAACTAAACCATATTCAAGATTTGCAGATTTCACATATTTGCATCATACACTTTGTGTGAGTGGTGACTAGATTTATATATCTGTTTGGGCCCTTCCTAGGTCTAGGAATCCATTCTTATCAAATTTCTCTACTCCTCAGCCAAGGTAAAACTAAACATCTGGACATTTGTGTGAGTGGTGACTAGATTTTTATATCTGTTTTATAGATTTCATATGGACATTTGTGTGAGTGGTGGCTAGATTTATATATCTGTTTTGCATGTTCTACCAAGGGCTTAAGGCGATAGCTCTGATTCTATGTATGTTTAGTTGTATAGTTGCTTGTATGCTGATTTTTTGGGGTGGGTTTAGGATGGGGAGGCCCTTGAAGCGTCTTAGAGTTAAAGCTCCACGTGTTCCAACCTTTAGTGATTTTCATCCTTCAACAAGATGGAGCATAGGTTTTCGGGTATATCATAAGTATCATGTTGAGACATTTGCTCCTGGTCGGAAGAGGCTAACCTTGGTTTTGTTGGATGAGCAGGTTTGTTCACATGTATTTTTAGTTATGCTTGGTTACATTCTTTTTATTTTTAACAGAGTCTGACTTTATGTACTATCAATAGGGCAAAAAAATGGTAGCTACTGTTTATGATGACCAAGTGGATCGTTTAGATCCTCTACTTCAAGAGGGTTGCGCGTATTATGTGTCAAGGATGTCTGTAGAGCCTGTAAGAAGAATTGAACATAAGTGGCTTGCAGAGCATGTTTATGGGTGTGTTTTCACACGTGTCACCACTGTGAGTGAGATACCAAACATGAGTGAGAAGACATTGCCGCTTTTTCCGCCACTCATGCCGCTTAGTGAAGTTTTTGAATACACTTATCATAATGATATTTATGTTGGTACGTCTTTTAGTTGTCTATCTAAGTAATGTAATATTGTCCATGTCAAATCAATGTTGTACTAACATATTTTTCACATGTTAGATGTTATCGGAATGGTCATATTTGTAAGCACTGTAGGCTTTGTGCAAGGATGGTACAATAGGAAGATACCTATTAGAAATGTTCTTATAATTGATGGCAGGTATGCATATTGTAGTAGTATTTTATTAATGGTATGGTTGCAAGTCTATATTATTTGTATTATTATACCGATTTCTAGAAATCATTATTGTTCATGCCCCTTCTATGTTTGCTCCTTTGCCGCTTAGAACATTAGGATATGTTGATGTATTTTGCTGTTTTTGCATCTAAGGAGGGTTGTTTTTATAATTAATCTATAAATACTAATGACTTTCCCTGTATAATTGAACTATACATGCTAAAGGCCTTATAGAATTTCCATTCCTTTCATGACTTGTCTACTTATAATATATAGTTATGTTTTGTGATTACATTTTCAGTCAAATGTAATACCAACTCGGTTTTGTATATAGTATAATATATAATAATAATGATCATAATATATACAACATGAAATGATTTTTTCTTGAGTCTTGCGGATTTTTTGTAAAGTAGAATAACCTACTAAGTTCATATTTGCGTGGACAAGGGAAACTCAACCCCTTTATATTTATGTAGCTTCAAACCTATAAAGTTAGTCGTTAAAGACAAAGTAGTTACTAGCCATTTGACTAAATGGATGAGATGCTCTGAAGATCGAACTATCATTGTGGCAACTATGCTTAGAGCAAGGCGTGAACAAGGTGAGTTGACGTGTGTTTGTTTTTCATCTTGTGTTGATGTACTCTATGTACATGTGACTTTTATACTTCTTATTTACTGTTTAGATCATAGCCTACACACTACATGCTTCAGTAGGATGTACTTTGAACCTAATGTTGAAGTTGCACGTGATCTGAGACGAAGGTAAATTTATTTTTCATGATAGCTATTTTGTTAATTATTTTTAGGTGCATGGTTAATATTTATGGATTCTTTTGTAGGGTCAACAATGAGCTTACTGGAAATGCTTCTCCATGATACTAAAGGAGAAGTACATACAAATATTTTGTCTAAAAGACCTCTAGCTATATAATTGCTAGAAGTGCAAGACTCATTTTGGTGGGAGTAAATGTGGTTCTGTTGACTTGAAGGAAGTTGATGCAGTTCTTTTTGTTTGTGTACTTATAGCTAGGATGCGTGCTACAAGTATATGCAAATGTTGTTGCTAAGATACTTCAAGCTAGCATGCTTTCTAGATGATTGTGTCTCATTGTATAATTTGATGCACATTGAATATATGGCCATGCCAATCTATCTAATTTTAGTGGTAGTATTTGTAGTATCACAAAACTTTATCCTTTGAAGTGAAATCCTTAAACAACATGTGGATTGATAAGTAGGTCATAGTGCACTGTTTTGAGAGACATATTTTAGATTATTTTCTTGCTCCCTACCATTTTCTCCATCAATCTACAGGCAACGGTAAGCATTTTCCTGCCTGTTTATTTCCCACACATCATGTATTATTTGATGACAGCATGAGGAACATCTAGACTACGAAGCAGATAGGAATACACATTGTCCTGGTAAATACCACTTTCAAAGCTCATCTTTGCAGTATGCAATTTGATCAGGTAAGGTGTAGGATGGTTGTTTGGTTTGACTAGCTGGATGCCAAGTTTTTGTATAGGAAAGTTTCTAGAGTTGCCAAAAGTTGGTGGGAAAGAATCTTTTAGCATTTCTTGATTGTTACCTTGTCAAAATTGTCATGGTTGAAAATGGTAGGAAAACAGTATTCTGATTCACTTGGATCTCTGATTTTCTCTGCTGTTACAGTTTGTTGTCAGTGTTAATTTGGATGTTTCTATGGAAACTACTCAAGCAATAGGAAATTTAGTTAAAGGTTTAAGAACTTATTTTTCTGGAATTTTATGAGTTCTTCATGTTTTACTTGTAAGTATTTTATTTTTTAGTAATCATAAATTACCATCAAATTGTTTTGCTGTGTGTGATGTTTTTACACTACATATAGTTATCTGCATTTTTATGAGTTATTAAATCACTTCACTAATCAGTATTGATATACTTTCATGTCTTGGAAAGCCTTCACAAGTCACAACATGAAGGAAGCATTGCATGTGCTGTGGGAAAAAGTTGTGAAGGATGAGGATGTCAGGAACTCAAGCAAAGTTGGAATTGATAATCTGTTTATCAGAGCTTATCTCTGCACTTTGTTTTGTTTGAAATTAAATGTTGTAATTAGAGTGAGAGAATGTGTTGTGGCCTGATTTCCTTAAGGGGAGATGTAGCTCTTTTTCATGTAATGTTTACTGTCTATAAATAAATGTTCTCTGTATGCTGTTTGTCTGTTCCATATATGAAAAGGAGTCAACTTTGACCAGTAGGCCACAAGAATTGCACAACAGCAACAATTATAAAAATAAAAGACATCGTTTCCAGCTACTGATGTGGCGTATGGTGTATTATCGGTGTGGTTGCTTTAAAGTAAGTGCACTGCGCTGCTGTGTGCTGCCTGCTGGTGCGTGGCACCGATTGATGGGCTGTTTCAGATGTTTTTGCAGGACATTTTTTTGTCTTTCGCTGCCTTGGTCCTTGGAGTTTAACCAAGTACATGTACATACTACTACCTGCAAAGGCCTAGATGCGTCCACGAACCTGATTGCTCGTGACGCATTCCAAATCTTTTTTTCTCAAATCACTGTATTTATATCAAGAGAAGATGGATTGATGTGTTCCATAATGAGAAACCAAGGGTTAGTTTCGGTGTTTTGTGATGAGTGATTGACAGACTTTTTACCCTCTGTTCGAAGGGTACCTCCGAAGGGGGTTCGGAGGTTGGACCTCCGAAGGGTGTTCGGAGGTGGCTTCATCGAAGTATGTTCGGTGTTTGCTTGCTGCAGCTGTGCAGCGGAGTGTGCTCGTCGGAGGGGTCCGACAATACGCAATGATTGGGTTCGTACCGAAGGGTTCGGTACTTTGGGCGGTACACCGGAGTGTGTGCCGGAGGTTGCTAACCCGGAGAGGTCTCCGGAGTACTGGATACACTTGTTTGCTTGTCGGTGGTGCGCAGGGACTTCGGAGGCGACGGACGAACGTAGCAGGTGAACCTGGGTCAAGCGGGAGGCTTGATGCCAGGGGAGCGGGGAGCTCCGTCACGGTGGCTGCGAAGGTGGTCCGGGTCGGTCCTCGGGTCGAGGCGCGCCAGGTGAAGGCAGAGAGTGCGGAGCGTGGCTCCGGCTGAAGGTACTCCGAGACAAAGTCCTCGGAGGTGAGGCATTTCGAAGGTACTCCGAATGGAGTGACTTCGGAGTTGGTTCGAAGAAGTCCTCTGCGGAGGCAAGGTGTTCGAAGTGTGCTCCGGAGGGAGACACTCGAATGTACCCGACGAAGGTCTCAGAAGTCGAGGCGCATCGAAGGCATGGTCCGGGTGAGGCTCGTCGAGGAGTGTGCTCAGGGAGAGGCACTGCGACGAAGGGCTCATGGAATGCTTCATGCGGAGGCCTTGGACGAAGGAGGGACTTCGAAGGGTGGTGCTCCGAAGGTGGGGCTTCGGAGGGTGGAAGGCTTCGGAGCAAGGCTAGCTCCAGAGCAAGGTTGACTTGAGGTGCTTCGGCCTGCATGGCTTCGGTACACGGACTGACGGAGTTCGAGCTTGGTGAAGCTGCGAAGCCGTGGTGGTCCACTCCGGAGGTATTGGTGCGAAGGCCCAAGAAGCTTTGACGGCTTCGGCTCAAAACCGTCACTGTATCGAAGGCTGACTTCGGCGAAGCGAAGGCCATCTAGCTTCAGGCTTCTCACCGAAGCTACCGCACCCTCGCGTGCGAAGGGAGGATTCCAGAAGGTCAAAGACTGCAAAGGCTGACACTGTCTGTTCTGAAAAAGGCTGACACTGTCCCCTCTGCAAAGCTGACAGAGAAGCCTCCAGAATAAAGGTGGACTACCTTTTGTACCCCTTAGTTCTGTAGAGTCAAATCTTGTGTAAACCCTAGGGGTAAAGTAGTCACTTCCTTTGGGTGAACTGTGGGCTATAAATATGGGGGCTCGGTAGGTAACATTCAACACATTGAGCATTTACTGTTGAGCTCCTGTAGCCACACTTCGATTGTAATACATCCAGAGAGTTCATTTTCTGTGTTCCTTGTTCAAGCGGCGAAGCCCTGCTTCTTTGTGCTTTTTGCTTGAGCTCGCGTTACATACCTCGCTAGTTGTAGTGCACCGTAGCCTGTCTAGGCGTAGGTTGACTTTGTGCGAAGTGTGTTTTTCAGCGTGCTGTCGCTCTGTGTAACTTGAGGCAAGTCCTCACTGCTTACTAGCGAAGCCCTGTTCGAGGCCCGTAGCAAAGTCTGTTTGTGTGCGTTTAGACCTGCGTGTACGAAGCCCAGCACCAGTTGCTGCTGCCAAGTATTCGGTCGAAGTCCTCAAAGGGCTGTGCACTCTTGCAAAGGGTGAAGTGCGAAGTCTGCTCGAAGCACCCTGTGTGCGGAGCCTGCACTGACTTAGCAGAGTAGATTTTCGAGGGTAGTGAGTGGAGCGAAGTCTTCTTGGCTTCGAACTTTTGCTCCTCCGAAGCCTGTGTTTGAAGGTGTCGAAGTACCTCCGAACCAGACCTTCGAAGGTAGTGTTCGAAGCCTGTTCCGCAGAAGACAGAACTGAAACCGAAGGCTAGTTTTTAGCCCGAAATTTTAAAAGCTCCCATTCACCCCTCCTCTGGTCGCCGTTTCCGGTCCAACAATTGGTATCAGAGCGGGTTAAGATCACCAGTTGACCTTAACCGGTTTTGTGATCTTTTGGCGACATGAATAGAGGCAGTAAAATTCCTCTGTTCGATGGGACAGACTTTGCATACTGGAAGGTGCGCATGGAGGCTTACTTGTTAAGCCAAGGAAATGCAATTTGGGAGATTGTGGACTCACAATACTCCATCCCTGAGACTCGCACCTCTCAGACTGAGAAGGATCAGTATAATGCCAATTCCAAGGCAAGAAATATACTGTTCATCGGTTTGAGTAGAAGTGAGTTCGATAGGGTGCAGCACCTTAGGACTGCTAGGGAAATTTGGACAACGCTCACTGTGTTTCATGAGGGCTCTACTCAGATCAAGGCCAGGCGCCAAAGCACATATAACCAACAGTATCAGCTGTTTGTGCAGGCACCTGGTGAATCTATAGATGCCATGTTTTCTCGCTTTGATGCGATAGTGAGTAACTTGCGATCCAACGGGACGCTTGCTTACAGTGATCATGATAGGGCTATCAAACTTCTCTATGCTCTTGACCGTAGCATATGGGAAGTGAAGATATCCAGCATTGAGGAGTCCGCAGGATATGACACCTTGACCTGCGATGAACTCTTTAGCAAGCTGAAGTCCACAGAGATTGCCAAGGCATCTCTTGCAGTGCACAGAAGCTCTTTGCCACAGCCATTGGCATTGGTTTCTAGTACTAGCCGTGGCACCACTGCAGAACCAAGCACATCTGGTACTTGTGTTTTTGCAGATGGTTTTGCTTTGTCCTCCCTGGTCTTTGTCACAAAGGAGCAAGTGGACACTCTAGCTGATGATGAGCTTGCTCTCATTGCCCGGAGGTTCACCCGCTTTCATCATGAGAGACGGGATCAGAGGAGAAGTGGTTTTAGTGGTTGCTATGAATGTGGCGACACCTCTCATATTAAGGCCAATTGCCCCAAGCTCAAGAAGAGAGATGAGAGTGAGCGCCCCAAATACCACAAGAAGGAGAGGAAACCCTTTGTGAAGGGCAAGCGCGGCAAGATGGCTAAGAAAGTAGCCAAGGCCGCTTCCAGAGCCTTTGTTGCTGCTCTCAGCGACATCGACACATCCTCAACTGAGGAGTCGAGCTCTGAGGAGGAGGAGTCCCCAAGGAAGGAGGACAAGAAGGACAAGAAGGGTCGTGACTTCACCGGCCTTTGCTTCATGGCCGACAGCGATCACAGCGGCGATGAGCTTGACTCATCTGAGGTAAACCTATCATCTGACCAGCTACTAATTAAATTAGATGAGCTGAATGAAGTAGTGCTTGGTCAGGATAGATTACTTGTGCAAGCCGCTAGAGAAAGAAAAGACCTTAGACTTAGGCTAGAAAATGTTTCTACTGAATATGCCATGCTTAAGTCTAAATTTGATGATGCTGAATGTGAATCTTGTTCTGTTGTCATGAGTGAGCTTGCTCAGTTGCGTTCTGTTCATGCTCAAACTCTTTCTGAGCTTGAGACTGCACAGAAGCAGCTTTTGGAGGTGGATTCTAGACCTCATGATGTTATTGATTGCATGAACTGCTCTTTATTACGCGATAGCATTAATTTACGTGATAAGCATGTTCATGATTTAGAGGCTAGATTGGAGAGGGCCGGTAGTTCTAAGGATGTGCAACCTGTTTGTGACACTTGCATTACCCTTAAGGACCAGCTAGGCACTATTAGAGAGCGAGCTGAGAACCTCATGTCTGAAAATGAATACCTCCTTTCCGTGGTTAATAAATGCACTGAGGGAAAGGGTAGGATGGATTTGCTCTTGGCCAAGACCAAGATGTGTGCTGACAGAGCAGGGGTAGCTCTAGGTTTGGGTTTTGAGAGGATACCTTCAGTTAGTGAAAACAAAACTGTCTTTACCTCTCCCACCACCCTAGAGAAAGAGAGAGCTCTGTTGGACACCCCATCAGCTAAAAGGCCTACCCATCCACAAAAGAAAACCACTCCTCCTGCCAAGAAAAATCCTCCCAAGAAAACCACACAGAAGAAACCCAAGGAGCCTGTGAGAGTTGCTCATGTGATCCATGAGAGTGCCCCCAGGAGAGTTTTTCACTGTTCCTGTTGTCAGCGGGCAGGTCATTTGGTTGGGTTCTGTTTTCGTCGCATCAAGGATGAGCGACGCTCTCAGGCGATGAGGTACCAGGACATGCATTACCCATCTTTAGGTATGCATGAGTCTGAGTTTTACTATCGTCCTGCTTTTGAGGCTCCTCGTGCTTCTCGGAGAGGTTTTGCTCCTCGAGGTGTTCACCATGTTCCATATGGTGGTAGACCTCGGGCTAGCAGATTTGTACCTCGTCAGAGTAGGAGACCTCGACATGTTGTTCTTTCACAGCATGTAGGTAGACCTCGCACTTTGCATCATTCTGAGTATTATGTGCGTAGACCGTCTGCTTTTACTGTGCCTACTACTCGTGTCACTCAGTGCTGGATGCCTCGTCATTATTTTACTCACCCCAGCACTGAGCGATCGAGACGTTCTTATCATGTGTAGGCGACAGATCGAGGCTTGGAGGGCACATGGATCATGGACTCCGGTTGTTCGCGCCACATGACCGGAGATGCAGCATGGTTCTCCAGCCTCACCTCAACCAAGCAAAGGGAACATATCACCTTCGGAAACAATCGAAGGAGTAGAGTGAAAGGTAAAGGGGTGGTAAGAATTAACGCGAACTTCACTCTCAAAGATGTTGCTTTGGTTGAAAACCTGGGATACAATTTGCTGTCTGTATCTCAGTTGCTTGATGAGGGCTTCGAAGTGCGATTTCATCGCGATACTTCGCAAGTGCTCAATTCTGATGGCGTTGTGGTGTGTAAGATCTTTAGGGTTGGGAGAGTTTTTGGAGCTGATTTTTCAGAGTCGTCTAGTTCTTCTCATTGTCTTGTTGCTCATTCGACTTCTGAGCTTTGGAAGTGGCATAGGAGACTAGGGCATATGAGCTTTGAGTTGCTCGCTCGTCTGAGCGCCCTAGGTCTGATCCGAGGATTGCCCAAGCTCAAGTTTGAGAAGAATTTAGTTTGCGCTCCTTGTCAACATGGTAAAATGATTGTCGCTTCGCATTCGCCAGTCACCACTGTGATGACTGAACAACCCGGAGAACTTCTCCATATGGACACTGTAGGTCCTTCTCGGGTTAGTTCTTTAGGCGGCAAGTGGTATGTTCTAGTTATTGTCGATGATTTCTCTCGCTACTCTTGGGTCTTCTTTCTTGCCAGCAAGGATGAAGTGTTTTCACACTTTCGGAGCTTGGCTTTGAGACTTTTCACTGAACTCCCCGGTGCATTAAAATTCATTTGAAGCGATAATGGCACTGAGTTCAAAAATAGTCTCTTTGTTGACTTTTGCATGGAGCATGGCATAGAACATCAATTCTCTGCTCCGCGGGTTCCTCAACAGAACGGTGTTGTTGAGAGGAAAAACCGCACTTTGGTTGAGATGGCTAGGACGATGCTTGATGAGCATAGGACTCCTAGAAAATTCTGGGCTGAGGCCATGAACACTGCTTGCTACATCTCAAACCGAATTTTCTTGCGCTCAATTTTAAACTTGACATCTTATGAGCTACGTTTTGGGAGACAGCCCAAGGTTACTCATCTTCGAGTTTTTGGTTGTCGCTGCTTCATCCTAAAACGTGGTAACTTGGATAAATTTGAGTCGCGATCTTCTGACGGGATCTTTTTGGGTTACACTACTCATGTTCATTCGTATCGTGTTTATAATTTGGAAACTAACACTGTCATCGAGTCATGTGATGTGACTTTTGATGAATCAACCCCCTCTGTTAGTTCTGCTTTTGAACAGGCAAATGAACACGACATGGAACCGACCTTATTCGAAGAAGAAGATCCCGGAGAATTCGAGGATGATCCCCTACTACCCTCGACATCGACCCCCGAAGCTGACCCTGCTTCAACTACTTCGGCACGAGGTCCCGAAGCAATTACCTCGACATCGGTCATCTTGGACCACTCCAATGCACAAGTTGAGGGGGAGACTGCATCCCGCCGCGAGGCTCCACATCATGTTCAAAGGATGCACCCTCCCGAGCAGATCATTGGTAAGCTTGATCAAAGGGTAACTCGTTCTCATGCCCATTTCACTAATGCTGCTTTTGTTGCTTCTTTCGAGCCTTTAGATGTTAGTCATGCACTTTCTGATTCTAGTTGGATCAATGCCATGCATGAGGAACTTGAAAATTTTGAGAGAAACCAAGTCTGGACTTTAGTTGATCCTCCACCAAATGTTCATTTCATTGGTACAAAATGGATTTTCAAAAATAAACAAGGGGAGGATGGGACTATAGTTAGAAACAAGGCTAGACTTGTAGCTCAGGGCTTTTCTCAACTAGAAGGGATTGATTTTACTGAAACTTTTGCACCTGTTGCTCGCCTTGAGGCCATTAGGATTTTGCTTGCCTTTGCAACATCCCGGGGTTTCAAACTCTATCAAATGGATGTCAAAAGTGCTTTTCTTAATGGCTTCATAGGTGAAGATGTTTATGTAAAACAACCCTCTGGTTTTGAAAACCCCAAGTACCCACATAAGGTCCTTAAACTTCATAAGGCTCTTTATGGACTCAAGCAGGCCCCTCGGGCTTGGTATGATAGACTTAAGTCTTTTCTGCTTGAGCGAGGGTATTTGATGGGCTCTGTTGATAAAACTTTGTTTACTCTCAAGCATGGCAAATATTTCCTCCTAGTGCAGATTTATGTGGATGATATCATCTTTGGTGGCTCTTCTCATGCTTTGGTTGCCGAGTTTGCAGATACCATGAGCAGAGAGTTTGAAATGTCAATGATGGGTGAACTCACCTTTTTCCTTGGTTTGCAAATCAAGCAAAGCAAACAAGGTACTTTCGTCCACCAGACGAAGTACACCAAGGACCTGCTCAAGAAGTTTGACATGTCCGATGCGAAGCCCCTCGCCACTCCAATGGCTACATCTGTAGCATTGGACCCTGACGAAGATGGAGAAGCCGTAGATCAGAAGGAGTTCCGGAGCATGATCGGCTCCCTCCTCTACTTGACTGCCACGAGGCCGGACATACACTTCGCTGTGTGTCTGTGCGCTCGTTTTCAGGCTTCACCACGAGCTTCGCACCGCCAAGCGGTTAAGCGCATCCTAAGGTATCTCAAACACACCCTTGAATTTGGCATATGGTATTCAGCGTCTTCATCTTTATGTCTTCGAGGTTATTCCGATGCGGACTTTGCTGGGTGTAGAATTGATAGGAAGAGTACCTCTGGTACTTGTCATTTTCTGGGTACTTCACTGGTTTGCTGGTCTTCCCACAAACAGTCTAGTGTTGCACAATCGACGGCTGAGGCCGAATATGTTGCTGCAGCTAGCTGTTGCTCTCAGATTTTGTGGATGATTTCCACTTTGCGGGATTTCGGGTTAGATTATAAGAGTGTTCCACTTTTCTGTGATAACACTAGTGCTATTTGTATTGCAAACAACCCGGTTCAGCACTCCAGAACCAAACACATTGATGTGAGATATCATTTTCTCAGAGATCACAATGAGAAGGGTGATATTGAACTTCAATATGTTGATACCCAACACCAGCTAGCCGACATTTTTACAAAACCCCTCGATGCTTCTCGATTTGCTTACTTGCGTGGGGAACTTGGCATCTGTCACCCTTACGGCATTTTGTGAGGGGGAGCTGTTTTAGATATGCCTTTGCTAATTGTGTTGAAATTGCATTTACATATGTTGCACTTATATGCCTGCTTTTAATTCATGAAATCATGTCAGCTCAGCTCTTTTTAATTTATCTGGAACATTCTTGTGCATGATGTTTTATTTTCAAAAGTCAAATCATGCTCACTGCTTAGTTTTGAATCTAGCATGTTTAGGCAGGACTGCTTTAGCTATCTTTTATCTGCTTGACAGCGAGACACTGTTCATTGGATGCTAAAAATTGCAACTTGAAAACTGTTCTACATTTTCATGGATATTCATAAAGTACCAAACATTGGTTCACTTAGTTAAAATCACAAATTCCATGATTTGCATGCTTTTAAGAGAAAAGATCCAGGTGGGTTTGTTTGTCGCACTACTCTATTCTAGACTGCTTACCATTGCACATCGGTCTGAACTGGAATAGTGTAGTGTATACCAAAATCTTTGCCTTAAGCTTCTTATGGCTTTCATGCCTAGGCCTGGCCTGATTGGAAAGTATAAGGTGGACAAGCAAATAACCCCTGGCACTAAGAAAAGAACAACAAAAATTCATTGATTATCAAGTTTTGCTTTTTAAGCTCCATTTGAACTGGACTTGTCTGTCTAGAGTAGAAATTGACTAGCTTTGCGCAGTCCTTGCTCTTACTTGTCTAGTTTTCTTGACTAAGTGGTGATGCTTTTATTTAAAAAAAATGATCAAATCACATGCTTCATCATGCTTTTAGAGAAAATTAATATGAGCTGAGCCCATGATCATTGGTGTTACTGTTGGCATATTTTTGCTTCATATGTCTTTGCAATTCTGCTCATTTCGAAGCTTTACATCTTTTACTGGCTCCTTGATGCTTGCATTGCCAAAGGGGGAGAAATTCCTCAAGGGAGAGATTTGCTTTGTTCTCTGCCGCAAGGGGTATAATTTCCAAAGGGGGAGAATTCATGACATAAAGGCTTTTTGTTTGCCAAAGGGGGATAATTTAATCAAGGGGGAGTTTTTATTGCCGAAGGGGCTTTTTACTCTTTTGAGAAAGGGGGAGGAAAATTCCTTTATCAAGTGACATGATTTGGCTCTTTTCTGAGTTTTTATGGTCACTTGTGTGCTGAAAGTTTTTACATTTTCTTAAACTTGGATTTGGTTGTCAATGCACTCATCAAGGGGGAGATTGAGAAACCAAGGGTTGGTTTCGGTGTTTTGTGATGAGTGATTGACAGACTTTTTACCCTCTGTTCGAAGGGTACCTCCGAAGGGGGTTCAGAGGTTGGACCTCCGAAGGGTGTTCGGAGGTGGCTTCATCGAAGTATGTTCGGTGTTTGCTTGCTGCAGCTGTGCAACGGAGTGTGCTCGTCGGAGGGGTCCGACAGTACGCAATGATTGGGTTCGTACCGAAGGGTTCGGTACTTTGGGCGGTACACCGGAGTGTGTGCCGGAGGTTGCTAACCCGGAGAGGTCTCCGGAGTACTGGATACACTTGTTTGCTTGTCGGTGGTGCGCAGGGACTTCGGAGGCGACGGACGAACGTAGCAGGTGAACCTGGGTCAAGCGGGAGGCTTGATGCCAGGGGAGCGGGGAGCTCCGTCACGGTGGCTGCGAAGGTGGTCCGGGTCGGTCCTCGGGTCGAGGCGCGCCAGGTGAAGGCAGAGAGTGCGGAGCGTGGCTCCGGCTGAAGGTACTCTGAGACAAAGTCCTCGGAGGTGAGGCATTTCGAAGGTACTCCGAATGGAGTGACTTCGGAGTTGGTTGGAAGAAGTCCTCTGCGGAGGCAAGGTGTTCGAAGTGTGCTCCGGAGGGAGACACTCGAATGTACCCGACGAAGGTCTCAGAAGTCGAGGCGCATCGAAGGCATGGTCCGGGTGAGGCTCGTCGAGGAGTGTGCTCAGGGAGAGGCACTGCGACGAAGGGCTCATGGAATGCTTCATGCGGAGGCCTTGGACGAAGGAGGGACTTCGAAGGGTGGTGCTCCGAAGGTGGGGCTTCGGAGGGTGGAAGGCTTCGGAGCAAGGCTAGCTCCGGAGCAAGGTTGACTTGAGGTGCTTCGGCCTGCATGGCTTCGGTACACGGACTGACGGAGTTCGAGCTGGGTGAAGCTGCGAAGCCGTGGTGGTCCACTCCGGAGGTGTTGGTGCGAAGGCCCAAGAAGCTTTGACGGCTTCGGCTCAAAACCGTCACTGTATCGAAGGCTGACTTCGGCGAAGCGAAGGCCATCTAGCTTCAGGCTTCTCACCAAAGCTACCGCACCCTCGCGTGCGAAGGGAGGATTCCAGAAGGTCAAAGACTGCAAAGGCTGACACTGTCTGTTCTGAAAAAGGCTGACACTGTCCCCTCTGCAAAGCTGACAGAGAAGCCTCCAGAATAAAGGTGGACTACCTTTTGTACCCCTTAGTTCTGTAGAGTTAAATCTTGTGTAAACCCTAGGGGTAAAGTAGTCACTTCCTTTGGGTGAACTGTGGGCTATAAATATGGGGGCTCGGTAGGTAACATTCAACACATTGAGCATTTACTGTTGAGCTCCTGTAGCCACACTTCGATTGTAATACATCCAGAGAGTTCATTTTCTGTGTTCCTTGTTCAAGCGGCGAAGCCCTGCTTCTTTGTGCTTTTTGCTTGAGCTCGCGTTACATACCTCGCTAGTTGTAGTGCACCGTAGCCTGTCTAGGCGTAGGTTGACTTTGTGCGAAGTGTGTTTTTCAGCGTGCTGTCGCTCTGTGTAACTTGAGGCAAGTCCTCACTGCTCACTAGCGAAGCCCTGTTCGAGGCCCGTTTTGCTTCTCGTGTCGAAGCCCCTAGCAAAGTCTGTTTGTGTGCGTTTAGACCTGCGTGTACGAAGCCCAGCACCAGTTGCTGCTTCCAAGTATTCGGTCGAAGTCCTCAGAGGGTTGTCCACTCTTGCAAAGGGTGAAGTGCGAAGTCTGCTCGAAGCACCCTGTGTGCGGAGCCTGCACTGACTTAGCAGAGTAGATTTTCGAGGGTAGTGAGTGGAGCGAAGTCTTCTTGGCTTCGAACTTTTGCTCCTCCGAAGCCTGTGTTCGAAGGTGTCGAAGTACCTCCGAACCAGACCTTCGAAGGTAGTGTTCGAAGCCTGTTCCGCAGAAGACAGAACTGAAACCGAAGGCTAGTTTTTAGCCCGAAATTTTAAAAGCTCCCATTCACCCCCCCTCTGGTCGCCGTTTCCGGTCCAACACATAATCATATTATGTTTGACATGGTACATTATTTATCAAATTCTACGTCCTCATGGCTGCATGTGCATGCGCTTCAAAGTTGAGACGTTGAAGCTTTTTGGTCCAGTTGAGACGTAGCAGCAGCGTCGTCGCCTCTTATCTCTACTGGCGAACAGTGCTGGGGCAGCAACACAGTACTGCTACGATGACGTCAAAAAATTGAAAATGAACATCTCTCCTCTGCTGGACGTGAGCAAGCAAGAGACAAAGCTAGGCCAGCCGACAGAAATTTTTCCTCCATAGCACCATAGGCAGCATTCATTGCCTTCCCCTTGCCCTTCCACGTACTCATTTTTTTTGTGTAACACAGTTTTTGACTCCCGCCTTTTCCTTCAAATTTCCCCTCCTACCAGACTCCAGGTCTCACCCTCCCCTTCAAATTTTCCCCTCCTACCCGGTCTCCAGGTCTCACCTTCCCCTGCCTCTCACAATCCAAGTCTCCACTCTCTAGCTAGGTCCCTTGCCCGGCGTCGACGCCGCCCTGCCACTCCACTGCCCTCGCAACATCCTGCATCGTTCAACATCACCTTCCGCCCACGACGCCCTGCCCGTTTTGCGCACGCCATCCAGCACTGCCCGACACCAACTTGCCCTTGCCCCACTACGTGTCATCCAGTGCTGCTCGGATCCACTCCACGCCAGGCCGCCCCGTCCCAGTCGTCACTGCTCCGCCCGTGTTGCCATACTGCTGCCACAGGGAGCAGGGAGCTCCCTACTCAACGCCAGCAAGACTTGTTTGCGGGCTACCGCATGCTGATGAGCCTCGCGAGGCCGTAGACCTTGTTGATATTTTCTCCCATGGCTACCAGGACGAATAGGTGAGCATTTCCGTGCACTGATCAACGCTGCATGTGATACAAAAGAAGAGATTTTGAGAACTGAATAAACCATGGCGACCAACTGATCAACTTCAGTTCAAGTAGTTTATAGTTAGTTTAATTTCATGCATGTTTCGAGATTCACATGTAACAGTTTGCTAATCACACTAGGCTCAAGTATATCATTCTGGTTTAATTAGAGAGAGGTATATTAATGATTAATTTGTATATGTCCATTATATTCAGGCATAGACTTGAAAGCAAATACTCTACATATATATGCATGTGACACAAAAGAAGAGATTTTGAGACGTTTTTCTCCATCCATTTGTACATATGTAGTAACATTCCCTGGTGATTTATGCTCTAATAAAAAAGAAAGTGATTAGCTCAAGTTTCCACACATATGCAAGCTTCTGCTCATATGTTGATATATGCTACCTCGGTTCTCAAATGAATTATTTGTTGACATCGCATCGTCTTCGATATAAAAAATAATTATATACAAGTATTTTTATATATAATTTTCATGGTTAAATACTAATATTTTTAATCAGTTAAAAATTTAATATTTAAAGGTTTAATTGCATTTATTATAGGAGGTATTAGCAAAGTCAACCATAGCGGCATTGGTGCCCTCCCTGCAATTAACCTAAGAAAAAAATGAGCATGTGCTTAAATTAATTGATTGATCGAGGTCATCTTCTACCTTCGAAGACACTCAATTATCTGCTTGCTTTAAAATTATCCTGAAATTACAAAACTAATTTGTTTTTCATGTAGTTTGTCCTTTCTCTTGTATCATCATTACTCATAACTTTTTTCTTTTGGATGAAACTGTTATTATGTCTGGCAATAGATTACTTTCCTATCTGTTATAATTACAAATTTAATCATGTTCTGAAGAACCATGTTTTTCATTTCCAGTCAAGTTTAAGGAAGTTATTTTCTCTAAAAAGTACCAAAATGAGTGGGGTTTGCACATCTTACTTTTTAGTTTTTATGAATAAGCTAATTTCTTCATGATTCTAAGTTGTTACTTTTCACGAATATACATACAATTTTGAAGTGAAACAATCTTATAGAGCGATTTCCCCCTAGCATCACCCTTATATCACACATTGTTATGGCCCCTATTTTACTGTAAATAATTGTTTAAATAAGTTGAGTTTAGGATTGTGTAAAGTGTCATGTATCCTGCTGGTTATTCAATATTGTATACAACTGCTCCAAGGTGTATCGGCCTTCATCAGTAGTTTGGCTTGGTGAATTATTAGTTCTTCATTGTAGTTATTTGAAGCCTCTCTTGATGGGAATGAATTGGCACTAAGATATAACTCTACTTTGGTTCAAGGAGTTACTGATTTTTTGGTAAGATTGAAGCCATATACATATGTCAGGTTTTGGGTGAGTGAAAAGGTATTTGATAAATTTGAACAACTGCTTTTAGGTGATATTTTGGTGTTAATTGAATAGATTTAATCAATGATGTCATATACATGTGATATTATTATGAGATTTGATGTTTATATAGAGTTGGTGAGCAACTTTTTGACAGAAATAGAGATGAAGCATGTATTGTCCAAGCATTCATGTGTTTTTCTTAACAAAATCTCTAGAATAAATATGTAGGAAAAGTATATAAAATGTAGAAAAAGCATGGATGTTTGTATATGATATAATGGATATATGACCTATAATTACCATGAATGTTATAAAGTTTTACATATCGTTTGTTGTACAATTCATTTTCTTTAGTAATGAAATTATGTTCTAGACAACTATGTCCTTGCAACGAGACTACGTTTGCCATTTGTAGCATATCACTATATTTGTTTCTTACACCTTAAATTTTAATGAAGGGTGTTTTAGCACGATGTCACAACATTCAAGCCAAGATCTTCTTAAAGGGAAAAAAGGTCCCTATATTGTAATTGTTTAAGCACAAGTCTTGTAAAACATAACATAAGCTTAAATTTTTTAATTGAATATATGGAACAGTGCTTGATGAAGACTTGGCAAAGGGACTGAGATCTTACCTCAATGTTATACCAAGATCTCCAATAGGGTTGGTAATACATGAACCATCTGATAATTTAAGTCCAAATTTTGTCCCCTCAGACGAGGAAGATTTGGAACAAGTGGCTATGACTTTTCTTGCTCATAGTACTCTGACTTCAACCAATTTGCATGAACGAGGAGAGAGCTCAAATGGTATCCATTTTAACTATACCATACATATAGGAAAACATATTTTTAATATGCATCAATAGAATTAATTTTGGTTATATCATAGGACGAAAACGTTCTCGTGAGCAAGGTGAAGTGGGCATGAGTGGTCAAAATGTCCAACATGAAATATCCACATCTAAACTAATCCAAGTGCGACGCGATCGACAAAAAAAGTGGTATGCAAAACTTACGCTTGAACAAAGACAAACAAAGCGAGATCGTCAAAGGGCACGTCGACACAGTTTAACAACTGAGGAGAGATAAGAGATTAATGCTCGTAGAAGAGTATGTAGCCAAAATTTATCACTTGAGGAGAGAAACGCCAGTCAAAGAGCTCGTAGGCAAAGTTTGACACAAGATGAGAGAAAAGAGAAGAATGCACGTCGTAGAGCACTTAGGCAATGTTTGCCACCTGAGGAGAGGCAAGCACTCCTAGATAAAATGAATGCAAATTATGCAACTAGGCGAGATACACCATGTCTTCAGTCTCTCGCAATGCAATGTCCAGAAGGTGGCACCTCATCCATGGAAAATTCACCAGCATCGTACCAACCCCACAATATCTCAAATATAGACGATGGTAACACACTTTGCTTGATTTAACACTTTTTATAAAGAAAAAAAAGGAATTTTGCTCTTATATTCACGTCTAAAAATGATCATATATGTAGATACAATCCTTCAAGAGAACAAAGATGAGGAGTACTACATGTTCATCGGTGGAGGTATTGTTTTTATCATTTTGAATCATTTTTAATCATGCATAGTTTGACTTGATTCTTATACTCTAACCTACTCAGACTTGGATGTGGGAGAAGATGCACCTATCAAACATGATCCCTATGAGCATATTTATAGCAACATACCTAATAGCACACATGTGCTAAAGCCCATAACAGATTGTAGCCATTGCAATGCAAAGAAATTTCAATATGAGTCAAAGGGGTTTTGTTGCCGAGATGGGAAAATAAAATTGGCTACGCCTGAGCCTCCGCTTGAACTTAAAAGACTTTGGTCGAGTGCATATTCTGATGCAAAGCATTTTCGAGATAACATTAGATTTTTCAACGGTCACTTCTCCTTCACTACATTAGGCGTTAGTCTTGATGAGAACTATGCCAACATGAGATCGGGGGTTTATACTTTTAGGGCCCATGGCCAGATTTACCACAATATACATTCATTTAGCCATAATGACTTTGGTCCAGATCATTTGGAGCTCTATTTCTATGATGATGATCCCAACCTTAATCATCGATTTCGTCACTCACCTAACCTTGATCAAGCAATCATGAGGAGATTAGTCGATATACTTCGAGGCAATCCGTACTCCGAGACATTTCGTAGTCTTGGCAAGGTTAAAAACCTTGAGGAATATCGTGTCTCACTAAACATCGATATAAGGATGGATCAACGTGTATATAACAGGCCAATAACATCAGAGGTGGCTGCTGTGTGGGTCGAGGGTAATGAGCTACATAGATATTTTGACCGTAGCATAATCCTATATGGAAACAATAATGAAAAATACAACATCAAGCCATACTATGGATGCTACGACCCTCTATCATATCCCCTCTTCTTTCCAAGAGGGGAGCTTGGCTGGCACCCACAAATACCGAAGGATGGTGTGCCTATCGAAATTGTAATTCAGGAACATTATGATGATTATGGGAATGAGGATTCAGGTTAGTTTTATGTTAAGCTTGCATTAGTTTTTTTTTGTTTTTGTACTTTTTTATGAACTAAAATTATGTGACTCAATCTTGTGTTTAGATTTGAATAATCGGTTGTGCGTCTCCGTCAGATACTACTACTGTTACAAATTCCAAATGCGTTGTGAGAATTTCAATGCTATACTATATGGCAAACATCTATTCCAACAATATGTGGTTGATATGTATATCAAGATAGAGAGTACACGATTGGACTACATTAGACATCACCAAAAGGAGTTACGTGCTGACCTATATAAAGGTGTGGTTGATAGTATACAAGCTGGAGAGAGTCGAGCCGATGCAGTGGGAAAGCGTATTGTTCTTCCAGCATCATTCATTGGGGGCCCAAGAGATATGAAAAGAAGATTTAGGGATGCTATGGCCTTAGTGCAAAAATACGGAAAGCCAGACATATTCCTAACAATGACGTGTAATCCTAATTGGGATGAGATAATGCATGAGCTAAAACCAGGACAATGCCCACAGGACCGTCCGGATCTCATTGTGCGTATATTTAGAGCCAAACTAGAGCACATGAAGGAACAATTGTTTAAGAAGCACATTCTTGGCAAGGTGGTTGCTTATGTTTATGTCATCGAGTTCCAAAAAAGGGGTCTTCCACACGCCCACTTCCTTCTAATCATGGAGGGACGATACAAGCTCACTTGTCCTGAACAATATGATTGTGTCATATCAGCTGAGCTACCAGACAAGAACAAATATCTAGAACTATATGAGATGGTTGTCAAACACATGATGCATGGTCCTTGTGGGGTCTTAAATCCCAAGAATGTATGTATGCAAGATGGTACATGCAAGAACCACTACCCACGTCCTTTCAATAGTACTACTTTGCAGGGGAAGGACTCATACCCTATTTATAGAAGAAGAGATGATGGCCGTCAGGCAAAGGTTCGTAGGCAAATACTAGACAATAGGTGGGTTGTGCCATACAATCCTTACCTTCTAAGGATGTTCAATTGCCACATTAATATAGAGGCATGCTCAAGCATTAAAGCCGTGAAGTATCTTTTCAAGTACGTCTATAAGGGGCATGATCGAGCATCGGTTTCTCTAGATGAGATCAATAGCAATGGTAATATTGATGAGATCAAGCAATTTAGGGATGCAAGGTGGGTTACCCCACCCGAAGCATTATGGAGGATCTATAGCTTTGAGCTTAGCAAGGTCTCCCCACCTGTGATGCAGCTACAACTACACCTCCCAAACCTGCACATGGTCTCATTTTGTGTTGGACAAGATCTCCATGATGTTATCGAACGACATGGCTCTGATAGGTCCATGCTAACCGAGTATTTTGAGATGAATAAAGTAAATGAGGGTGCTCGTGGCATCCTATATAAGGATTTCCCATCAGCATTTGTTTGGCAGGCGGGACCAAAACGATGGAAGGGAAGAAAAGAAAGAACATAGGTTGGCAGAATTGTGTCAGCACATCCAGCAGAAGGAGAGCGATACTATCTCAGGGTTCTCCTAAACCATGTGACGGGTGCTACATCATTTGAAGATCTCCGGATGGTAGATGGGGTGGTATATCCATTCTTTCGTGAAGCTGCCGAAAAAAGGGGTCTTGTTGAGCCAGACAACACCCTTGATGAGTGTCTTACTGAGGCCGAGTTATTCCAGATGCCATCTGCTCTTCGGAGACTCTTTGCAACAATTTTAGTGTTTTGTGAGCCTAATAACATACGTGGCCTCTGGGAGAAACACTTCGAAGGAATGGCAGAAGATTACCATCATGTGCAATCATGCTCACGCATAGTTGAGCAGATGGTGTTGTCAGATATCAAGAATATGCTCCAATCGATGGGGAAGGACATAACAACATTTCCTCTACCTGAGATTGATGATTCGTTCAACACCAATGAGACTAGGGAGATTATCGAGGAGTCAACAATATAGGTTGACAATGAACATGAGTCTCTTCCATCATTCTTGAACCCTGAGCAAAGGGTTGCTTACGATATGATATTATCAGCAGTGGATAGTCTTGATGGCGGTGTCTTCTTTGTAGATGGTCCAGGTGGCACAGGGAAGACATTCTTATATAAAGCACTACTTGCAAAGGTTCGAAGTGAGGGCAAGATTGCTGTGGCAACTGCAACATCAGGTGTTGCTGCATCCATAATGCCTGGAGGTAGGACCGCACACTCAAGGTTTAAGATCCCACTGAACATTGAAGATGGGGCTATTTGTAGCTTCAAAAAGCAGAGTGGGACTGCCAAGCTCCTTCAGCGAGCATCACTAATAATATGGGATGAAGCCTCAATGACAAAGCGACAAGCTGTTGAGGCCCTAGATAGTAGCATGCGAGACATCACAGGACGATGGGATGTGCCATTTGGGGGTAAGACGGTCGTGTTTGGTGGGGACTTTAGACAAGTGCTACCGGTTGTTCGGAAGGGGTCAAGGCCTCAAATAACCGATGCGACACTTCGTAGATCCTATCTTTGGGGTTGCATGCAACAACTTAAGCTTGTTCGTAACATGAGGGCCCAAAGCGATCCATGGTTCGCAGAATATCTACTTCGCATTGGAAATGGCATTGAGGAGGCCGACGAACATAGCTATGTACGTCTTCCTAATAATATATGTGTGCCATGTACCGGCAATGACAGTGACATTGACACACTCATACAAAGTGTGTTTCCGAACTTGGATGAGAATCTTGTAGATCCAAACTACATCACATCTCGAGCCATTTTATCAACACGAAATGAGTACGTCGATGATATTAATATGAGGATGATCGACTTGTTTCATGGGGAGGAGATGGTATACCATAGTTTTGATCGTGCGGAGGATGACCCACACAACTACTACCCTCCTGAATTTTTGAACTCGTTGACACCTAACGGGCTTCCACCACATATATTGAGGCTTAAGATAAATTGTCCTGTTATACTACTACGGAACATTGACCCTGCCAATGGATTATGCAATGGGACAAGGTTGGTTGTTAGAGGGTTCCAAAGGAATGCTATAGATGCTGAGATTGTGGTTGGCCAACATGCTGGAAAAAGGGTATTCCTCCCTCGGATACCTTTGTGCCCATCTGACGATGAGATGTTTGCCTTTAGGTTCAAGAGAAAGCTGTCGCGCCCCGATTTAATAAATCAGGACTTTATTGAAATTCCATAGAAAATCAATAAAACAAGACGTTCATCACACGACCACGTACAAGACGAGCAATCATTCACGGTTCGTAGACCGCATTAATACAAAAGTGAATGAAAGTGAAGAGAAACTAATAAAATAAGGGTCCTAGATGAACGCCTTCTTCCAGTCTCGCCTTGACTGGGTCGCTACTCCAGACCTTCATCCTCCTCGTAGTAGACGGGCTCTGATGGTGTAAGTCAACGGGGTGAGTACAGATGTACTCAGCAAGCCACCGAATGCAAATATAATGCAAGATAATAACAAGGGAGATAGCGGCTAGTTTTGCGGAAGCAGCATATTTGTAAAGCATTATATGTGAGCAATTTATTAGTACGGAAAAGTAAACATGTGTATGCATCATCATCTTCTAACTCGAGGAGTACGTTTTACCTCCTCGCACAACAGTCCTTACATGCCATGAATAACTCATCGATTCAAACAATTGTAAACTAACTGCGAGTAGTCACACAACCCGCCCTTGACCGTGGGCTCGGCTTTTCGAAAAGATTGAATTACTCTGATCAGAGATGTACCACTGTACCCACAAGGCACGCACTCATCACTTACACCAAAGTGTAACGAGATGACCCATTTCACGGGAACTCGTGCCAAAACCTTCCATATGATCTTCCCCGACTCAACAGCACCCTCTTATAGGTTTCGTACCGTGTCTCGCCATGTCGAGTTTCCACAATACCCCCTCTTGAGCCATCGTCGGTACAAGGCGCCCTGAGGGCTAGCCCCTTGCCCCCTCCACTATGGTACTGAGAGTCGGAGTGTTCCACACTTCTAGTTAGGACTTACCCATTAGACTTGTGGTTGGTACGGAAGTGCTTTGCAACAGATCCCGCAGACCGGTCCTTATAGTGCCCCGGGTGCGACCAACCAGTTTCCGAGCTTGCACCCGGAACCCACCATACTTATAACATACCCAACTCCAACAGAGTCCAGAGACAAGAATAATGGGGTATTTCATATACCAGAATCCATCCAACTACGACTCATTCTTTATATCCTATAGCAGTTGTGCCGGTACATTGGGCACTAGCTAATATAATATTTGTAGAGTGACAAGGAGTTAAGGCTCAATAAGCATGGCTTGGGTTTGCACACAAGGACGGGGATCTAATAAATATAAGTGTAGGGCTTGATCTTTGACTAATGCAATATTAACCTATGAGTTATAGCGATAATTTATTAAATCATGGGCTCAATAATGATCAACTGTTTCCACAGAGGTGGTCGATGACTTGCCTTGATCCGCGAATGGTGAAGGTGGAACCTCGGGAAAATATTCCGGCTCTTCGACGACAACGTAGTCTTCTCGATACGGAAAAGTAAATAAAACATTCAATAAACAATCCAAAACAAATCAACCATATCAACATACATGTTTTTGTTGGATTTAAGTAAAGGAGATAAAGTCTTAAATTTTAGGGAATTGTTACTTAAATATTTAAGATTGATTTCTAATGAGATTTCTGAATTTATGACTTGATGTAATTATTTTTCCTAGGGGTTTTATTTCCCCTTTTTAGAGATGAAGCAAAAAGGTATACAATTAACCTTAATGTTTTATTGTAGTAAAAAAGAGTGAAATTAAGTTATTATGTCTTCTGAAGTTATTATATAAGTTTTTAGGATATTTTCATAAAGTGTTGATTTTTCATTAAATGAATTAATTAAATGTCCTAAAAGGGCTTTTGCAATATTATTTAATAGAATAAAGTGAGCAAAATGAATATTCTATTTTTATTGTATTACAAACAGTGAAAAGGGAGTCAATATATCATCTGAAATTAATATATAATTTTTTAAGGGTTTTTCTGAATTACTTAAATGAAATAATAATTAAATCCTAAAGGGGGCTTTTCTTTATTTAATAAGATTATTATGTGCCAAATAAACATATTGTTTTTATTGCATAAAAGTGTAGATAATAAAAAGATAGTTTTTACAAAATTTGAATGGTCGAATTTGGAGCTAAATTGAAGGAGATATGAATTTTTGGGGAGAGTATATAAATGAAGTTTTTAACCAATTTCTTATATGATGTTTGTATTTATTGTAATAGTTATAAAAATATTAAAAATTCAAATAAAAAGCCTAGTGTATATTTTTAGCTTGAAGAATTTAATAAAAATTTCCAAACCCAAAATTTGAATTCTTTTTGAGATTCTAAATTCCTCGTTGTTTTAACCATTTTATTATTCATACACGGTCCATATAATTTAAATTTTATTTTCTGCAATTTAAAATAAAATTTATAAAATCTTATAAAAATTTATTTTGTCTTTAGAAACTTAACATAAATTACTCATCTCAAATCCTGAGTTATATATCATGATTTGTATTTATTTTTCTCTTCTTCATTCAATATATAAAAATAGTTTTTAAAAAAGATTTTTAATGAAATTTAAATACATAGTTGAAATGAGATTTTGACCTAATAAATCGAGATAAATATTATTAATTTGACGATAAAGGATCAAGTAAAAATAACGAATAAATTAGATTAAATAGATTATCAAGGATTAAGGGACGATACGAGAATAACCCATTATATATATTATAATCAAAGCGGGATCATCCGGTTTTGATAATGATATTTTAGGATCAATATTAATTAATAGTTGAAACGTATCGATGAACAAGATGACATAGTGGAATAGAAACAATTATGATGCGATAATTAGACATGGAATAATTTAATTGATAGGAGCAAGTGAATCAAAAGAAAATGTGTTCTCACCGGGAGGGAAAAAAAGACGATGATGCGGAGTATCGGCTTGGCGCTATACAACGGATGGCGCACGGGGCGCAGGACGACATGGCTGCGCAGCCGACGTGGATGGTTTTGGAGAGGGTGGCATAGGGAGGAGGAGAGGGTGGTGTGGGGAGAATGAGAGGGTGGCATGGTTTTTATAGGGGGAGAAGGGCTACGGGAAAAATGGAAAGAGTAGTGAGAAATGGAAAGAGGAGGGAGATCGGAAATAGAAAGAGAGATAAATGGAAAGAGAAAATAAGGAAAATAGAGGGAGAAGATGGAAAGAGGAAAAAAGGAAGGGGAATGGAGAAATGGAAGGAGGAGGGAAAAATAGAAAGGGAGAGAAATGGAAAGAGAAAGGAAGGAAAATAGAGTGAGAAGAAGGAAAGAGGAAAAAAGGAAGAGGAATGGAGAAATGGAAGGAGGGAGTGGGGGTGGCTGTGCGTGCAACCAAGGGAGGTGTGCAGGAAGAAAAGAAAGCAAGGAGAGAGAAGGAAAGGAAAAAGAAGGAAAGAGAAAAAGGGAAAAAGGAAAGAAAAGGAAAGGAAAAGAGGAAAAAAATAGGAAAATATTTTTCTGAAAATTCAAAATTAAAATTTTAAGAAAAAGTTAAAAGTTTTTGGAAATTTTGAAATTTAAAATAAATTTAGAAATCTTGGATTTTAAAGAAATAACGCATGAATATTTTAACGAATAAACGGCGGTTTGAAAAATCAATTAATTTTGTATTCGCGTCGAAATTAGAAATTTCCGAACATGAACACCAAAACAAGGTTTTTAATTCATTTTTGGGAATATAAAAATAATTTTTAAAGTGATTTTTAATGGTATTTAAACACGCAGTTAAAATGGGATTTTAATTTCGCGACTGAAAATAGAACGTTGATTCCTACGGATTTTTGATTGGGAAAAGATATAGATAGATGGAAATGATGATTTAAATTATATTGGAAAGATAGTGATTCAATTATTATTTTTTTATTAAAGTTATTCATTGAAATATTATGGATTACTATTCTAGTTACAAAAATTCTTAATAAAAACCTAAATATATTTGAGGTGGGAGAAATTTATTAGAAATTTCTCTTGCCAAATTTTATTTGGTTTTATATTATTTTTAATTGAAATATCATATATTTTATTCACACAACATTTGTGTTGAAATATATTTTAATAATTAGTGTTAGAGTTTTGCGATAAAATGATACCGATTATATCTTAATTAATTCATTTGCATCAAAAATCCCGAAAAAAATTTGGGAAAATTACACTAGTCGCGATTTATTTTTAAATGAAATTTTTAAGCTCGCATTTTAGATTTCTTATTTATCGATTTATACTGAATCCTTTTCTTGAAATTCATTTATTAATTACTTTATTTTATTTTTAACGCCTGATAAAATTCAGGGCGTTACAAAAGCAGTTCCCAATTAGGCTGAGCTTTGCTATGACAATTAATAAGGCACAAGGGCAGACTATCCCAAATGTTGGTGTGTACCTCCCTGATCCGGTATTCTCTCATGGTCAGCTGTATGTTGCTTTATCAAGAGCTACTTCTACGAGGAACATAAAAATTCTGGTTGTTACAAAGAAAGATAAGGCCATGCAGAATCAAATGATGAATAACAATGGAATCTTCACAAAAAAACATTGTTTACAAAGAAGTACTCACTTAATAGTGAGTGTATTGTATTTCTAGCTAAACATGAACATTGCGAAATGTCATATTTCGTCAATATATATTTCAGACATTTTGTAGCATGTCATGATATCTTATGTCATATTGTTTTCTTTTTAAAAACGAATAATTACATGTCCAATTCAGCTTTGTAAATTTATTTTTACTAAATTTTATTATAAACTCAACGAAATATAGAAATAGATAATTCACCTTGCGATTCCAAATATTGTAGTTCTTGATTGGGAGCTGCTTTTTGTCGTCTTAAAAAATAAATTCTACTAGGGTACATTCATTGTATGATGATATTATAGTAGTTTATAAAAAACTAATAAAATTTGTTAAGTAGGTTATAGTACCCTTTTGACATACTAATTTACATCATTTTCTTCCTCCCTATCTTATAATTAGATTATATTATATATATATATATTATAATTATATTTTAATCCGTGGCAACGCACGGGCATCCAACTAGTATATATATATGGGAGTGTTATTCTGCATGTAAAATAGCTGTTCTACACCGGCTAATTTCAGTAGTAGATTTTCTTAGTAGAATAACGATTGAGTACTATTTTTTTCTCGGTAGTAGATTTCTCGGTAGAGTAGCTATCCTATACACGTGGTGTATAATAGCGCTTCCGTGTGTACACAAATGCTATCCTACACCACAGGTGTAGAATAACTATTCTACCGAGAAATCTACTACTGAAAAAAAAAAGTAGTACTCAATTGCTATTCTATTAAGGAAATCTACTACTAAAAATAGTCGATGTAGGATAGCTATTCTACACACGTGATGTAGAATAGCGCTCTCGGGAGCGCTATTCTACACCACGTGTGTAGAATAGCTATCCTACACCGTAGTACATTCAGTAGTAGATTTTTCAGTAGAATAGAAATTGAGTATTAATTTTTTCTCGGTAGTAGATTTCTCGGTAGAATAACTATTCTACACCCGTGATGTAGAATAGCATATATATATATATATATATATACGGGAACGCTATTCTACACTATGGGTGTAGAATGCTATTCTACACCGATCATCCCGTGCTCCCACACCCCACCCAATCCCAACCCCCTCCATTCCACGTCGGTGTAGAATAGCATTCTATACCCGTGGTGTAGAATATCATTTGTATATATATATATATATATATATATATATATATATATATATATATATATATATATATATATATATATATGTGGACCGGATCGGATAAGATTCAGATGCTCAGCTATCTCCTGCAGCTTGCAATCGGTCAGTTTTTATTTTAACTTGTGAGAAAATTTCATGGACCGTCCGCTACAGTACCCCAGCTAGAAGCTACCATTAGCCCGATGCCTAAATAGATAGGCTTATGCATATATTGGAGAAAACTTTAAATTCTAAAGACACGCAGTGAATATATATTTAGCTAACAAAAATAACAGGAGGGTATGATTTTTTAGCCTCTAAAATAGTTCATTTATATAGTAATGAGTTTCTAATCGATCAGAAACCAAAATCTATCTACACCATTAATTTGAGAGAGTACTGATTTTAAAAATAGCTATATGAATCTTCCCCAGCCAAGAGAAATTGAGCTAAGAAGGAGATCCGGAGTAGTGTAAATTAAGTAATTGCATGATATATATATATATTTATATATATATATATATATATATTAGAAATATAGCTAGCTAGCTATAAAAAAGCGAAGAAAGGGACATGATTAATTAAACGACTGCATCGGCCAGTATATATGTAGCAGCAAGTAAAAGTTGATAGATTAGCTACATATATAGATAGCTAGGTTGTTAATTAGGATGCTGTAAGCAGCAAGTTGGAGAAGCTAATTTAGGCTTGGTGGTGATGTGACGCATGCTGATCCACATGAAAATATGGCCAACCAATTAATTGAAGCTGAAGCTATATATATGATCGATTGGGGGATTAGCTAGTAATTGTTGATGGAACTCACAGCGCACAAACACCTCAAACACAAAGAGCTGAGAGAGAAGGCGAGAGGTGGAAGACAAGTGAACAATAGCAAACACAAAAAAAACAACAATGGGTCCAAACTCCTTGCTGCGTGCCTCACACACTGAGCCTTTTATTGCTCCTGTTCACTTCGCATAAGAAGACGAATCAACAGCTGCAGTTTTAAAGACCCCAGACCATGCATGCTTTCCAGGAGCACGTACTCCATCGTCCTGCATGCCCGGCGTGGCGGAGCGGATGACGCGCTCGTACACGGACGACGTGCTAACAGCCACGCATGCACACTGCGCGCAACTGCCTCCAACAGAATTGCAACAGCAACCTTCTACTGCATGCAGCCCCCTACCATGCTAAACACACGCAGCTAGCTTCAGAACACCACACCGACGCACACACTACGATCACCATACGATCACTGCGCGCGCTGTGTTTATTTCTAACAATCTCCCCCTAAACTCAGCGCCACCGTCCTGCACTCACAAGAGTGTCGCTTCCTCGTCGGCGTTGGCAAGCAACGCCTCCTCCTTCTTGGGCTTGCGGCAGTCCCGCGCAAAATGGCCGCGAACACCGCAGTTGAAGCACTTCCCGATCGAGGACTTCTTCGATTTCTGCCGAGCTTCCCACTCGGCCTCCGTGAGCATAAGTTGGTCGTCGCGTCGTTCGCCGCCAGCACGGGTGCGCCGTCGGGAACGCTCGTCGAACGCCTTTAGCCTACCGAGTGCCTCCTCGAATGGCATCTTGTCGACGTCGCAGAACTGCTCAATCCCCGCCACCACAGGGTACAAGCGATCAGGGACGGTGTCGAGAAGCTTCTTGACCATGGCGGCGTCGTCGAGGGTCGCACCGAGTCCGGCGTACCTCGCTTCCATGCCACTGATCTTGCCGGCGTAGTCGTCCAACTCCTGCCCCTCCGCCATGGACAGCACGTCGAACTCACCTTTGAGGGTGGCAAGGCGAGCAACCTTCACGCGATCGGCTCCGACGAACCTTGTCTTAAGGCTGTCCCACACCTCCTTCGCCGTCAGCTTCGTCGCCACCTGCATCAAGATGTCCTCTGGCAGCGCTTGGAGTAGTTGCGCCCGCGCCGTCTTGTTCTTCTTATCGTCGACGGCCGCGCCATCTGCTGGAGCCACAGCCTCCCAGAGACCTTGGGCATCAAGGATCGCCTCCACCTTGATCGCCCAGGCGGTGTAGCTCGTCGGCGACAACACCGGGTACGACATGGACACCGTGCTCCCCCAACATGAGAACCAGCAGTGTGAGGAATCATCGCCATGGAGTCGAGGTCGTAGCGCAGGATCTTGGGCATGCAGGCTCTGATACCAATTGATGGAACTCACAGCGCACAAACACCTCAAACACAAAGAGCTGAGAGAGAAGGCGAGAGGTGGAAGACAAGTGAACAATAGCAAACACAAAAAAAACAACAATGGCGTCCAAACTCCTTGCTGCGTGCCTCACACACTGAGCCTTTTATTGCTCCTGTTCACTTCGCATAAGAAGACGAATCAACAGCTGCAGTTTTAAAGACCCCAGACCATGCATGCTTTCCAGGAGCACGTACTCCATCGTCCTGCATGCCCGGCGTGGCGGAGCGGATGACGCGCTCGTACACGGACGACGTGCTAACAGGAACTCCACGCATGCACACTGCGCGCAACTGCCTCCAACAGAATTGCAACAGCAACCTTCTACTGCATGCAGCCCCCTACCATGCTAAACACACGCAGCTAGCTCGCGCTGTGTTTATTTCTAACAATTGTATTTATCATATCGATCATATATATCCGTACGTGCGTTGGATATATATTTGGATAATAAGGCCGTTCGGATTCCCTCAACTAGCTAGCTAGCCGATTACCCTGAGGCCGAGGGAAGAAGTAGCCCTCTTGATCGCTTTCGCATGCGTTCAGCTGGCCCTGCAAAGGCTGCAATTCAATTCCTCTCCTTGCTAGCTAGCTTAATTAACAAGCAGTGTTGCTAGCTAGCTAGATTAATTAGCAGCTCAGCTTCATGTTCTGCATGCGCTCAATTAATGAAGAGATCTAACTAATCATCAAGCGAGAAATCTATGATTAACTCTTTTCTAACGCACTGTAACAGAAGGGCGCTGCAATGACCGAATAAATCAATTAATTGATTGATCGATCATCATATATACAACCATATAAATAGATAAATAAATAAATAACGATTATTAATGCATATACACATACCTTTGGAAGCCATGGACGATGGACTGATCAACTGTGGATGGAGATCCGGCCGCGCAACCACTGCTCTCAAGTCGAATTAACTAAGCGTCGTCGTCTACTAGCTATATATATATATATATATATATATATATATATATATATATATATATATATATACACACGCACACGCGCACACGACTACACGAGTATACGTACGAACAATATCTCGAGGCTTGAGTGCTTGACAGCTTCTTCTTTATCCTCGATGCCGTCCGTCGTCTCCGTCCTCGCTAGCTAGCTCCTCTTGCCGCTCGCTCGTTAGCAATATATACCTAACAGCTGCTAGCTTGTCAGCTCGCTGGGCCTGAAGCTAGCTATAGCTATGGGTAGCTTCTTCTTCCTCTCCTCGATCGATCGGCTCCTCCAACCTGCACAGTATCGGGCTAGCTAGGTCGGCACAGCCGGGCCGTATTTCCAGCACAGGGCTTATATATAGCTACGGGATACTCGCCAGGTACGTTTGGTATCACTTCATATTCCGATTTTTTATTCCGATTCTGATTCTTTGGTGCAGTGATTTCGTGGTCATGAATTAGAATCAGTTGAAAAATCGTTTGGCTAGATGACTAGATTCTAATTTATGTAAAAGAATACGTTGATATGAAATGAGTAATTTACCATAGACCTCACAAATTATTGAATTATGTAATTTCAAAAATATAGAAATTACTTGTTCACAAATAAGCATCTACAAAATATAATATAATAAATTATATGAATTATATATATATATACACACACGTGCATTGCAAATGTTTCTAACAAATGTGCTATCCTCTAGGTTGCGATATAGCTGACGCTAAATCATCACGAAACTTATCAATATTTATATCATTTGCATGCGATGTAGATGCATCTGATGTATTTGAAGAAGGTGCATATCTTTTGTATCTGCTAGGTATAATTGGCACATAATCTGGGTCCTCGTCACACCTACGGAAATGCATATCGGATGCATTATTTTCACGAATGAAGTTATGGAGACACATGGTTGCAGCCATAATCATCTTTTGCTTGTCCATTGGATAGGTCAGCATCTTATTGAGAATTCTTCACTTTATCTTCCACACTCTAAATGTGCGCTCAACGATATTGTTGGCGTAATAGATTACACTAACAGGTTTCTAGAGATTAGAAACTAACAAACGAAGTGTTTGCGAAACAAACTATTTCAAGCCTCCAAAAGGATAATAGCTCTAAACAGTTCGAAGATGTGTATTGAATAACTTCGTCCCCTCCTTTCATTACAGGGTAAAACAGGGGGTATTTATAGGCCCAAGCATTAAGGAAAAGACCCTTTTACCCCTCTGTTACAACCGACATAGTGGAAACTATTCGGTACCCTTAATAGGGTTAAAATGGTAAAAGACTAATCTAATGAGAAAGAAGATAAGTCTTCCATCCTAGCTGGCAAGGAAGTTCTCGGAAGAGTCCAAGTTCGAAGATATACTCCGAACTAGAGTTCACCTCCATATTTCCCCCAACAGTAGCCCCTCGAATACGCTTCTCCGCTAGATCTGTAATGTTAGGAGAGCAGTATACGCAAGAAAAATAATCATGCGCATGGGTTAATAGATTTAATCAACCTCCGAAATACGTGGAGATGCAAAACTTCGAATCAACTTCTAAGAAAGTTACGTTCGAACTATCTTAGAATTAACTTGAGGAGCCCAAAAGCTTTTTTAGGCTTAGAAGAAATAGCCGTTGGCTTTTTCCTTCTAACGGAAGTTACACGATGCGTCAACTCCGCAAAAAAGATAACGGTTAAGAATGTGAAACGATAGATACAAACAGTAAAAAATCGTGGCCTGGGCTATAAATAGAGGGCCCAGCCCCTTCTCGAGTACTCTTCTCACCGCTTTAGTACAAACAAACCCTAATCCCCATCTTTCTCCTTGAGCAACCAGAGCAAGTCCATGGCGAAGACCAGTTTCAAGGTCCCTAGGGCGGCTTCAGCCCTTGCTCGGCAGCAGGCTGTGGCTGCATCGGCAGCAGCGGCTTCATTGACGGCAACTCCGGCAGCAGCAGTAGCAGCACCAGTGGTGGCGCCAGGAAGAAATCTCCAAGATGTTGGTCCTCACGATCTCCTTCCAGCATCATCGAAGTATGCGGACCAATCTTACCAGCTGGGACCTTCAACCTGCAAGAGAGAATCGCTCGCAGCAACAATAGAAGGGAAGATTAGTTCGGAGATTGTGATCCGCAAACCGGGAAAAGAAGCTATTCCTTCGCCAAGGCCCGGAGAAGTGGTTATCTTCGAAGCTGGATTAGGGCTTCCGGCTGTCGACTTCTTAGCTGAGGTACTGTATTTATTCCATGTTACTCTCCCCCAGCTTTCTCCGAACGCGATAGCACGCCTTGCCATCTTCGAATGTGCGTTGTGAGCCGAAGGCTGCGAAGGAAGAGCCGAAATCTTCGCAGCCCTACACCGAGCTTCTTGCCAACCCAAGACCTTCACAAGCCCAGGAGGTGAAAAGATGGTCGTGGCCTTCGGGAGAATTCACTTCCGGCTTCGGGATGAATACGCTCTTTGATTTCCGGCCAAGGCCATCAATGCCAGATGGTATACGGATTGGATCCTCCGGTGGTTTTATGCCGAAGTTGGAGCTGGGAGCCGCCTAGCTGGACCTCTTCAGGACATAAACTTCCGGAGGGAAGCCCTTGTCCACCCGGATCCAGGCCAGCTCGAAGCTCGCCTTAGCCTTCTTCAACGCATTAGCCACCGCTTGAGCATGCGGGATCTGGCAGAAGAATTTATCGGACTTCAGATTCCCCCTCTTATGGCCAACTGGCCTATCACCTTCGAGGAAGATCCGGAGGGCGGCCTCTGAAAGATCTCTTCGAGCTCGAGCCCTGCAGGTAACATTGAAAACAACATGTTTCATATGTATTTATTTGAAGAAATAACTAATGTTAACTTATCTTTCAGCTTCTTTAGCTCCTATGACTTCGGAGTAAATTGTGCGAGCTTCGGAGAAAATTCTTGGAATTCCGACTCCGGCCGAAAAAGAATGGAGGAAAAAGTTAGTGGGTACTTGGGAACGGTTCAACCGAGTATGGGGGTTACTCAAAGTTGTTCCCCCTCCTCTTTTGGATTGGGTGCCTTCGGAGAAAGGACCTAAGAAAAGGAAGGCAGAAGTTGGAACTTCAGCCCCCGTCAAGACTCCGTCGAAGAAGGTAGCCCAAAAACCAAGAACTGTTGTGCCTTCAAGTCCGGTGGCTTCGGTCTCTGATTCCTTGGAGGATGAAGGTAGACTTCTTGTCGACCTGATTGACGAAGATGAAGCCCAAGCAGATGCAAACACCGGCAATGTTGCAAGCGTGCCGGAGTTTCCAAGCAACCTCGGGCAAGTTGGGACTTCGACTGCTCAAGAAGACTTACCGCGTGATGAAGCCCCTATGAATGAAGGTGGAGTCGAGGTTGCTACAGAATCAACTTCGATTCCGGACGAAGCAACGACTGCAGCTCCTGAAGAGGCTCCTGCAGTCGAAGATTCAGTCTTGAATTCTGACTCCGACGAAGACTTTGGGGTAGCTTTTGACCCTCCAAGCAGCCCAATGCTCACCCGTCGACAAGACTTTGGAGGTAAACTTTAAATAATTCCTTTGTTCTTTTTCCCTGCAAAATTATACAATGTATAATACCTTTGCCTCAACAGGATCCGTTCCTATGGAAGAGGTTCGTCCCGAAGATACAACTCTTGGGACTTCAGCAACTTCGGAGCCAATTCCAGAAATCGCACAAATGGGACCTGGAAAAGGTAAAGGCAAAATGGACCCCTTTCCTGCTCCGAGTTCAGGATTAACTCCGTCTGAATCAACAACGGAGGTCAATCTTTAGAGGGAGGCCAGTCTGCCGAGGTTCCTGAGGATGCAGCCCAGCGCTCCGAACCCTCGCCGAACGAAGACGACCAGAGAGCTTTGTCTATGCTCCCTCTTCTAGCTCCTTTCTTGGAGCGAAGAACCGGACTTCGGGCTTTGCTCGAGCCTTTGGATCGAGCTAGCCGCGAAGTCGGGGAGACGGACTTGGTAGCCATTCTGAGCGAAGCTGAGGGTTCGGAGCTCAACGCCGCCATGGAACGTGCAGCGTACCAGGTACGAAGTATCTGCAAAATAAAATTAATCTTACTTACAAATAATTTCTCACCTTGGTTTTTCCTCTTTGCAGCAAATAGTCTTGGCCCGAGCAGCGGCTGTCTCAAACGAACGCGGAAGCCTTCACCTTCGAGAGGAAAATATTACTCTTCAGCGAAATCTTAACATCTCCGAAGGTCGGGTTTCCCATTTAGACAACATGGTTTCAGCAGAGCGGAGGGCCAGACAAAGCTTGGAAGCTGCGAATAAGAAGCTCGAAGCAGAATAGATCGTGCTTCGGGCAGAAATAGAAAAGATGCGGGCGGAGCATGCTACGGTGGGGGCTAAACTTGTTAAACTCCAAGATGAAAAGGCCAAAGCTGCAGAGGAGGTTAGCAACCTGCTCAATCAGAAAAACTCTCTAGCTACTGAGGCAGCTAGGCTCTCTGCTGTGGTGGAGGAGTTGACTTCATCGAAGGACGCTTTATTTGAAGATAAGCTGAAATCGGAGAAGGTAGCTGCGGAGGTCATGGACCAACTCCTAGGTGTTCTAGAGTACTTCGGTACTACTGGGACACTTCCTTCAAATGACAACGTCTCCCTACTTCGATGGCTAAAAAGGATCCAAGGAGCTGCGAAGACGATGAAGACAACAGGCATTCGGTACGGAGAAATATCCAGACAAGTGGCTGCTCTCGGCGTTCTTCGCTACTACAAAGATCTGGGAATATCGATAACTCCGAATGCAGGGGCGGCTCCGATTACCTTCGACGAAAGACGGCTTCTTAATCCTTCTGAAGACGTGGCCGCTGCTTGGCAAGCCTTCCAAGCTTCGTGGAGAGCTGAAGGTCACACTGCGTTCAAGGCTTGGATTGATGAAGAACAACGCCAAAAGCAAGCTCGGTCGCAAGCCTCGAGCAGCCAGCCTCCGCCAAACCCGCAGGTCTAGATTTGCTTTAGGATCCTAACTATGTAAAGAATCATGCTTTTCATACATTATGAATGAAAATTTGATTATCATGTTCTTAGGCTTCACCTTATATGGATGATATCGAAGTGTTAAACATTACCGAAGAACTCTGCCTGCTATGGGCTACCTTCGATCTTTTAAAACTTCACAAGCGACCTCGATTTTTAGTTCCTCGAGATAGCTCCGGTGCAATTGCGCCCGAAATATGTAAAGATATACTATCTTATATTAAAAAGGAAGAAAAAGAAGTTAACTTGGAAACTTCATCTTCTGAAGACATTGCATGGTCTGAAGATGAAAGTATTGTTGAAGCTCAGGGGAAAAACCCCGAAGAACCTGGAAGCTGGGAAAGGAGCCCCGAACGACTCCGAACTTGGGCCGAGCTTCAACAAGAATAGAAAGATTTTAGAGCATCGAAGGGAGGTAGAAGAGTTAAACGTAAAGTTGTTAGAACTCTCGGCTCTGGAACTAGTCGTTCCAACCTTAGCAATAGCTCTAGAGATCGAAGGGGTCTTCGATTCCTTCTTGGTATAGACACCAATTTTTCGTGATGTAATTATAATTTGTTTGGATAATAAATATTGATTTTTAAAATTGTCTCCTACTTCCCAGCCCCTCTTTGGGCGTAAGTAACTTCGAAATATACTCAAAGATGGTTAGGCGCAAAGAAAAACTTAGGAGTACAATTTTGGGGGCTCGGATCCCCTCAGCAATTTGAAGATTGATTAAAATCTTATAAAGTGTCTTCGACTACTTGGAGTCTGAAAACTGGTAACTTAGTACCTTTTGCTTTGAAAGAAATCACTTTGGACAACTTTCCAGACACTTTAGTGTCCCAAATGATTGGTCACTTTGGACTCTTTTCACAGATATTCGAAGCTCATCATCTCAAACTCTGTTTTGTTTTGGCCTCCATTGGCTCTTTTTGCGAATGCTATCAAACCGGTGGTTTGGAATTTGCAGTGGTCTCCTTGGACTCTTTTTACGGATGCTTTCAAGCCGAAGCTTGGAATCCGCATTATTTGGTCTCCTTCGACTCTTTTTACGGATGCTTTCAAGCTGGTGGCTTGGAATCCGTTTTTTCAGTGACTTTCCCACCTCGTCGGAAGCTTCAGACCAGTGGTCCGAAGTCCAAAAAAGATGATTCAAATTAATGACACTTCCCTCCCAGTCAACTTCGCTATTCCAGTGCGTCCACTAGAAGTGGGAAGTATTTGGGGGGTAGGCATTATCTGAACCATAAGCTTTATTGATTCGGAAGGCGTTTACAAATGATTACAAGGAGCCCCTATGCGAAATATCGCTTTAGGTGCTCCACATGCCATGTATGCGCTAACTCTTCGCCTTCCAAATTAGCTAACTTAAAAGAACCAGGGCGCCCTAAGCGGACAATTATGTATGGACCTTCCCACTTATTTCCTAATTTCCCTGGCGCTACAATACTTCGCAAAACGAGATGACCCGGCCTAAGTTCATTAATCTTAACCTTCGGGTCGAACCAAGTATTCGTCTACTGCTGATACTTTGACAAATTGGCGACAACTCGAAGTCTTGTCTCTTCTGTTAAATCAAGCGAAGTTTGCCTTTCTGCTTCTATTTCCGGTTCGGTGCTGCGAAGGGATCCTCCTTTAAGCTCCGTTGGTGTCATAGCTTCGTCTCCGAATAATAGTCTGAAAGGAGTGAAACTGGTAGACCTTGTCTGAGTTGTCCGAATAGACCATAGGATATTCGGGAGCTCTTCGGTCCACAATCCTTTTGCCAATCCCACTATTCTTCGATTCAGCCCTGACAAGATATTACCATTGGCTCTTTCAACAGCTCCGTTAGACTGAGGATGTCTTACTGCAGCAAAACATAATTGGATGCCTAGGTCTTCACAAAATTTCCTGAAGGGTTCTGCATCGAATTGTGTTCCATTGTCAACTGTCAGCTATCGAGGTACTCCGAACCGGCATATGATATTTTTCCAGAAAAATTTATGTACATTATTCGAAGTGGTAGCTGTTAGGGGCTCTGCTTCGACCCACTTGGAAAAGTACTCAATTGCTACCACTGCGAATTTCAAATTTCCTTTTGCTATTGGGAAGGGGCCAATAAGATCCATGCCTCATCTGGCCATGGGTCATACTGGAGCAATGACTTGAAGAGTTGTTGGTGGGTGATGACTTCTTCCTTCCATCCACTGACATCCTTGCCAAGTGCGGACTAAGCTCTCCGCATCAGCTACTATTGTAGGCCAATAAAGCCCCTGACGAAGTGTCTTTCCTGCCAAAGCTCGAGGGGCCAAATGGCTACCACAGAGTCCATGAATTTCTCGAAGAATTTCTTGACCTTCGGCTTGAGATATACATCAGAGCAAAGGGGAACATACTCCGGCCTTGTACAAAATACCGTTGATTATATGATAATTCCGAATTCTGAGTTTCAACCTTGAAAGCTGTGGCCCTTCGGACATATTTGCTTCTCCTTGCAACAATTCCATAATTGAACTTCGCCAATCTGTACTTGGAATGCAAAGGACTTCCGCAGAAGGGATTTGTGGCACCGAAGGTATACTGAGTTCTTCATAAAAAGCCTCTTTTGGTATGTCCATATCTCCGACTGCAGCTTTTGCTAAGATATCAGCTTGTATATTTTCTGCTCTGGGTATACTCCGAATGGAAATTCCTTTAAATGCTGCTTCGATCTTACGGATCTCTTCTAAATATTTTACGAGCTATGGATGCCGAGCTTGAAAACTCTTGTCTACGTGCCCTGCTACAATTTGAGAATATGTCTTAATAACAACCCTTGTAGCCCCTAAAGCACGTGCCTTTCGAAGTCCTAGCAAAATTCCTTCATACTCCGCCGTATTATTGGTAGACTTAAAGTTGAGTCTTGCAGAGTACATTGCCTTTTGCCCTGAAGGCGAAATTATCACTACTCCGACGCCTGCTCCAGATGCTTGGAAAGCTTCATCGGAGTAAATGGTCCAAATTCCTTCACTTGGCTTCTCCGGAGCCACTGCTGCAGGGGGAGTCCATTCTGCCACAAAGTCCGCCAACACCTGTGACTTAATTGCTGTCCTTGCAACGCAGTTATCTGAGTGGGGCTAGCTTCGATCCCTCTGCTTGAAACTAGATACCCTAACAATTTTCCAGCCTACGCCCCGAAGATACATTTTTCGGGGTTAAGACGGATCTCACATGCCCGAAGGCTATTGAATGTTTCTGCTAAGTCTAGGATATGTTGGTGCTTTAAAGCACTTTATATTACAATATCATCCATATAGGCCTCTACATTGCGACCTAATTGATGACCTAGAGCCTTAGCAATTAACCTCGAAAAAGTAGCCCCGACATTTCTTAAGCCAAAGGGCATTCGTACATAACAGAACACTCCCGAAGGAGTTACAAAGCTTGTCTTGATTTCATCTTCGTGCTTTAGCCATATTTGATGATAGCCGGAGTACGCGTCAAGGAAGCTTAATAACTCCGAACCAGCAGTAGAGTCAACCAATTGATCAATTCGGGGCATGGGGTAGGGGTCACGGGGGCATGCTTTATTCAAAGATGTAAAATCAATACACATACGCCACTTCCCGGAAGATTTCTTCCTAACAAAGATTGGGTTGGCTAACCACTCTGTATGAGCCAATTCTCTGATAATCCCAGCCTTCAGCAGCTTTTCCACTTCGTCTTTGGCAAGGATAGCCCTCTCCGTAGATAGCTTCCAGAGTCCTTGCCGAACAGGTCGAGCCTTCGGGTTCACGAGTAAACTGTGTTCAATGATATCCCGACTAACTCCGGTGATGTCTTCATCAGACCAAGCAAAGACATCTAAATTCTCCTCAACTACTTTCTCTAAAGAAGTAGCGACTTCTGGAGGTAAGTCCTTGCCGAATTGAAATGAATATTCCTTGCCATCTTTGACAATAACCTTCGTTGCAATCTCTCCTTCAGGGCTTGGCCTTGGGAAGGACTTCTTCGAAGATTCTCTAGGAGCAGAAGAATCTTCCGGGTTATCTTGCACACTGTTCACCTGTCTCGGGTCAAGAGGAGGGCCATGACCATACTCCGCTCTTCGCGCGGTGGCTTGATCTTCGAAAACAGTAAGCACTCCCACTTGTGTGGGCATCTTCATACACAAGTAATTATGATGCGCCACAGCTCCGAATTGATTCAGCATGCCCCTTCCGAAGATAACATTGTATGAGCATCCACAACATCAAAAATTACTTCCTCCGTCCTGGCCAATAGCCCCTCTCCAAAAGTAACTTCCAGGCCAATTTGGCCGAGGGCATCGAGAGGGGGTCCTACGAAGCCTTGCAAAGGACGGGCTACTGGGAGAAGATGCTTCCTGGAGATGCAGAGTTGATCAAAAGCTTGGACAAAGATAATATCTGTCGAACTCCCTACGTCGATTAGCACTCTCCGAACCTCAGTCCCTGCTATGTCGGTAGTGATGACAAGTGGTTCTGCATGTGGAAACTTTATACCAGCTGCATCATCTGCAGAAAAGGATATTGGCACATGGGACCATTCAGGCATAGCAGCTGCAGACGAAGAGGTTCCAATATGGCCCACTTCCCTAACATATTCTCTCCTCTGCCTCTTTGACATACTTCTGAGGGTCCCTTCTCCAGAGATGGGGAGGACTACTCTTTTCCCTCGATCTTGCCCATCTTCCTGCTTTGGAGGTGGCATAACATTGACTACCGGAGGCCGTCTTGCAGGGTCGAAGTTCTCTATCTGCGCCACGACCTGAACAGGCTCCAGACGTACTTCGGTCGGAACTCGGTCAGTAGTGCCTCGACCCGAAGTTCTTTCCAAGTACTCGCCTCTTAAGGCAAGTATAGATTTGCACGCATCAGTTGCATGACTTCGATTCTCACCATGGACACAGCAGAAGAAGGCCTGGGCTTTACCAGCCGGCTTCCTTGGCAGCCTCTAGCCGCTGGTCTTGCTTCCTGAAGGTTGCGAAGTCCTTGGGGCAAATTTCTGCGGAGGTGTAATATTCAAGACTTCTGAACGAGGATGCTTTTGCCCCCGACGCCTGTCATGCTGAGCTTCGAAGCTAGGCCCCTGCGACTGTGTTGAAGTATTGACTTCCAGCTTGACTTCTTGCACGATTGACGGAGTTGCGGCAGTTCTCCGAAGCCACCCCTCTTCTGACCTTGCATATTCCTCGAAATAAGACATCAACTGAGCAACAGAAGATATCTTTTTCCTGTGAAGTTTGTCAAGGAGGCCCGCATGAATAACTCCCTCTAGAGCTGCGTCAACTACAGAAGACGTAGTTAACCCTCGAATTTGCGACTTCGTATGAGCGAAGCGCTTGAAATACTGTCTTAAAGTCTCTCCGGGGAGCTGCTTCACCTGGAAAAGACTTCTTGTTGACATTGGGGGTACGAAGGTACCCTGAAAGTTGCTCACGAACTTCTTCCTCAACTCCCCCCATGATCTGATTGATCCTGGCTTCAGAGACCAGAACCACCGTAGTGCCACTCCTTCGAGAGCTAGGGGAAAACATTTGGCCATAGTGTCTCGCACTCCCCCGCTGGCTTCAATTGCTAATGCATAAGAGCGAGCGAACTCTCCAGGATCTTCATCTCCAGAATATTTACAAAGCTTCAAAGTTTTGAACTTAGGGTCGAAGCGCACTTTCTGCAACTCAGGATGCAGCGGAGATTCGGTGTCGAAGGAAGCATTCTCCGGGGCTTTGGGATAAGGAAGTTCGTCGTCTTCTGGCACTTCGGGGATGACTGGGGTAGCCTGAGAACGAAGCCTATCTGCGGCTTCTTGCCGCCACCTTGCTACTTCAGCATGGAGACTAGCCATTTGAGCAGCCATATCGCTAAGACCATCTTCATCTCCTCCGGAAGGGCCTTCCGGGTCTTGAGAACTATACGCATCAGTTCGAAGTGGAACTTGAGGTGGAAGAGGGACTCCAGCTGGCCAAAGTATAGATGGAGTTGGGGGAGGAACTCCGTATGCTCGAGGAAGGGAAATCCCTTCCGGAGTCTAAGGTGGAGGAAACGTCGAAGGTCCTCCGGCCTCAACTGTGTTTGAAGATCTTGCTCCGGAGATCCGAGGGGACCTCCGAGTAGGACTACCACCTGCACTCCGCTTGGGAGGCATGGTTTGAGAACTTGGTAGAGAACGAAGTTTTTTGGACTAAGTTCCCCGCGGACGGCGCCAACTGTTGGCGTAATATATTACGCTAACAGGTTTCTAGAGATTATAAACTAACAAACGAAGTGTTTGCGAAACAAACTATTTCAAGCCTTTGAAAGGATAATAGCTCTAAACAGTTCGAAGATGTGTATTGAATAACTTTGTCCCCTCCTTTCATTACAGGGTAAACGGGGGGTATTTATAGGCCCAAGCATTAAGGAAAAGACCCTTTTACCCCTCTGTTACAACCGACATAGTGGAAACTATTCGGTACCCTTAATAGGGCTAAAATGGTAAAAGACTAATCTAATGAGAAAGAAGATAAGTCTTCCATCCTAGCTGGCAAGGAAGTTCTCGGAAGAGTCCAAGTTCAAAGATATACTCCGAACTAGAGTTCACCTCCATACTTCGAACTTGATCCAATGTACTACCGGAGTTACATGCTGGAAACCTTTGATTCAATCACCTGCCTTTGTCCTGTTACAGCAATAAACCCAAAGATGAAGTATTTTCCCCCAACAGATATTACATAGACTTGAGTGTAAATAATTAAATAGTTCTTTTTTACTCGTAGGAGGGTCACCTCTCCTCCAACTAGGGACATGCTATCTTTGTCCTTTGTATGGTGCTAAATAACCTGGTCTATTGGGCTAACCAACACCGACAACGTAATATTTTCCTATAACATGCAAGTACATAGTTAATTTTAATATTGTAAGTTTCAAATTAAAAGATAAAAATGTTAAAAATGCATGGTTACCTGATGGATGCTGTGGAAATGTCCTTATATCTGCCTCCAAAGCATGGTACAATACCGTAGTGTCATGTATAGACCATGGTTGTACAATTGATGCATATGTAAAATGCATATTAAAGTCGACAACCGCCATCACATTTTGGGTGGGTGTTGGGGGAAAATACTTCATCCTCAGCATCATTCAAAATCTCTGAAGACAAAAGGAAGTTAGAAGCCCTAATCTCCGGAGGTCCTAACAGCCATCAAGGCTCCGCTACCTCCGGAGCATTCTAAGACGAAGATTTCCACTAAGGATTTAGCATGACAATGAATCCCGAAGCATCTTCACCCGAAGGGGCACTGCCAGCAAGTATGGATGAATTACTTTCTCACTGTTGACTTGGTCTTTTACCTTTTTAACCCTATGAAGAATACTAAACAGTATCTACTAGGTCGGTTGTAATTAGAGGGTAAAGAGGTCTTTTCCCAATGTATCTTATCTATAAATACCCCTCTTCGTTATGTAAGGAGCATCGAATATTCAATACACTTCGAACTGTCTCAAGCTATTATCCAATTCGGAGGCTTGGAACAGTCCGCATTAACAAACACTTCATTTGTCAATCCTTCAAGTTTACCAAAAGTTGTTAGCGTAATTTTTGCGCCAACAGTTGGCGCCGTCCGTGGGGAACCTAGTACAAAAATTTTCTTCTCTACCAATCCTTTCTCAAAGCCATGACTCCTAAGCGGAGCCTAGGCACCAGTCCCCTCCGAAGGTCCTCTCGGACCTTTGGATTAAGATCTTCAAACACCCTCGAGGCCGCGGGACCCTCTGCGGTCCCCCTACATCAAACTCCTAAAGTGACCACTAACCCTCGAGCATACGGAGCCCCTCCTGCGGCTCCATCTATGCTCCAAACTAATTTCGTCAGTTCTCAAGACCCGGAGGGCCCCTCTAGAGGAAGTGAAAGTCGTCCAGATGATGTGGTTACCCAGATGGCCCGGCTCCAGGCAGAGGTAGAAAGGTGGAGGCAAGAAGCTGCTAATAGGCTTCGCCCTCAAGATAGCCCCGTCATCCCGGAGACGCCTCAAGACGATGACCCCGTCTACTATCCCGAAGCTTCCGAGGTCTAGAGAGGTGCCGAGAACACCTCCTTCGACAACAAATCTCCACTGCACCCTGACCTGTAGAAGGTGCGCTTCGAGTCTAATTTTCGAGCTTCGAAGTTGTACAAATACTCCGGAGAGGCCGACCCTGGAGTGTTCTCTCGCTCCTATTCTCTTGTGATCGAAGCTAGCGGAGGGGGTTGAGACACGATGGCCAAGTGTTTCCCCCTTGCGCTCGAAGGGGTGGCTCTCCGTTGGTTCTGGTCCCTAAAACTAGGATCGATCAAGTCTTGGGAGAAGCTGGAGAGAAGGTTCGTGAGCAATTTTCAAGGGACCTTTGTGGCCCCAATGTCTACAGGAAGTCTTTTTCAGGTGAAGTAGCATCCCGGAGAAACCCTGCGACAGTTCTTCAAGCGCTTCGCCCATACGAAGTCCTAGATAAAGGGGTTGTCTACATCATCCGTCGCCTACGCAGCGCGCGAAGGTGTCAGGAACCAGGGCCTCCTCGACAAGATTCACCAGAAACATATTTCCTCGGTGGCACAGTTAATGGCCTACTTCGAGCAAGATGCCAAGTCAGAACAGAGATGGCTTCGGAGGACTGCTTTGTCTTCATCGACCTTCCTCCAAGAAGTCAAAACTGAACCGAAGGCATCAAGTCCATCACAAGTATCTCTCTTCAAAAATCATCAGCACGATGGACGAAGAGGATGGAAGCATCCCTGCTTCGAGGTTATAAATATTGCCCCTTTTATTTTGAAATTGCCTCCTAAATATCAACAGGCTCAGGGCAAAAAGGCCAACAACTCAAGGCCGCCAGCGAAGCTGGCTGGTCGAGGTCAGGACTTCTTCTGCTGCGTGCATGGCGAAAATCGAAGCCACACCACTGATGCGTGCAAGTCCATATTAGCTCCGTGGAGCAAATATCTCTAGAGGAGTTCTGGTCGAGGCACTACTGACTGAGCTCCTCCCACGACACGTCCGAAGCCAGTACAGGCTGTCGAGAATGCGGACAGTTTCGAAGCCCTAATGCAGCCTCCGGTGGCCAACATTATGCCACCATCGAAGCAATAAGACGCCCAAGATCGTGGGAAATAGATGGTCCTGCCCATTTCCAGAAGGGGGGACCTTGAGCAGCATGTCGAAGCATTAGTGGAGGTAATACGTACGCTAAGTGGGGCACATTCGGACCTCGTCATCAGCGGCAGATATGCACGAGTGGTCTCATGTGCCCATATCCTTCTCCGCAGTTGATGCGACTGGAATTAAGTTCCCCCATGCAGACCCTCTTGTTATTTCAGCTGGCATTGCAGGAATCGAGGTTCGACGAGTGTTGGTCGATGGTGGAAACTCCGCGGACATCATCTTCGTCAAAGCCTTCGATCAACTATGCATCCCGTGGAAGAATTTACTCCCAACGGCCCATCCACTACAAGGCTTCGCAGACCCTCCTCTCGATGCCCTCGGCCAAATAGGCCTCGAGGCCGCTTTCGGAGAGGGGCACCTGGCCAGATCGGAGGAAGTCATCTTTGACGTCGTCGACACCCCTTATGCTTACAATGCTATCTTCGGAAGGGGAATGCTGAACCAGTTCGGGGCTGTAGCACATCATAATTATTTGTGCCTAAAAATGCCCACAGAAGGAGGAGTACTTGTGGTCCTCAGTGACCAAGCTGCAGCGCGAAGGGTGGAGTATGGCCAAGGCCCAGCCCTCAATTCCTGACAAGTAAATAATGTGTAGGGGCATTCAGAGGATTCTTCGGTGTCAAGAGACCCTTCGAAGGTCCCCTCCCTCAAGCCAAGCCCAGAGGGCGAAGTTGTAATGAAGATCCTCACCAAGGAGGGCAAGGACTATCCCATTCAATTTGACAAGGAGCTGCCTCCGGAAATTGCCACTTTGCTAGAAGAAGTGGTTCGAGATAATCCGGATGTCTTCGTCTGGTCAGACGAAGATATCCCCAAAGTCAATTGGAGCATCATCGAGCATGGCCTGCTCGTCAATCCCAAGGTTCGACCTGTTCGCTAGGAGCTCCGCAAGTTGTCAATAGAAAGAGCAGACTTCGCCAAGGCGGAGGTAGACAAATTACTAAGAGCCGAGATCATCAGGGAAGTGGCCCACATAGAGTGGTTAGTCAACCCCATCTTCATAAAGAAAAAGGTCTCCGACAAGTGGCGCATGTGCATTGATTTCACATCTATGAATAAAGCATGCCCACGTGACCCCTACCCCATGCCCCGCATCGATCAACTCATTGATTCTATAGCTAGCTCCGAGCTCTTGAGTTTCCTCGACGCGTACTCCGAATACCATCAAATATGGTTAAAACGCGAAGACGAAGCCAAGACAAGATTCATAACTCCTTCCAGAGTCTTTTGTTATGTCTGAATGCCTTTCGTCTTAAGGAATGCCGAGGCAAAATTTTCCATATTAATTGCTAAAGCTCTAGGTCACTAGATAGGACGCAATGTCGAGGCCTATATGGATGACATTGTAATAAAGAGTGCTTTGAAGCACCAACATAGTCTAGACTTAGCAGAAACTTTTAAGAGCCTCCGAGCATGTGGAGTTCACCTCAACCTTGAGAAATGTATCTTCGGGGCTCAAGCAGGAAAAAATTTAGAGTATTTAATTTCGAGCAGAGGAATCAAAGATAGCCCAATGTAGATAAGTGCACTACAAAGGATGGCTCTGCCAGAAAATTTAAAGCAAGTCGAGAAGCTTGCCGGACGCCTCGCAACCCTTAGCAGATTTCTGGCATGATCTGTGGAGCGGAGCCTCCTGATATTCAAAGCTTTGAAGGGGTCCGAAAGTTTTGCCTGGACACTGGAGTGCCAAAAGAGCTTTGATGAAATTAATGACTACCTCAGCAATCTTGCAATGATTACTGTGCCCCTTATAGATAAAACTCTCCTTTATCTCGCGGCAACAGGCTTCACTGTTAGTGTAGTACTTTTTCAAGAAGTGGACTTCAATGGTAAGCTGGTGCAGAACCCAGTATACTTCATATCGAAAGCTTTGTCTAGAGCCAATGGCCAATGGGGAATGGATCTCATTGACCCCTTCCCGATGGCAAAAGGTAGTTTGAAATTTGCAGTGGTAGCAATTGAATATTTTTTAAATGGGTCGAAGCCGAGCCCCTCACCACTATCACTTCTAAAAATGTACAAAAAATTTTCTGGCAAAATATTATTTGCAGATTTAGAGTACCTAGGCAGCTTACAATTGACAATGGCACCCAGTTCGATGCCCAGCCTTTCAGAGAATTCTGCGAAGGCCTTGGTATCCAAATGTGCTTTTCAGCTGTCCATCATCCCCAATCCAACAGATCCATTTAGCAAGCCAATGATAATATTTTGTGGACCGAGGAACTCCTAAAGATTTTGTGGTCCATCCGGACCACTCCAGCCAGGTCTACAGGTTTCATTCCATTCCGGTTATTGTTTAGAGATGAAGCCATGATGCCGATGGAGCTAAAAGGAGGTTCTCTCCGCACCACGAAACCATAAGTTGCAAATGAAAGGCAGACTTCGCTTGACTTTACCGAAGAAACAAGGCTTCGAGCTGTTGCCAATCTGATGAAGTACCAACACCAGACGAAGACATGGTACGACCCGAAGGTAAAGCTTAATGAACTTAAGCCGGGTCATTTTGTACTGTGAAGCATAATTGCTCTAGGAAAATTGGGAAACAAATGGGAAGGACCATACATCATCTTGCGTTCAGAACGCCCCAGATCTTTTAAATTAACCAATTTAGAAGGGGAAGAATTAAAACATGCATGGCATGTGGTGCACCTTAAACATTATTTCACTTAGGGGCTCCTTGTAACGGGTTGTAAACACCTTTCTAAATAAATAAATCTTATGGTTCGAATTATGCATACCTCTCAAAATGATTCCTACCCTTGGTGGACGCACTAGGGGAACATACCTGATTGCAGAGGTAAGCATCATTCATACTGTTGGGGGAAATTGCTCCATTTTCAGGACTTAGAGGTTAATAACTCAAAGACTCACTAAGCTTCGGAGCTGATGGGCTCTTGCTCAAAGTTGGAGGCGTTAAGCCGAAGGGTGCCTCGATCTGAAGTCCAAAGAAGCCCTCCGCAAGATACGAGCCTCCAAAGCTGAGCGACAGGATTGATAAGATGTTTGGCTTATCCGTTTGCCCCGGATAGCTTTACCCTTTTAACCCTACTCAGGGTACCGAATAGTTTCTACTATGTCGGTTGTAATCTAGGGGTAAATAGGTCTTTTCCTTAGACATTTTTTCCTATAAATACCCCCCTCTCTACCCTGTAACGGGGACCGAAAACTCAATTACTCGAATACACTCAATCGAACTACGCAAGCTATTATCCGTTCGGAGGCTTGAGCTAGTCCTTGATCACGAGCTCTTAGTTTGTTTGTTCTTGATCTCAGAGAACCTGTTAGTGTAATCTTTTACGCCAACAGTTGGCGCCGTCCGTGGGGAACCAAGTTCTAGAAGCTTATTCTCTACTGCTGACTGCACTTCGAAGAACACTTACGGAGGAGGTCCTCGGAGTCCCAAGATTCCGCGCACCCTTCGATAAGGGGCTTCTTAGTGCGGTTCGAAGTCCTTCGCTCGCCTTCCCAGATCAGTCGAAGTCCCCGGTCTTCGGACCTCTCCGTGGCTAGCTATGCCTCCGAAGCGAAGCCAAGTCTCGGGTCCTCTCCGAAGGTCCCCTCGGACCACCGGAGCCGGACCCTCAACTGCTCCAACGATTCCTGAGGATGCCACTGGGCATCGAGTGCCCAGGGGTCCCCGAGCTCCCCCTACGGTGCTTCGGACTGATTATGTCAGCTCCCAAGACCCGGAGCTGCCCTCCGATGAAGACGAAGACCTTCCTGGAACCGAAGCTACTCAGTTAGCAAGGCTTCAGGAGGAGGTGGCTAGGTGGAGACAAGAGGCCGCCGATCGCCTCCGCACTCAAGTCTCCACCGAGACTCCAGAAGGGCCCCAAGACGGTGGTGCTCGCAATCTTCCCGAAGCTGTCCAAGTCCCGGAGGAGGCTGAGAACGCATCTTTCGATGATGAGTCTCCGCTACATTCGGACTTGCAAAGAGTGCCCTTTGATCCCAGATTCAAGTCCTCGAAGTTGCACAAGTATTCCGGTGGGTCAGACCCCGGAGAGTTCGCTCGCTTCTATGCCCTGGCAATAGAAGCAAGCAGAGGGGTGCGCAACAGTATGGCAAAGTGCTTCCCCCTCGCTCCCGAAGGCGTGGCGCTCCGATGGTTCTGGTCCTTGAAGCCAGGATCGATCAGGTCCTGGGAGCAGTTGAAGAAGAAGTTTGTGAGCAAATTCCAGGGTACCTTTGTGGCCCCGATGTCGATAGGGAGTTTGTTCCAAGTAAAGCAGCGAGTGGGAGAAACACTCCAGGAGTACTTCACGCGCTTCGCCCACACCAAGTCACAGATTAAGGGCCTGTCTACCTCTTTGGTAGTCGACGCCGCCCGCGAAGGGGTGCTAAACCCCGACCTCCTCAGCAAGCTCCATCAGAAGCCAGTGATGTCTCTAGCGCAGCGGATGGCATACTTTGAATAGTATGCCAAGGTGGAGGAAGGCTGTCTTCGGTGAGACGGAGCACCCGCACCTACCCTCCGAGAAGTTAAGACGGATCCAGAAGCCTCGGCTCCTCTACAACCCCCTCAAGACAGCCGCTTCAACGAGCACAAGCGAGGGAAGAAACATTTCCGTTCGGAGGTGCTAAGAATTGCACCCTCCATTCCGAAGGCACCTACCAGTTATCAGCAGGCGCAAAGCTTCAAGGATGGAGCACCAAAGCCTCAAGAAAGAGCACCTGGTAGGCGCTAGAGTTTTTTCTACTGCGTGCATGGCGACAATAGAAGCCATGACACGAAGGATTGCAAGCAGTGTTGGCCCTTCGGGGCGACTACCTAGGGCGAAGTACCGGGTGGGGTACTTTGGATCGAGCCCCACCAGCGGCACGGTCAGAGCCTCTGCAAATCGTGGCCCGAGCCGGTGTCCCCCGAAGCCCCCATGCGACCTCTGGTGGCCAATATTATGCCACCGATGAAGTAGGAAGACCCACAAGACCGCGGCAAATGAGTGGTCCTGCCCATCTCCAGAGGGGGGACCCTCGGGAACATGTCCAAAAGACAGCGGCGTGAATATGTCCACGAGGTTGGGCACATTGGAACTTCGAGCTCTGCAGAGGGGATGCCAGAGTGGTCTCATGTGCCCATATCATTTACCGCCAGTGATGCCGCGGGGGTAAAATTTCCCAATGCTGACCCCTTGGTCATCTCTGCAGACATAGCAGGGGTAGAAGTCCGAAGGATCCTGGTGGACGGCGGGAGCTCCGCAGACATACTTTTCGTCTAGGCCTTTGAGGAGCCATGCTGAATAGCGTGGGCCTCATGGCTCCAGATGTGATGAGTCATTGTCAACGATAGTCAAAGAGGACAGAAGATGAGAGGAGATCTGCTGTTTCGTGGGCCACGTGTGACTCAGGTACACGGGCAGCGAGCGACTGTCGGGCAGAGGGGCCGCGAAGTCAGGCTGGCCCAATCCGGGTATATGGGCTAGGAGCAGCAGAAGACCACTGGGCTGTTGACCAGGATTGACTCAGATACATGGGCGGTGAGTGATTGCCGAGCTGAGAGAGCTGCGGAATCGGGCCGGCCCAATCCGGGTACCTGGTGCAAAGTCGGTGGAGGCTTTGTCAGTTTTGGCGCAAAACTGACAACCGTTGATCTTGTATCGGACTGTCCAGAAGAGAAGCCGTAGTCTCTACGAAAGCTTAGCTTCCGGATAAGTCATCTGTATCTCTAGGCCCACAGTCAGTCAGTCGAGTCTGTAAAAAATCCTAAGGGCAGTTGAGTCTTTTCTTTTATTTCAGCGTCTGTAAAAAACCCTAAGGGGCTGGTGGAATATTCCTAGTGTTGGGCAGCCTATAAATAGGGCCCCAATCCCTAGGGTTAGGTCACCCTTCTAGAATTCACTTTTCAATCATTTGGGTCACTTTTGTTCTCTCTGTTCCCTGTTCGTTCTCGTGTGCGCCGCTAGGATATTTGCTGTTTCCTCTTGAGTTCATCCCGTTTGTTCTCTTTCTGGATGATTCTATTCCTGCTGGTTCATGTGTAGCAATTCATTATTAGCTCTGCTGTTTCATTTTGATTGCGCAGCCATTTTATTCATATGCGAATGCTTCTCTGTTGCTTATGTTCTTCACGTGAGGAGTACTAGTTCTTGCTGGTTGCAAATAGTACTACTTCACTGTAGCAACAGTACACTAGTACTCTAGCTTTGCTTTTTCCTGCACAGCTTTTTGATCGATTTAACAGGGCCAAGTCCCTTTTCTGGCTGTTTCTGGTGAAGCCCCCTTCTTTTGTTCGAAGTCCCTCAGCTCCGTGAGGCAGGCTTCGATCTGATATCTTCGAGGGCTTTGACAGAACTTAACTTCGCTCTTGTCCTGTGAATCTAGCTTCGAAGTATGTTTTGTGCTTAGTCTGTTGGCTTGTCATACTTCGACGGTCTTTGCGAAGGTGATCTCCGACTTGAGCTATTTGAAGTCAATACTTCGACAGGCAACGAAGTTGGCTTCGAAGCATGTCTCTCTGGTAGACTTCGCTTGGAGAGTGCTGTTGTCCTTTTCGAGGGTCTCAGTTCGTGGGTTCGGAGCTTGTCGTTCGAAGTGTGCTTGTGGCCTTCGACTTCTTCTGTGGCAACATCTGTAGACTTCGTTTCGAAGCTAGCCTGTGGTTTGAAGGTTATCACTTCGGTAGTCATACCTTTATCAAGCTAACTTCGAAGATAGAGTGTAGGCTTCGATTTTGTCTTGCTGCTGTGTGTGTGGCTTCGCTACTCTTTCGAAGGTTACTTTTCTGTGTACTTTGTTCGAAGCTTTCTGTTCGAAGTCTAGCCTTCGAAGTACGTTGTTCGAAGCAGGCTTTTTCTACTCTCATACTTCGCTTTGAAGCATACTTCGTTCTCTGCCACAAACTAGGTTGGACCAAACAACCTTCGGCACGCCAACGACAACCTTCGCTCAACTTCGACACAGCGAAGCAGGCTTCGACACTGCGAAGCAGGCTTCGACAGTGCGAAGCAGACTTCAACACAGTGAAGCAGGCTTCGCCAAGTTTCGAACAGGAGACAGATTTTGAACAGTAACTTCTCATCTCAGTCCATGTGTACTTAGATTATTTCACTGAGAAGTTTGATCTGCCAGGTCTTGAATATTTTGTTTATCTGCCTATTAGCACTGCATTGGTGTTTCTCTGATTTTGACACCTGTTGATTCTAGGCCAGATACCTTTAGACTTAGGCTTTCTGTTCACTCTCAGCTGCTTAGTCTTTCGAGGTGTGTTGGGTGTTGGGAGCAGGCCATTGATTCAAAAGAATTTTTTATGCGCCCATTCACCCCCCTCTGGTCGCTACTTTCGGTCCTACAAGTGGTATCAGAGCCTGGTTAGGGTTTTTCCATACCTTAATCGGTTCTAAACCCTAGTAGTGATCATGACGTCTCCTGGCAAGGTCCCGTCCTTGGAAGCCTATGGCTATAACTATTGGAAGACTCGCATGCGAGCCTATCTTATGAGCCAAGGTTCGGACATCTGGGACATTTGTGTTCATGATACATTTGTTATATTGCCAGTTGCTGAGCATGGTACTCCTGGTATCATTACCCATCATCTGAGCAATAGTAAAGCTGTGAACATTATGTTTTCTGGTCTAGGTCCCATTGAGTTTGAGCGTGTGAGCCATCTCTCCACTGCGAGAGAGATCTGGGCTACCCTCAAGGCACACCATGAGGGAACAACCCAGGTCAAGGCTCGGCTCTATCAGACCTACCGGCGTGAATATGAAAACTTCACACAGAAGCCGGGTGAATCTGTTGAAGCGTTGTTTGGTCGTTTTCAATCGATCATAAACAAGCTTTGGGACAACAAGGCTGAGGGTGCTCAGTTAGTCTCAGATCACGAGCAGGCGCTCAAGGTTCTCCATACCTTGGATCCAAAGAACTAGGAGATCAAGGTATCCTCTATTGTTGAGAGCACTTCTTATGATACCTTGACTATTTCTGAGTTGTTTAGCAAGCTGAAGGCCACTGAGGTTGATATCCAGCTGAGATCAAATCTCACTAGCTCTGGATCAAAGTCCCTGGCCGTTGCTACACTTTCTGTTGATCCCTCTTCTGTGAGCTGTGCTGGGTTCTCTTTGATGTCTATCACTGAGGACCAGCTTGAGTCTTTGGGAGATGATGATTTGTGTCTTTTTAACAACCGGGTGCGTCGTGTTTACGACAAGAGAATGTTAAAAAGACATGGCACAAAATCCGGGTGTTTTGAGTGTGGTGATCCAGGACACTTCATCGCCGAGTGCCCCAAGCGCAATGGTCACAAGAAGGGCACCGGTGGTGTCTTCCATGACTCCGGCAAGCACGAGAGCTCCTCCTTCAACAAGGGCAAGCCGAAGACCAGATTCTTCAAGAAGGCCCTGAAGGACTACCGGCGAGAGAACAAGAAGCGCGACAAGGCCTTCTTCGCCGAGATGGAGAAGAGCTACTCCAAGCAGTCCACGTCTTCTTCCTCTTCATCGTGCTCAAGCGATGAAAAGATTGTCATCAGGAAGGGGAAGGACAAGGATGATCCGGCGGGCCTCTACTTCATGGCTTTTGGGGACAGACCGAAGAGCCGCTAACACCAGCGCCGAAGATCCCGCAAGAGCTTCTGCTCAATGGCTCTTGGGGATAAGGAAGAGAAGAGCTCCTCCGATGACTCCGACGATGACGACAACAAAAAGGTAACATCTTATGAGCTCGAAATCGTTGATTTACTTGAAAGCAATCGTCAGGAGTTAAAATATCGGGAAAAACTGCTTAGGGGGGCCAAGAAGAGGATATATGAGTTAGAGAGTGAGCTTGCCGTAGCCAACGACAGAATTGAGAGTCTATCTTCTTCCCCCTGCTTGGGTGATAGCAGTGAGTGCCCGAAGTGTGAGGTGCTTCTGTGTGACCTGTCGACTTTGAAGTCCAGGTACACAGAAAGGGTTGATGAGAGGGACGCTTTGGCCACTGAGCTTGAAAGTGCTCAGCTAGAGCTGAAAGATGCTCAAGCCACTGTCATCGCACCCTGTGTTGATTGCCCATCTCATCTAGCTGTTTTAGCTGAGCTGAAAGCCTAGGGCGATGAGCATTTGGGGGATTTGGAGAGAGTGAGAGCTGAGCCTACACAGACTAGGCTAGAGCTTGAGAAATTGTCAGTTCCACCCACTGTCTGTGAGAACTGCCTGTCTCTTAGACTTGAGTTGATTAAGCTGAAAGCCAAGAAGTCTGTCCAGGTAGATAGCGAGTGTGAGACCTGCTTATCTCAAGTGGAGGTACTAGCTTCCTTGAGAGAGGAGCTAGCTGATTCTCAGAATGAGAACTTTTACCTCCGTTCTATCCTGAGTTGGATCAGTGCCCGAGAGCCACATCTCGGCATGATGATCTAGCAGTTCAAGAGGCAGGATGGGTTTGGGGTAGGTAACACCTACACCAAGGCTGACTTTGAGAGTGCCATTAGTCGGGCAGTGGAGTGGAGTAAAATGACTCCTGAGCAGACATATCCCAAGACTCACTCCACTGAGACTTCCCTGGCTAGTCAGCCCAAGGATGGAGTGATCCATGAACAGCCCAAAGCTCCACCCAAGAAGCCCATCTGGGTTCCAAAGCCCAAACACCTCCACACTTCTCTTGACTCTCTTCCTGGACCATCTCAACCCAAGAAGACTACACCTAACACCACCAAGCCCAAGAATCCCAAGCCTCAACCACATCCCAAGAAGCCCACCTATCATTGTGAGTACTGTCAGAGAGACGAGCATCTTGCGGAGTTTTGCTTCAGGAGGAAGCGGGTTGAGAGAGCAAAGAGAGATCGTGGTGGTCAGGAGCAGTTCTACCAGCAGGGTGGTAGACTACGAGTTCCTCGACGCGGGGAGAGGCTGGAGGCCAGGCCGCGTCGTGTAGGTGGTGGTAGAGGAGACGACTTTCTTGCCCGTGCTCCAGTTGGTGGTGGTTGTTCTGGCAGAGCTCCAGGCTGTTTTGGCTACGGTCCTGGACCTCGTGGCCAAGGTTTTAGGAAGAACCATGGACCGCGCTTTGAGCCGCGTTTTGGTCCAAATTCTTGTGATGGTTTTCACTTTCTGTCTTTTGAGCAGATGGCTTGACATTGGTTTAGCTCTTTTGCTAAACCTGGTGCCGGACCATTTGCTCCTCCTTATGACCACTGATTGTGCAGGATCGGGGACTTTAGGACGTTTGGATCATGGACTCAGGTTACTCTCGCCACATGACGGACATTGCAGATGGTTTTCCAGTCTCACTCCCCCAAGCTCCAAAGAGTACATCACTTTCGGGAACAGTGGTCAAGGGAAAGTAAGTGGCATCGGCTCAATTCGTGTTTCAGATCATTTCTCCTTAAAGAATGCTGCTTTGGTCAAGAATTTGAACTTTAATTTGATTTCTGTCTCGCAACTTCTTGAGGATGGTTTGGAAGTGCGTTTTAAGAAGGGCAATTCTTATGTGTTTGATTCTAGAGGGTCTTTGATTTGCCAGATCTTACCATTTGGTAAAGTTTTTCGAATTGACTTCTCTAGTTCTTTTGGCCCTTCTCACTGTTTGATAGCTAGATCTTCTTCTGAGATCTAGAAGTGGCATAGGAGGTTAGGTCATTTGAGTTTTGATCTGCTAGTCAGGTTAAGCTCTATGGACCTCATCCGAGGATTGCCCAAGCTTAAAATGGAGAAAGATCTAGTTTGTCATCCCTGTCGTCATGGGAAAATGGTTGCTGCTTCTCACTCACCTGTGACTCAGGTGACGACTTCATATCCGAGCGAGCTGTTACACTTGGACACTGTTGGTCCAGCTCGGGTGCGCTCAATCGGTGGGAAGTGGTACGTGCTTGTGATTGTTGACGACTTTTCTCGATTCTCGTGGGTTTTATTTTTGGAGTCTAAGGATGAAACGTTTCAGCTTGTTCATGACCTGATTTTGAAGCTGAAGAATGAGAGCAATGGTCGGATGCGAGCAATTCACTCCGACAATGGCTCTGAGTTCAAGAACTCTCAGTTCGTCAGCTTCTGTAGTGATCAGGGTCTAGACCATCAGTTTTCTTCTCCTTACACTCCCCCACAGAACGGCGTTGTGGAACGAAAGAACCGCACGCTAGTCGAGATGGCTAGGACGATGCTCGATGAGCACAAGACTCCTAGGCGTTTTTGGGCTGAAGCCATGAACACGGCTTGCTATCTGGCCAACCGCATTTTTCTTAGAGCTTACCTAGGTAAGACCTCATATGAGTTGCGGTTTGGCAGACAGCCCAAGGTGGGCCACTTGCGAGCGTTTGGCTGCAAGTGCTTTGTGCTCAAGAAGGGTGGGCATTTGGACAAGTTTGAGTCTCGTTGCTGGGATGGTGTTTTTCTTGGTTACGCTTTGCAATCTCGAGGCTTCCGAGTTTGGAACCTCGACTCCCAGCAGCTTGTCGAGACTTGCGAAGTTTCATTTGACGAGTCCATGCCTTCTTTGACTCCTTCTTTTGAGCTTTCTGGTGATGATGAGCTCGGAGAGTCCATCTTCGAGGAAGATGAGGATACTTCAGTTGCTGATGAGGGTGGGCCTTTTGCACCTCCCGAAGAACCCACACCTTCTAAGACTTCGACTGAGGATGAGGGCGGACCTCTGATCACTTCTTCCACTTTGATCGAGCCCCCTCAGTCGAGTCCAGAGGTGCCAGCTGCTGACTCCGGTGAGGTGACTTCAGATCACCAGGGAACCCGAGCAGTTCAGCGTGATCACCCCTCGGAGCTCATCATTGGTGACTTGACTGAAAGAACTTTGCGTTCATCTGGTAACTCTCTTGCTGTGTTTGCTGAATCTGCTTTTGTTGCATCTTTTGAGCCCAGAGACGTTTCTCATGCTCTTTCTGATTCTAATTGGATTAACTCTATGCAAGAAGAGCTTGAGAATTTTGTCCGTAATCGGGTTTGGACACTAGTTGAGCCGCCACCAGGATGCAACCCCATAGGCACCAAATGGGTGTTCAAGAACAAACAAGGTGAAGATGGGGTTGTGGTGCGCAACAAAGCTCGACTAGTTGCCTAGGGTTTTTGCCAGAAAGAGGGTATTGATTTTGAAGAAACTTTCGCCCCTGTTGCCCGTCTTGAGTCCATTCGCATTATCTTAGCTTTTGCCGCTTCGAAGGGTTTTAAGCTTTTTCAAATGGACCTTAAGAGTGCTTTTCTGAACGGGTTCATAGAGGATGAAGTTTATGTTAGGCAGCCCCTCGGTTTTGAGAACCCTAAGTTTCCTCGACATGTTTTTAAGCTACAGAAGGCTTTATACGGGTTGAAGCAAGCCCCCAGGGCTTGGTATGACCGGTTGAAGCAATTTTTGTTGGGGAAGGGCTTTGTGATGGGTTCGGTGGATAAAACTCTCTTCTTGCTCAGAGTTGCTTTAGATTTCTTAGTTGCTTAGATTTACGTGGACGACATTATTTTTGGCGATACTACTGACTCTCTTGTGTCCAAGTTTTCTGAGCAGATGCACAATGAGTTTGAGATGAGCCTCATGGGTGAGCTTAAGTATTTCTTAGGACTCAAGATCAAGCAGACCAAGGACGACACATTCATCCACCAAGGTAAGTACACTCGTAACATGCTTAAGAAATTTGACTTTGGTGGTGAGTTGAAGCCGCAGATGACCCCGATGGGCACATCTAGGGGTCTGGACAAGGATGACAGCGGCGTCAAGGTCAACGAGAGGGAGTTTCGAGGGATGATTGGTTTACTATTGTACTTAACGGCTACAAGACCAGATATTCAGTTCACCGTGGGACTTTGCGCGCTTTTCCACTCTTCGCCACGCGCGTCTCATCGGCAGGCTGTCAAGCGCATCTTCAGGTATCTCACTTATGCGCCTGATCTTGGTCTTTACTATTCAGCATCATCATCTCTTGATTTATCTGGCTTTTCGGATGCCGATTTTCATGGGTGCCGGTTGGATCGCAAGTCGACTTCCGGTACCTGTCAGTTTCTTGGTTCGTCTCTTGTCTCTTGGTCTTCTCGAAAGCAATATAGAGTTGCTCTTTCGACCACTGAGGCTGAGTATGTAGCTGCTGCTAGCTGCTGCTCACAGTTGGTTTGGATGATTTCCACTTTGCGAGATTTTGGGTTGTTCTTCCCTACCAGAATTCCTTTATTTTGCGACAGCACCAGTGCAATTAGTGTAGGGAAAAACCCGTGTCTCCATTCAAAAACCAAACACATTGATGTGCGCTTTCACTTTCTGAGGGATCAATATGAGAAAGGTGTCATTGACCTTGTTCATGTTGATACCCATCATCAGTTGGCTGACATTTTCACCAAACCCCTAGATCAGTCTACCTTTGAGCGTTTACGAGGGGATTTGGGTGTTGTGTATCCTTTCTAGGATATTTTTGCGTCAGTTTTCTTTCTTCTTTAATCTTTTCTTGAGTCTTTTTGTGTGTGTTCATATCTTGCATATTCACATATCACACTTTAGAGATGCTTCTGTTATATGATTGAATTGCTCTACTTATTCTAGCTGGTACATGCTTTTGAATATTTGTCATTGATCATGCTTTGGTTCAGTTCACTTGACATGTCTGATATCTATCATATGAATGTTCTTGTTATCTGTTACATGCCTTGTAGCTAGTTCCTGACTTAGATGCAAATATGCAACTTGGACATCTTTCTACTTTAAAACATGAAAATGTGCGTTAAAAATGATGAAAAATCAAGAAAAAAGAAAATTCCATGCCTTTTTATGCATAACTTGAAAAGATCCAGGTGGGTTTGCTTTGTCGCATTACATTGTTTTGGACTGCGTACCATAGCACTTTGGTATGAACTAGGATAGTGTAGTGTATGCCAAGACCAATGTCTTAAGCTTCTGATGGTCCAGTTCTGGCCTAGGCTTGACTTGGTCGGTCAACATAAGGTTATACATGCAAATAACCCCTGGCAAAAATGAAAAAGGAAAAAGAAAAAGCCTGAAAAATGAAATGATAACAAGTTTGCTGAAGCACTTTTTTTGGATAATGCTTATCTTGGTAGCTATCAGTTAGCTTCTACATCTCATGCTTTACCTTGCTTGTTAACTAGAAAATGTGGTGATGCTTTTATTTGCAAAAATTGAAAATGCGTGCTAATGACTTTCTTTAGATATCATCTGTTGCACTGATCATGCCATGTATCTTAGACAATATGTCCTTTGCTGTATCTGTTAGATGTTGTAATTACAGTCAATCATATCTGAGAAGCATTCTTTATTCACTCCTCATGCACCCCAGTTGTATTCATTGCATATTTCGAGGGGGAGTTGCATTTCAGGGGGAGTCCGTGTCTCTTTTGAGTGCTTGATGAGTTCACTTGTCAACAAGGGGGAGAAATTTTGGGATCAGAGTTTAAGGGGGAGTTTTTGTCTCGCTTGTTCTTACTCTGTTGATATCCTTGTTGTTCTGAAATCGCACTCATTTTTGAGCTTTTACCCTTGGTTAACCATAATGACTGCTTCTTGCTTTTGTTCGGCTTTTGGTCATTAGGGTTAAACTTTTTACTTTATTTTCTTCTTCTTTGTTTTCTTGTGTTTTGTTTTCGTGTTTCCAAAGTTGTTCGCAGGTTCTGAAGAGCTAGAAGTGAAGTGTTGACAATGCACTCATCAAGGGGGAGATTGAGGAGCCATGCTGAATAGCGTGGGCCTCATGGCTCCAGATGTGATGAGTCATTGTCAACGATAGTCAAAGAGGATAGAAGATGAGAGGAGATCTGCTGTTTCGTGGGCCGCGTGTGACTCAGGTACACGGGCAGCGAGCGACTGTCGAGCAGAGGGGCCACGAAGTTGGGCTTGCCCAATCCGGGTACATGGGCTAGGAGCAGTAGAAGACCCACTGGACTGTTGACCAGGATTGACTCAGGTACACGGGAGGTGAGTGATTGCCAGGCTGAGAGAGCTGCGGAATCGGGCTGGCCCAATCCGGGTACCTGGTGCAAAGTCGGTGGAGGCTTTGTCAGTTTTGGCGCAAAACTGACAACCGTTGATCTTGTATCGGACCGTCCAGAAGAGAAGCCGTAGTTGCTACGAAAGATTAGCTTCCAGATAACTCATCTTTATCTCTAGGCCCACAGTCAGTCAGTCGAGTCTGTAAAAAATCCTAAGGGCAGTTGAGTCTTTTCCTTTATTTTAGTGTCTCTAAAAAACCCTAAGGGGCTTGTGGAATATTCCTAGTGTTGGGAAGCCTATAAATAGGGCCCCAATCCCTAGGGTTAGGTCACCCTTCCAGAATTCACTTTTCAATCATTTGGGTCACTTTTGTTCTCTCTGTTCCCTGTTCGTTCTCGTGTGCACCACCAGGATATTTGCTGTTTCCTCTTGAGTTCATCCCGTTTGTTCTCTGTCTGGATGATTCTATTCCTGCTGGTTCGTGTGTAGCAATTCATTATTAGCTATGCTGTTTCATTTTGACTGCGCAGCCATTTTATTCATATGCGAATGATTCTCTGTTGCTTTTGTTCTTCACGTGAGGAGTACTAGTTCTTACTGGTTGCAAGTAGTACTACTTCACTGTAGTAACAGTACACTAGTACTCTTGCTTTGCTTTTACCTGCACAACTTTTTGATCGATTTAACAGGGCCAAGTCCCTTTTCTGGCTGTTTCTGGCGAAGCCCCCTTCTTTTGTTCGAAGTCCCTCAGCTCCATGAGGTAGGCTTCGATCTGATATCTTCGAGGGCTTCGACAGAACTTTAACTTCGCTCTTGTCCTGTGAATCTAGCTTCGAAGTATGTTTTGTGCTTAGTCTGTTGGCTTGTCATACTTCGACGGTCTTTGCGAAGGTGATCTCCGACTTGAGCTATTCGAAGTCAATACTTCGACAGGCAACGAAGTTGGCTTCGAAGCATGTCTCTCTGGTAGACTTCGCTCGGAGAGTGCTGTTGTCCTTTTCGAGGGTCTCAGTTCATGGGTTCGGAGCTTGTCGTTCGAAGTGTGCTTGTGGCCTTCGACTTCTTGTGTGGCAAAACCAGCAGACTTCGTTTCGAAGCTGGCCTGTGGTTCGAAGGTTATCACTTCGGTAGTCATACCTTTATCAAGCTAACTTCGAAGATAGAGTGTAGGCTTTGATTTTGTCTTGCTGCTGTGTGTGTGGCTTCGCTACTCTTTCGAAGGTTACTTTTCTGTGTACTTTGTTCGAAGCTTTCTGTTCGAAGTCTAGCCTTCGAAGTACGCTGTTCGAAGCAGGCTTCGATACTCTCATACTTCGCTTTGAAGCATACTTCGTTCTCTGCCACAAACTAGGCTGGACCAAACAAACCTTCGGCACGCCAATGACAACCTTCGCTCAACTTCGACACTGCGAAGTAGGCTTTGACAGTGCGAAGCAGGCTTCACCAAGTTTCGAACAGGAGACAAATTTTGAACAGTAACTTCTCATCTGAGTCCATGTGTACTTAGATTATTTCACTGAGAAGTTTGATCTGCCTGGTCTTGAATATTTTGTTTATCTGCCTATTAGCACTGCATTGGTGTTTCTCTGATTTTGACACTCGTTGATTCTAGACCAGATACCTTTAGACTTAGGCTTTCTGTTCACTCTCAGCTGCTTAGTCTTTTGAGGTGTGTTGGGTGTTGGGAGCAGGCCATTGATTCAAAAGAATTTTTTAGGTGCCCATTCACCCCCCTCTGGTCGCTACTTTCGGTCCTACAGCCTTCGATCAAATGTGCATATCCCGGAAGCATCTACTTCCAGCGGCCCGGCCACTTCAAGGGTTCTCAAGACCACCTCTCGATTCCCTCGGCCAGATAGGCCTCGAGGTTGCTTTCGGAGAGGGGCCTTTGGCCAGGATAGAAGAGGTGATCTTCGACGTTGTCGACGCCCCCTATGCTTACAACGCAATCTTTGGACAAGGGATGCTGAACCAGTTCGGGGCTATAGCGCACCACAATTATCTCTGTCTCAAAATGCCCACGCAAGGTGGAGTGCTTACTATTTCGGGAGACCAAGCTATAGCCCGGAGAACGGAGTATGGGCATGGCCAGCCGTTGGATCCCCGGCAAGTGCACAACGTGGTGGAGAGCACGGAAGAAGTTTCGGAGGCTTCGAACTCTTCGAAGGGGCTCTCCCTCAAGCCAAGCCCGGAAGGTGATGTCGAGACGAAGATAATTTCAAAAGATGGCAAAGAATATCCAGTACAATTCGGCAAAGGGCTATCCCCGGAGATAGCTGCCTCGCTGGAAGAAGTCGTCAAGCAAAATCTGGACATCTTTGCTTGGACTGATGAAGACATCACCGGGGTCGATCGGAGTATCATCGAGCATAGCCTGCTCATCAACCCGAAGGCTAGGCCAGTGCGCCAGGGGCTCCGCAAGCTGTCTGCAGAAAGGGCAAGCCTCGCAAAAGCCGAAGTAGAAAAATTGTTAAGGGCTGGCATCATCAGGGAGGTAGCCCATAGCGAGTGGTTGGCAAACACTATTTTTGTAAGGAAGAAGGACTCGAACAAGTGGCGCATGTGTATTGACTTTACTTCATTAAATAAAGCATGCCCGCGAGACCCCTACCCGATGCCCCGAATAGACCAGCTGATAGATTCCACAACCGGCTCCGAATTGCTAAGCTTCCTCGATGCTTACTCCGGGTACCATCAAGTCTGGCTAAAGCGTGAAGACGAAGCCAAGACAAGCTTCATAATTCCTTTCAGGGTATTTTGTTATGTAAGAATGCCTTTTGGCTTGCGGAATGCCGGAGCCACTTTTTCACGTTTAATAGCTAAGGCTCTAGGTCACCAAATAGGCTGAAATGTCGAAGCCTATATGGATGACATTGTAATAAAAAGTGCTCAAAAGCACCAACATAGCCTAGACCTAGCTGAAACGTTTGAGAGCCTCCGAGCATGTTGAGTACGCCTCAACCCTGAAAAATGTATATTTGGAGCACAAGCAGGAAAACTGCTAGGGTACTTAGTTTCGAGCAGGGGAATCGAAGCTAGCCCAACGCAGATAAGTGCACTGCAAAGAATGGCTCCACTAGGGAATCTGAAGCAAGTCCAGAAGCTGGCAGGAAGGCTCGCAGCCCTTAGCAGATTCTTGGCCAGATCAGCAGAACAAAGCCTCCCAATTTTCAAAGCCCTAAAGGGGTCTGAAAGCTTCAGTTGGACACCAGAGTGCCAGAAGAGTTTTGATGATATAAAAGCATACTTCGTAGCAGAGTGGACACCATCTGTAGTTTGGGCTCCGGAGGAGCCCTCCGAAGGTTTATGGACAATATTTTCTGACGGAGCTTACCAAGCATCTAGGGCCGGAGCTGGCACAGTCATCATATCTCCGTCAGGGCAAAAGGCCATGTATTCTACAAGGATCAACTTTAAGACCACCAATAATATCGCAGAATACGAAGGGGTCTTGCTAGGCCTTCGAAAGGCAAAGGCACTTGGAGCAGCAAGGATAATAATTAAAACAGATTCCCAAGTCGTCGCAGGGCATGTCAATAAGAGCTTTCAAGCAAAGAACCTGCATCTAGCGCAATACCTTGAAGAAATCCGCAAGACTAAAGCAGCATTCAAAGGATTCTCTGTTTGGAGCATCCCTCGGGCAGATAATTAATTGGCAGATATTCTGGCAAAGGCTGCAGCCGGAGCGGTGGATCTCCCGGAGGGTGCTTTCTACGAAGAACTAATGAAGCCTGTAGCTAATCAATTACCCTCCACAGAAGTACTATGCATTCCAGCTACAGATTGGCGGGCCCCGATTATGAATATATTGCAAGGTGGCATAGATTCTTCAGAAGGTCAGGATGCCCGAAGATTGCAAGCAAGGGCTCGAAACTACAAGCTTGTCAACGGAATATTGTACAAAGCTGGCGTGTGTTCCCCTCTACTTCGATGCATCTCCCAAACCGAAGGCCAAGACATACTTCGGGAGATTCACGAAGGTTTGTGCGGAAGTCACCTGGCCCCTCGTGCTCTAGCAGGCAAGACACTTCGGCAGGGGCTTTATTGGCCAACAATTGTGGGAGATGTAGAGGAGTTGGTTCGAACATGCCAAGGATGCCAATGGATGGGCAGACGAAGCCACCGTCCACCAGTTCCACTTCAAGTTATTGCCCCGGTATGGCCAATGGCTCGGTGGGGCATGGACCTCATAGGCCCTTTTCCAATGGCAAAAGGCAGCTTGAAGTTTGCGGTGGTAGCAATCGAATATTTTTCAAAATGGGTTGAAGCAGAACCATTGACTGCTATCACTTCGAGGAATGTACAAAAGTTTTTCTGGCAAAACATTATATGCATGTTCGGAGTCCCAAGGGAGTTAACAGTGGATAATGGAACCCAGTTCGAAGCTGACACGTTCAAAGAATTTTGTGAAGAACTGGGCATTAAGTTGTGCTTCGCTGCAGTGCGCCATCCACAGTCCAACGGAGCTGTTGAGCGAGCCAACGGGAACATCCTCTCCGGTCTAAATCGACGAATTGTTGGGTTGGCCAAGGGGCTGTGGGTCGAAGAACTTACCAAGATCTTGTGGTCCATTCGAACCACTCAAGCCAGGTCCACAGGCTTTACCCCATTTAGACTGCTATTCGGAGATGAGGCCATGACTCCCACGGAGCTCAGAGGTGGTCCCTTCGTGTAGTGCAGCCCGGAGATGAAGATGAAAGAAACACTTCGCTGGACTTGTCAGAGGAAACAAGGCTTCGAGCTGTCGCCAATCTAACCAAGTACCAAGGCCAAACAAAAACATGGTATGACCCGAAGGTAAAGCTAAACGAGCTTAGACCTGGTCATTTAGTTTTACGAAGTGTAATAGCTCCGGGGAAGCTAGGAAATAAATGGGAAGGACCATATGTTATCCTACGCTCAGGGCGCCCCGGATCGTTTAAATTATCTAATTTAGAAGGGGAAGAATTGAAACATGCATGGCATGCGGAGCACCTTAAGCGTTATTACGCTTAGGGGCTCCTTGTAATCACTTGTAAAGCTTTCCTTTTCTAAATAAAGTGGAGGGTCGAATTTTGTTTGCTCTTCGAATATCCCTTACTCCCGATGGACGCATCGGGAGGACGGAGATGCTTGCAGAGTCAAGCATCTTTCCCAAGACCCGGGCAACAGCCTGCAAACCATCGGTTTAGGGGCTTCGCTGCCACCCTACAGATTCCAGGCTCTGGCTTGTTAGGATCCGTAGAAGAGTCTAAGGACTTTAAAAAGAATAGATTTCTGGCCTCCGGGTACGAAGTATCTGTAAAAGAGCCGAAGGTGGCCACCCTACGAATTCTAGGCTCTGGCTTGTTAGGATCCGTAGAAGAGTCTAAGGACTTTAAAAAGAACAGATTTCCGGCCTCCGGGTACGAAGTATCTGTAAAAGAGCCGAAGGTGGCCACCCTACGGATTCCAGGCTCCGGCTTGTTAGGATCCGTAGAAGACTCTAAGGACTTTAAAAAGAACAGATTTCCAGCCTCCAGGTACGAAGTATCTGTAAAAGAGCCGAAGGTGGCCACCCTACGGATTCCAGGCTCCGGCTTGTTAGGATCCGTAGAAGAGTCCAAGGACTTTAAAGATAAATAGATATTCGGCCTACGGGTTCGAATAATCTGTACAAGAGTCAAAGGTGACCAAGTAATAAGGTTTCGAGGCCCCGGCTAATGAGACACTTTAAAAAAAACCTATAGAGGTAGCTCCAACTTCGAAACCTATGAGATAATCATACGAAAGTTTGTTCGAAGAACCCTCTGAAAAGGTAGAGTACAGATATTAAGTGAGATACGAAGCATCGGGTTGTTCGGTGCATCATTGTGTCCGGCGAACCTATTTGCACTACAAAGGATCCACCACCCACAAGGAGGGGTAGGAGGGTAAAGAGCAAACAAGATACTTTCGGAGCGATTCACATTAATTCATCGTACTTATACATCAGGAGAAGTTTTGGTCCAAGCCTAGGAAGAATAGAAGACCCCGTCGGCCTCTAGAGCTACCCCTCCGGCTACTCTGTCCTTCGGAACTCGAAGCCACTAGATTTGCCCCTTTTGTTCGAGTGCTTCTCTTCTTCTTCGAGGCTCGCAGTTTCTTCTGCTCCTCTTGAAGCTCGGCCCAAGTCAGAAGTCTTTCGGAGTTAGCCTCCGCAGGGTCTTCGGCCTAGTACTCCGAGTCAGACCAATCCATGTGTTCGGAGGACGAAGATGCCTTCTCTTTCTCCTCTTCCTTGATATAAGTTAAGACCTCTTGAAAAACTTCGAGGGTTATCTCCCCTTTGTCTCCACGAGGAACATAGAAGCGAGAGCGGTGGTAGGGCCTTAAGCTCTCGAGGTTTGCCCACTCCTTCCGGAGCCCTTCGGTAAAATCTAGTATTTTGAGGTCAGGTTTCAAAGGGCATGACAAAACCTAAAAGAACAAAACACCCAAACAAGCTCTTCGTTTATAACTTTTCATTAATGCAAGGGGCTTTACAAGATTTTTTATACATAATGGCCCTAAGAGCTAGACCTGCGGGTCGGTTGGTGGAGCAGGAGGCGCCGGAGCTGGCGAGGCGGGAAGCGGTGGCCTTGTCTGTGCCTGCTTCTGCCGACGGGCCTCGTCGATCCAAGCTTTGGCCGCAGCCTTGTGGTCTGTCTTCCAGGTCGATCGGAAGGCTTCCCAGGCCAAGGCTACGTCCGAAGATGGGTGCAGCAGGTCTTCGGAGGCAAAGCTTCTGGGGGTCGAACTCCCGACTGGAGCGAGGGGGATCTGAAGGGCTTCGAGGTGGCGAAGAACTCCAATGCCGACACACTGACCGGAGATCTCTCCGTACCGGACACTGGAGTTCATCATCAACGACGCCGCCACTTGGATCCTCTTCAGTTTCTGGTCGAGGGATTCGCTGGCCGCCGTAGAAGACGAAGGGCACATAGTGCCAAAATATTCCAAGGTACCCTGAAGGGCATCCAAGGTACGATCTACTGCACTGATGTTCTTCTTCTCTGCTGTCTCCAGCCCCGCAGCAGTAGCAGACACTTCGGCCACTTGGAGCAGCAAGGAGCTCTTCTGGGCCATTGCTTGATTAAGGTCTCCTTGGAGCTCCACTAGCTGGGCGCTCCAAGTGGCCGTCGCTTGCCGGAGCCTTTCAACCTCCGCTTGGAGTACTACGCACTCGGCTTCAGCCTCTTGCGCCAAAGTCCGGAGCGCGTCGCTGTCTTGCCTTGCTATTTGGAGGGCTTCGTCGGCCTCGGCCCTAGCCCTCCATTCTTCGAAAACTTCTTCCTCCAACCGAAGTAATTTTTCGTCGGAGCCCTTGAGCGCGGTTTGGAGGGTGGTAACCTTCCTTTTGAGTTGATTGGTTTCGAATTCATTGGAAGTCGCTGCCGCTCTAGCAAGGACGAATTGCTGCAAAGAAAAAAGAACAAGTAAGTACCAAGTATTTACAATTACTAATTAGAAGTGGTTGTGGTGCTTTTCATACCTAAAGGGCAGCCCTTTCGAGGGCCATGTTAAGCGCCGGAGCCCTGGCTTCGCTCAGAGCAGAGACCAGGTCCGAATTGGCAATGTCCTAGCTCTTCTCCGCCAAAGGCTCCAAGAGCACTCGGAGGCCTATCCGGTGCTCTAGAAACGGAGCCAGCAAAGGAAGCCAAGACGAAGCTTGGCGATCATCTGTCGTGGCCTCCTCCTCCGAGTTACTGGCCGAGGTCATCGTTGGGCTGGGGGGGAGCCTAAGGCTAGACATACTTTTGCCCCTCCCCGGCACGAAGGCAGGCGGCTCGGCTAAGGCGGAGGTGGCTCTTTCTTCGGCGGCTACCCCTTCGGCTGGAGCCGCATCAGCGGGGGAGACCTCGGTCACCAGAGCCGCATCGACGGGCACGACCCCCGCCACGGGGGCCGGAGCATCTAAAGGAGTCGAGGTGTCCATCGGAACTACGACTCCCGAAGAAGTTGTGACTTCATGTGCCACCGGGGCTTCGTCGCCTTTCGAGGTACCTACAGTATCGAGATACTTGGTGAGAATTTAAGAGTAAAGATTGCTGTAGGTATCAACCAAGGTAAAAACTTCGGAGTATACCTTCGGAGGCACCGTGAGTCAAAATCGTCGGATCCTCTAGAACTTCGTATATCCGGAGGATATCGTCGATTTCGTCTCCCGAAGTCCTCTCCGGCGTGTTCTCCGCTGGGACCTCAACCTCCGCCATGATCACCCCGGCTACAGGCGAGTTGGGGGCGGCAGGGTTCGGCTCCAAGTTTACAACAGCGGGCACGAGTGTGCGAGCCGAATCTACCTCCACAACCTCCTGAGAAGAAGTTTCGGCTGGGACCCCCGCCGCATCTTCGTCGCCCTCCAAGTGATAATTCTCGAAGGTCTTTGCCAGCTGGGCATTGGAGTCCTCGGAGTCCTCCGAGGCTGAGCTCCGAATGCCCAAGGACGAAGTAGACGAGGCGGGAGCCAGCTGCGGAGGGATCTTCGCCACTTTCTTCTTCTTAGGCGGAGTCTTGCTAGCTTTCTTCGGGGGCTCGGCGACGGCCTTCCGTTTCCGAGGGGCTGCTCTAGTCGAGGTAAAATCTGGTAGAGGAGGGGGCGCCATCCCGAGAGCTCCCCACACTCTGTTGGAGCGCTCCCAGCTCCCCACCAGCTCCAGCCTCTTCTGTCTTTCAGCCACCGTAGGGGCTCCGAGGACCCGTTCGGTGGCCCTAGCTATATCCTCCGGAGCTAGCGCCAGTGGAGCCGCTGGAAAAAAGGGTAACATTATAAGTATGTTATTTTCATCATCTAACATATTACTACAGGAAGTGGTCTTACCTAGGGTTCGGAGATCACCCTCCGAAGCCTGTGGAAACGCTATCGGCCAGCTGGCCCCGAGAGGTGGAATCCGAAGAGCGATGAACTCTTCGGCGAGGTCGCACATGCTCATGCGGCGAGCCACCGAGGTCAATAGCCCTAGCCGCGTTGAGAGCAGGCTAGGGTTCGAAGCAATTTCCGCCTCCTTCTGGAACCAGATCTTCTGGAGAGGCCCTGCAAGGGGGGAGTCCTCTCCGACTTCGGCGTAGAACCACCAAAGGATCCAGTTGGTGTACCATCTATCGTTGATGACCTTCACGGGAAAGTGTTGGGCGTGCTCCCTCCGTAACTGGAAGTTGACGCTGCCGAAGGCTGTTATCACCTTGGTGTCCCCGGGCCCGTCTTGCAGCTTCGGCTGGCAGATGGCTTCATGGGTGGCGGCGAAGACCTCCGATCGTCCCTCGCACCCTTCGGCCCGGAGCGCCCACTCGAAGACAGCCAAGCGGGCGATGGCATTGGGAGATAGTTGAGGTAATGTGATGTGGAACAGGTCCAGTACCTCTGGTAGGAAATCGATGGCTGGAAGTCCCAAACCCGCTTCAAAGAATGCCTCGAAAACCACAACTTCTCCGCTTCGTGGCCTCGTGGTTGATTCCGACCCGGGGACTCGAGTCTTTAGTCCGGTCCCCAGCTTCCCTTCCACGACCTTTTCAATGGACTCAGCGGTTCTCGTGGACTGGCCAATGAGGAAGCTCTAGGGAATTTTCTTCTTGGATGGCGGGCGAAGCTCTCGAGGGTTCTTGGGCCAAGTACTGCCCGGAGCTCTCGCCATTGCTGTCGCAGCCGATGCTGCCCATGCTTGCCTCTGTGCCAAGGTGCCTGCCGCTGCCGGAACAGTGTGGCTGGTTCTCGCCATGGCTCGGTGGATTGGAAAGTTGTGAGAATTGAAGGGTGAAGAGAGTGGTTCGCAGGTGCTGGGTACGGTAAAAAGTCATGGGTAACTTCTAATCCCCTTTTTATAACCGTTCGCTGGTTGCTATGCTTCGATCGCATTCACACTGCAGGTTCGACTTCCGTCGCTGGTAGGTGGGTCCAGAAAGTGGAACGACGAGAGACTGCCATAAATTTCGACTGTTACCTTTTACAGGGCGTAACGGCTACTTGCGCCGTAACGACTATAATCAAACGGTTCCTCACGACGTTTGGGCTTCGAAGCGGTTCTCTTTCTCACGGAGTGTTCACACAACGTTGAGAGATCGGAGTCGAGGTCCGAATGCTTTGGATCCGAGATCTTTCGAAAGACTGTAAGGTGTTCAAATTTTCTCTAAGTCTTAGAATATGAAAATATTCCTTGCGTATACTACTTCCCTTCTATACAGGTTAAAATCCGGAGAGGCGTATTGGAGGGGCTACTGTTGGGGGAAATTTCTCCATTTTTCAGGACTTAGAGGTTAATAACTCAAAGACTCACTAAGCTTCGGAGCTGATGGGCTCTTGCTCGAGGGTGGAGGCGTTAAGTCGAAGGGTGACTCAATCTGAAGTCCGAAGAAGCCCTCTGCAAGATACGAGCCTCCGAAGCTGAGTGACAGGATTGATAAGATATTTGGCTTATCCGTTTGCCCCAGATAGCTTTACTCTTTTAACCCTACTCAGGGTACCAAATAGTTTCTACTATGTCGGTTGTAATATAGGGGTAAATAGGTCTTTTCCTTAGACATTTTTGCCTATAAATACCCCCCTCTCTACCCTGTAACGGGGATCAAAAACTCGATTCCTCGAATACACTCATTCGAACTACGCAAGCTATTATCCGTTCGGAGGCTTGAGCTAGTCCTTGATCACGAGATCTTAGTTTGCTTGTTCTTGATCTCAGGTGACATCGTCGTCCCCGACCTTGCTCGGATCTAGGTGACGCCCATATCGCCTCGTTTATCTTCTTTAGAGATTGAGCAAAAAATAGTTGCATCGGTAGATCAGGCCGTTAGCGCCTCGCTAGCCAATCGTTTAGATTCGGCAGTTAGCTCCCAAGTAGAGGCGACACTTAGAAGGTTCGGCTTTACTGAGACCGTACCATCAGCCCCTATTGTTAGTATACCTCTGATAAATCATGTTTACAGCAGAACTAACGGTAGTACTGGCAAAACGGTTACGTCTCCAACCTCAACATCCGTGGCCGAGACTAGTCATTACGCTTACGGCCAAGCTAGCACCACATACCATGTGCCGCCCCCACCTGCGCCGATGCCATCCTTGCCCACGCTGCCCACACCACATGCATAGGCACCTAGGCTCGAGCACACCATACAGTTAGCGCATGGGGAGGAAGCCCACGGCCGGCACGCCGATATCCCGCCATGTGTCGCGCCCCCGCATGAGAGACATGCGCAGGAAGTGGGCCAAGATGACCTTGAGGAGAGAATCCGCGCACTGTTTAGGGAATACACCAGCTTCGTTCCTAGGGGTCGGGCTAGGGTTTACCGGAAGGCATATCTCGACTATTTCGATACAATATCGTACCCTCGTGGCTATAGAGTTCTTGAATTAACTAAGATTGACGGTGAGGGTAACAAAACCACACTAGAGCATGTTAGTAAATTTTTGGCACAGTGTGGAGAAGCTAGCGGGTCAGACGCTCTAAAACTTAGACTATTTTCTCTATCGCTATCCAGCACCGCTTTCACTTGGTTTTCGGCACTCCCACCGAACTCCGTCCAAACATGGGATGAATTAGAACAAAAATTCCATGACTACTTTTACACAGGTGAGACAGAACTTAGGCTTTCACACTTGACATCGGTTAGGCAGAAATCTAACGAGAGCATCTCTGAGTATATCAAGCGTTTTAGGGATACTAGAAATCGATGTTTCAGCCTTAATATTTCAGAAAGGGATTTGGCGGATCTAGCTTTTAGTGGGTTGCGTTCCGAGATTAAAGAGAGACTAGACAACCAAAACTTTTTAGAGGTTAGCCAAGTCTTGCAGCAGGCTCTGGTCCAGGAAGGCCGAGCTAAAGATAAAAGGTTCATTAAGACGTTTAACAAATCTAGGGCTGAAATCCACATCATGGAACACTCCAACGAGGAGGAATCAGAAGAAGAGGATTCAGCCGACATGTACGTAGCCGAATGGGTATGGAACGCCAAGAGTAAACCTATCACGTGCTTCGAGTTACGACCATCTCCTACCAAGAGTTGGCCTAGTGAGGTCAAGTACTCGTTCGATATAGCCAAGTGTGATAAGATATTTGATTTTCTCTTGAAGAACCAGCTTCTCAGATTGCCGAAAGGTCAAGTCATTCCATCTGCCGACGAGTTGAAGAAACATCCATATTGTAAGTGGCATGATTCACATTCACATAATACTAATGTCTGTAATGTTTTTCGGCGGCAGGTTCAATCGGCCATAGAAGAAGGAGGATTGAAAATAGACCACAATCCAAAGATGAAGTTGGACAAAGATCCTTCCCCGTCAACGCCGTCGACCTCGATGAGAAGAAGGTGTTGATTCGGCCAGAACAGGCCAAATCGACTAAAATGAAGGCGGTAATTGTTGGAGAGCCGCGCACATGCACACTCATACCTAAGAACCTCGAGGTGGGAGTGTGGAAGCAAAATGTTAGCATTCCTTCGACTAAGGCTCGCAAGAAGCCGAAGGTAACATATAAGATGTTGTTAAACAAGCACCAAAGAAAAGCCAAGGAAACATGCCCCCGTGCTAAGAAACTAAGTCAGCCGAAGGGCCCAAGGCATCCGGAGGGTGGCTTTGGACCACAGTGGCTGAGCCCTCCGCAGGGTGGCTTCGGACCACAGTGGCCGAGTCGACCGCATGGAGGCTTCGGACCACAGTGGCCGAACCCACCGCACCTTGACTTCAGGCCACAGTGGCCTAACGCCCCCTGTGGCGGCTTCGGACCTCAGTGGCCAAACCCCCAGTATGGAGGCTTCGCACCCTAGTGGCCGAGCCTCGCGTAGATCGAGTTCGGCCCTCAATGGCTGAACCCTGCACCACTCTGGACAAGCCCTTTAGCAGGAGGCTTCGGCCCACACTATCCGAACGTACCTCTGGCCTGGCAGGACCCCTCACTGATATGGTCCGAGACACCATCGACTCTGCCGAACCCCCCTCCGGGTAACAGATTCGGCCCACAGTGGGCGAAGCCACTAGAGCCGCCGATGCCTCCACCATACGACTGGGCAGGGACTCCATGGGCTCCATATGTATCACAACTGGAGTACCCTCCACAACTTAACAGTATGCCTTGTTGTCCTTCGGAGTGTTATGAATGGCAGGGACAAGAAGACGCAGCAGAGGAAGGCATCGTCCATAGGCTGTTCGTGGTACCTCCGAATCGGCTCGTGCAGAGCGAAGTCAAAGAATATGGGCACGAAGAGGTAAAGGACAGGGAGTCCGAAGCTATCACAGTCAGAGTAGGGTCTCAGGAAGTCCCAATCCTGTTGGACAAATGTATATGTGATGATCAACTATAAAGTTGGCTACGATCTGGCCTTTCATAGCTCCTAGGGGTTCATAGGCCAAATCATATTCAATCAAAGTGTAAGCCCACTTTCCGATTCTTACACTTAGAATCGGATTTTGTAACATGTGTTTTATAACATCGATTTGGCAAACAACAACACATGTAGTAGGGATAAGATAGTGGCACAATTTGGTACACGCGTAGTAAAGTGACAAACATAAACGTTCCACAAACGCGTACCTGGTCTTGGTGTCCAATAGGCGGCGGCTCAGAAACGTGATGATGTACTCCTTTCCCTCCACCTCCTGGGTTAGCACGACCGTGATCACGCTATCTTCGGCAGCGATGTATAGCCGAAACGGAATCCCGGCTTTGGGTGCTCTCACCACGGGTGGTGATGACAAACACTCCTTGATCTTTTCAAAGGTGCGTTGCTGACTTGCCCCCAAGTGAACTCGACTTCATCCTTTAGCCGGAGTATGGGGATAAAGGCATCAATCTTGCCAGACAAGTTAGATATAAAGCGACGCAAATAGTACATCTTGCCTAGCAACTTCTGCACATCTTTCTTGCATGTCAGCGCTGCAGAGTTTCTAATTTTCTCAAGCCTCTTAGGATCAATTTCTATACCTCTTTCATGAATCATGAAGCCCAAGAACTTGCCCGCCGACACACCGAAAGCACATTTGAGCGGGTTCATCTTTAATCCATACTATCGCATCCTATCAAAAGCAACCTCCAAATCGGCTAAGTGGTTTCCCATAGCGTCCGATTTGACTACAATATCATCGATATATACTTCTAGCATAACTTCTAGCAAGTCATGAAAGATCAAGTTCATAGCACGTTGATATGTAGCGCTAGCATTCTTTAAACCAAAAGTCATGAGGACCGACTCAAACAAACCGACAAAACCAGGGCATTGAAAGGCTGTCTTGTAGATGCCCTCTTTGGCCATAAAGATTTGATTATAACATGCATTGCCATCAAAAAACTTAGTACCTTGTGTCCTGAAGCATCATTGATTAGCATGTCGGCTATCGGCATCGGATACCGTCCTTCGAAGTGGCCTTGTTCAGATCCCTGAAATCAATACATACTCGTATCTTGCCACTCCCTTTCTTCTCTATAGGCACAATGTTAGCAACCCATTCATCGTACCTGCACGGCCTAATAAATTCAGCTTTGAGAAGCCGCTCCACTTCTTCCTTAACTCGGTCATAGATGACCGAATTAAAGTGTCGAGGGGGCTGTTTATAAGGCCTAAATCTGGATTTGATAGGCAGCTGATGCTCCACGAGCTCGCGGCTTAGTCCCGGGATCTCGCTATACTCCTATGCGAAACATTCGACATACGACCGAAGCAACTTTATTACTTCGACCTTTTCATCAGGCTGTAAATGTTGGTTTACAAAAGTCGGCTTCGGGATGCTACCATCACCTATGTCAACTTCTTCTAAGGGATCGGCCGACGCAAAACCTTGTCCTAATTTATCTACTTCGCTAAAGTCCTCAATGGCTTCGGTGATATCGTCTTTAGTAGACCGGTACTACTCTACACGAGACTTTAGCTAATCCAGATTACTCTTGCTATACATGACTACTAATATAAAAACAGTCATGCTACACCAACCGGCTTTATAGACATTGGTACAAAACGCCCTCCGGACACGCTAACAAAATCGTAATCCGAAAGATATCTACCTGACAAGCACTCTACCTTATTGTGAACGGCGTCAACTGACACACCGGCCAATGCCACTTGGGATGAAGTGTCTGTAGGTATGACTTCTACTTCATCACCGTCCCACTGAATTAGGCACTAGTGCAGAGTAGAAGGAATGCAGCAATTTGCGTGAATCCAGTCGCGCCCAAGCAGCACGCTATAGTTACCTTGTACATCGACGACGAAGAAAGCTGTTGGTAATGTCTTGTTGCCTACTGTCAACTCCATGGAGAGCACGCCTTTGGCCTCAAAACTCTCGACGTTGAAGTCGTTGAGCATCAAGTTGGTCTTCTTCAGATCATCTTCATCCCTGCTAAGTTTCTTCAATAGCAAGTAAGGCATTAAGTTAATAGTGGCGCCACCGTCAACAAGCATCCGGGAAATCGGCTTTCCATCAATATGACCCCTAACGTAGAGAGGCTTTAGATGGCGAGCCAAGTCCTCGGGTTTCTCAAAGATAGCATTGCATGGGCCGAGGTTCATTTGAGCGACCTCGGCCTCGCCTTGTGGCGGGGCAAACTCGGCGCGTAGCGTGACGACGTTGATGTCTATCGCCTGGGGTGCGGGCCCCTCAGAGACGGGCGAGTAGTCATCGTCGAGCATGTCATCATCGTCGTCGCTCGGACTAGGAGCCGGGTTGGTTATCTCAATCGACTTCATTCTCCATACTTGTCTCGTCGTTAGCCATAGGCGAATTTCTTCAAAAATAGTGTCTCACTCATCCTCGGCCTTCTTCTCGGGCATCTCCTGTGCCCGTAGTCATTGTAGATGCCTCTTTTGTGATTTAGACATGCCTGGAGGTGCCCAAGATGGTTGTGGCTTGGTGCCAAGTGCTACTGTTGGGTTCCTGTTAACTCTAGCCGAAGTGGTACTACCCACCCCAGCCTCACGCACTCTTTATTCGGAGGAGCCTTCGCTACGGACCCCGGCAATCGGACTGGCCTCGTTCGGCCGATCGGACCAGGCTCCGGCACGGGCTTCGGCCGAAGCAGGGGACTTACCTCCGTGAGACTTCGGTTAGACTCCAGTAAAGTCTCAGGGAGTCCGAAGCTATCACAATGTTGCTTTGATTGAGGTAATGTCGTGGAAACTTTACTTTGATGGTTCAGCTTGCAAAAAATGGCCAAGGTATTGGAGTGGTTATCATATCACCTAGCGGAGAGCACTTTGAAACCTTGGCTCGTTTAGAGTTTCCTTCTACTAATAACCAAGCGGAATATGAGGCTTTACTACTAGGGCTTGAATTATTGGAATCCATGGGTGTTAAATATGTTCATGCGCATGGTGATTCCCTATTAGTGGTGCAACAAGTGGCTAAGGGTGATCAATGTTTTAATGGCTTGCTAAATAGCTACTTGGAAAAGTGCCTGTACATAGTTGCTACTTTTGACGACTTCAAAATTTCTCATGTGTCAAGAGAGGCCAATTCAGTTGCAAATGATTTGGCTCAGCAAGCATCTGGTTACCAAGTCAGGAGAGGAAGGTTTTCTGTACGGGAGAAGCCGATGTTTGATCTCACTACCGAAGCCAGTAACTTCGGACAGGCGCACCCTCTGGGTTAGACCCCTCCGACTACCGCGCGCCAAGGTCCCGGGGCCAAAGTACTCCGCCCACCGAAGGGTCTAGCACGCCGGAGCCCACAAGCCAAAGTCCTCGGGACAATGAGGGTTTCCGGGAGCCCAAACCCTCCGGTAGGGGGCTTCGGCCTGATGCACTCCATGCAGCCAGTCCAGCCAGGCTTCGGCAGAAGCAAGAAGGGCTCGGGGACACCCCGAAATCAGTAGCTTAGACATCTTTTCAGGGAGTGAGCTAGCAGAACCCTCAGAAGTCCATAAGGGCGATTGGAGAACTCCAATCGTCTAGTATTTGAGAGACCATAGCCAAAGGGTTGATCAGAAAGTTCGGAGACAAATGTTTAAATTTGTGTTGCTAGACGACAAACTGTATCGCCGGACCATTGATGGAGTACTGTTAAAGTGTCTAGACCATGAACGATCCTAGGTGGCTATGGGAGAAGTCCATGAAGGACTTTGTGGCACTCATCAGTCAGGCTAGAAAATGAGTTGGATGCTCAAAAGCGTGGGTTTCTACTAGCCGACTATGACTGAGGATTGTTTAAAGTATTACAGAGGGTGTGAAGCATGATAGAATTTTGGCTATATTCAATTAGCTCCTGCTTCATTACTTAACCCTATTGTCAAGCCATGGCTATTCCGAGGTTGGAGTTTAGACTTCATCGGCCAAATTCAACCTCCTTCCTAAAAAGGGCATCGGTTCATGTTGATGGCGACAAACTACTTCACCAAATGGACCGAAGTCGTACCCCTCAAGAACGTGACTCATGCCAAGGTACTTGACTTTATCTTGAAGCACATCATACATAAATTCGGTATTCCTCAAACTCTCACTACGGATCAAGGTAGTTCATTTGTTTCTAAAGAAGTGAGGGACTTTGCCGAATATTATGGTATTAAGTTGATAAACTCTTCACCCTACTATGCTCAGGCCAATGGTCAGGCCAAGTCTAGTAATAAAACCGTGATTAAACTCATTAAGAAGAAAATTGAAGAGTTCCCTAAAAGGTGGCATGAAGTGCTCTCCGAGGCGCTATGGGCTTGTAGAATTGCAAAGTACGGTGCTACCAAAGTTAGTCCATACGATTGGTGTATGGACAAGAAGCCGTTCTACCTGTAGAAGTAGATCTTGGCTCTCTAAGAGTGTTAAAGCAAGATGGCTTATCGGTCGACGAGTATGAAACTCTTTTGAAAGACAATCTAGAAGAAGTGATCGATAAGAGGTTGAGGGCTCTAGAAGCCATAGAAATAGACAAGAGGAGAGTAGCTAAGGCCTACAATCAGAAGGTTAAACCAAAATTGTTTCAAGTAGGTGACTTGGTTTGGAAGACGATTTTACCCTTAGGCACTAAGAGTCCCAGGTTTGGTAAATGGTCGCCTAGTTGGGAAGGCCCTTTCAAAATAGCCAAAATCGCTCCTGGCAATGCATATGTGTTAGAATCTCTTCGAGGAGAGCGATTTCGAAGAGCTTTGAATGGTATATACTTGAAAAGGTATTTCGCAAGTGTGTGGCAAACAGCTTAAAAGATGTCGAAAAGCCGATATGGAAGGTATCGTCTTTAGCCCGTTATGCTTTTAGTTCACTTAGTTCACTAAAAGGCAGGGGGCATGTGTTGATAGCAAAAAATGGCATTAATGGTTAAGATTATCAAAATATCAATTTTTGTAATTTGGGTCGAAAATACACATGTCCCAGGTTGGGCCGAAGCCCTACAGGGCCAAAATCCCACCAGTCTATGGGCTTCGAAAGCTTCCAGCAAGCCTGCAACCTTCGTCCCTAAGGCCTTCGGAGGCCCACCCCGCCGAAGCTTCGGCCCAAGGAGTAGTTTTTGGTGGGCCTGGCTGAAGGCCCACTTCGGGCAGAGATAGAATTGAATCCGATTCTGGCTAAGTGTTTATCTCTACGCGTGATTCAGCCGAGTCATAATAGATTAGACTTAGAGATTAGAAGTCTAGCCCTATAAATATAGGGGTGAGGCCAATTCAGAAGACCCCCCAACAAAATCAACCACAAAGCCCTAGCTTTGAATCATACTTTACTTTATCTTTACTTTTCTGTATTCTTGGTGGGTTTGCCTAGAAGCCCTCCGACGACCACTTCGGAATAGTGGTAATCCTTGTTACTTTGCCTGTAAAGTATCTGTTAATCTACATAATAGATTGTTATCGCCTTGTTACTTCGCCTGTGAAGTACCCGCTAATCTGCGTAACAGATTGCTACCTTCGCCCCTAGTGCAACACTTAGCAGAATTCGGTCCTCAGGCTGAATTGGTACTTTGAATCTACTCTGTTGCAGGTTACCTACATTCAGAGCTACTCCGCCGGAGGTGTTCGGAGCTGAGAGATTGGTTTCGGAGGTTGCCAGAACACCCTTTGGCGAGATCTTTGCTTCGACCGCGCGCCAACACGCTTCACCAACAGACTTCATCACGACAGGCTTCGCCACATTCGTACTCCACTCCGAACGAAGTCGCACTCATGCGTCGCACCGAAGTCATTATTCTGTATCTTACTATATCGGAGACTTCGCACCAAACCCCACTGTTCGGAGGTGATTGTCGCGTCTAGATCCGTAAGGAGTTCATCTTCGGCCAGAATAGTACGAATGCTGAAGGTACCCTTCGGCGACACCCTTCGCACTATACTTCGAATCAGTCAAGATCCGCTCGGTTTGCTGATTTGTTATATTTAATATATTTTTTGGCTAATTGGATTATTTTTGTGTGATCTGATTACCTGGCGACTCCACCCCCTTACCATGGTTAAGTGTAGTCAGAACGCGACGTCAGTGCTATGTTACGCTTAGGCTTGTCCCTAAGTATCCGCACACTTTTGGATCGTCGAACTGACCCAAGTGCGGGGGCATGTTTTCGTGTCAACAAAGGCATTGCCGGAGGCAGCGTCCACGCCTGCTTTTGACGATGGCCTTCATCTATCCATGCTTTCACTGTTGTCTGACCTTCAGCTTTCCAGGATGCTTGAAAAGCCTCCCAAGCTATGGCGACATACGGTGAAGGGGCCAATAGCCGATCGCCCGCAAAACTGGCGGGTGCCACGACCACATCCGGCGCAACGGAAATTTTGATGTCCTCGAAGTGGTGAAGTACACCGAGTGCGGCTACTTGTTCGGAGATCTCTCCATACCAAGTCCCCGAAGTCTTCATGGTCTTCATCGCTGCTTGGATCATCTTTAGCTTTCGGGCCAAAGGTTCGTTCGTCGATGAGGAAGAAGCACAAGATGTCCCAAAGTATTCCAGGATGCCTCGAAGGACGTCCATGGTCTCGGAGGCCATAATTCTGCACTTTACCCGTTCCGCAACCATGGCCTCTAACGAAGCCCGCAAGTCATGGACCAGAGTGCTGAGCTCGGCTATCTTCATCATGAGGACAGTCTTCTGAGCAAGGAGTTGTCATACCTCATCGGCTGAACGTTGATGCACTTCCCAAAGCCATATGGCTTCAGCTCCGGAGACTGCTCGCGCCTCTCGAAGACTTTCGACTTCGGCCCGGAGTACCACCCGCTCAGTCAGAAGCTCTTCATTCACAGCCTCCAGCTCTGCCTTCGTGCTCCGCTCTGCACAGACTGTCTCCTCCAAGTTTGAAGCCCTGCCCTCAAAGTTGGCAAGGTCTCTTGGAGGGCCGTTACCTTCTCTTTGAGCCAGTTAGATTCATGCTCATTGGAAGTCGTAGCAGCATGGACAAGAATAATGTGCTGCCAAAAAGAAAGGTGAGTATGCTATGTACTTTGAATAAAATTAACTTATGCAGGTGTATCGTACCTGATAGGTGGCCCGTTCAAGGGTGGTGCCTAGCTTCGACCCTTCAGCCTCGCTTATCGCGAAGACCAACTCGATCTCACCCACCTCTCGGCTAACTTGAGCCAAGGGCTCCAATAAAGGTCAAAGACCTATCCTCCGCTCGAGAAAAGGGGCCAAGAGGGGGAGCCTCGCCAAGGCGCTCCGGTCGCCATCTGTAGGAGAAGGCCCCGAGCGAAGGGAAGCATCCTTCCGTAGACTGCCCCCCATCGGTTGACTCGGATGGAGTCAACCCCGCTGCGGGAACATGCATTGGCCAGGATTTGCCTTTTCCCTTCCTACGGGCCATCACCTGCGCCGGAGTCGTCACCTACACCGGAGCCGTCTCTAGTTCCAGAGCCATCTCCTTCACCAGAGCCGTCTTTCGCGCCGGAGCCACCTCCACTGGAGTTGATTCTATAAACACAAAGGTATGTACCATTATTTAAATGTTGCAGGTAAAAAATGAAGCCAAGCTCAGTTGGTAAAGGTGTACCTCCACCACCCCGCTGCCGAAAAGGCACCAAACTACTCAGATGTTCGAACATCCCAGTGAAGTCCTCGTCGGACTCCTCGGTAGATTGGATAGAAGAAATGGCCGTAGAGGTCCCCTCAGCTGCTACAACCACCATGTCATCCGAGGCGAGACCCTTTGTTTACAGGGTTTGAACCCCTTCGGCCTCGACTCTGCCTTCATCACGAACCAAGACCTCTATTTGGCTCTATGGAGCGACCTCAGCATCCACCTTCCCGAGATCGCCCCTCTTCATTCAGCGCTACTTTTGCGCCATCTTGGATGAGAGTCTCGGTTTCCGTCCGAGAACCCCCTTCATCATCTCTCGCAAGCAAAGGCTCAAACTCCTCCACCATCTGTGCATCTGCATCCTCTTCCTCCTCGGACCTCTCCGGTGATGAAGTTGGAGACTTCGAAGGAGTACGAACCTTCGGCTTGTGGGCCACCTTATTCATTGGAGTCTTCACCGTGTCGGAGACCCCTGCATCGGCCTTCCTTTTTCTTGGCACCGGTTCTACCATATACCAATCTAGTAGGACTGGGGGCTCAACCCCGAGTACACTCCATACTCGGTTGAACCGCTCCTAGTTCCCAACCAGCTTCACCCTTCGCTCCTTCTCCATGAGTGAAGGAGCTTCAAGAACCTTCTCCTAGTTCCGGATTTAGCGTCATCCGTGGAGCTAAAAAGATAAGATATCATATGTTAGTTCAATAAACTTAAATCAATGTCTATACAAAACAATTTGATGTAGGATATGCGGGAAACATACCTACAGAGTTTGAGGAGATTTCCCAAAGTCCCCCCCTCGGGTTCTCTTCGAAGATGATAGGCACGTTAGCCATGAGAGGAGGAATTCGGAGGGCTATGAATTCCTCCGCCGAATCGCGCATACTCATGCGTCGACTTATGGTGCACAACAGCCGGAGGCGTACCTGAAGTTGGCTCGTCTCCGGATTAATGTCTGCCTCCCTCTGGTACATGATTTCTTCCAGGGGCCCCACCAAGACGGAGGTCATGCCCACCTCCGCATAAAACCATCAGAGGATCCAATCTGAGTACCATCGATCGTTAATGGCCTTCACTTGGAACTTGTCTTGAAACTCATCCTGAAGCTGGAAATTTATGCTTCTAAAGGCCACCACCATGTTCTCTCCACCAGGTCCGGTATACGTCTTTGGTTGGCAGGAAGCTTTGGGTAGGGCCACGAAGATCTCCACTCTCCCTGCACACCCTTCGGCCCGCAAGGCCCATTCGAATATGGCCAAGAGAGAAATGGCATCCGGGGAAAGCTGAGGGAGCTTCACGTGGAACAAGTCCAATACCTCCACGAAGAAGTCTACAGAGGGGAGCCCGAGCCCGGCTTCAAAAAAATCTTCGAAAACCACGACTTCGCCCACTTACTGTACTGGAATAACTTCTTTCCCAGGGGCTCACACCTTCACTTTGGGCCCTAGCCTCCCAGAATCTACTTCGGTTATGGTTTTCTTTGAGCAGGTTGACGCCCCCAAGCAATATGACTAATCCATGTACTTGGTGGAGGCCGGTCAAAGATCCCTAGGACCGGTGGGCCGAGGGTTCTCTGAGGATCCCGCCATTGCCACTACCGCTGCCGCCATGGCCTGCTGCTAAGCCAATGTCGAGGCCGACACAGGCCCCTTGGAACTGGTTCTCGCCATTGAATGAAGTTGGAAGATTTGAGAATGGAAACTGGAGAAGGAGAAAAGAGAGTTTACAGAGTAGTTGGTAACGTGCCTCAAAATCACTATTCTCCCCCTTTTTATAGCCTTTGAAGTCCCTTGTGCCATACATTTTGAGACAACATTTTGGTTGCTTCATTTCGGTTTTGACGCCATTATGACATGCGGGGCCACTACAGTGAAGACTTAAAACTGTCGTTTGATCGTGCAACTGTTAGGCTCCTTATAGAGTAACCACTCTTAATTGGGTCTAATGGCTCTAAGAGCCAACAATAATTTTGGGTTCAGCGAGCTCCCGATTCTGAAGCTGCCCTTCGAACGCCTCCGACCAGATCCTGGGTCCAGAGAGTTCTCATTTCCAAAGGCATTACTACAAATGGTTGTAAGGACTTTTGATTTTTTCTATGTCCTAAGCATGAAAATATTTCTTGCGTATACTACTCTCCTCATTGCACATGTTATTCGGAGAGACGCATTCGAGGGTCTACTGTTGGGGGAAAATACTTTATCCTCAACATCATTCAAAATCTCTGAAGATAAAAGGAAGTTAGAAGCCCTGATATTTGGAGGTCCTAACAGCCATCAAGACTCCTGTTGACGCTAAGACGCGTCCCCGTACTTGGGACGATTCGACGTCCAAAAGAATCGCAACGATACCGACGTCGCATTTTTACTACCCTAAATCGTGATAAGGGGAATGGAGTTGCCAGGAAATCAGATAAATAATTAGTATTTAAATCCAATTGGCCGAAGTGTACTGTAGCAAATAAGTAAAATAAAGTAAAATACCTAAATTGGCCATGGGAGGCCGATTCTGGGCAAAACAGAGGGTCGGTCAGACCAGCCTTAAGGGGCCATTCAGACTGCTTGTTGCTGAAAATACCATGACGAATGTGGCACGGCACAACCCGGTCAGACCGACGTGCAGCGCTCGGTCTTACTGGGGGTCAAAAGCTTCACGCGTGCGCGTTGCAGGGCTTGGCGTGACCAGCGATGGAAGTCCCGGTCGTACCGATGTGGGATCGTCGGCCGAACTGACCATTGTTGATGTGGTCTGTTGACGGCGGCATGCAGCAGTCAGACCTGGGGTCTACCGTCGGTCAGACTGGGGGTCTACCGTTGGTCAGACCAGCCGAACAGATCTGTTTTCTCCCGTTTGCCGTAAACGTCGTAATTGAACTCCAATCTTTACCAAACCTTGCGGGGATGAAGTTGGGGCCGTGTTCTCTGCAAAACAATGGAAAATTAAGGTCAATTCGGCCTAGAAACAAAATTGTCATGTGCAGCCAAATAAAAACCGATAAAAAGGGTAGTAATCTGTTACGTGGATTAATGGGAGGTTCACAAGCGAACCAGCAAGGAATACCATGATTACTAACGCGGTGGATGAAGGGCTTACAACGCAAACCCACGAATATGTATGAACTAATGCGAAAAAGTAAAGTAGTATGATTCCAAAGCTAGGGCTTTGTGTAGGGGTCGATTGTGTTGTCCTCTGGATCGGACGCTTTAAAACTTATACTATTTTCTCTCTCACTATCTGGCACCGCTTTCACTTGGTTTTTGGCGCTCCTGCCGAACTCTATCCAAACATGGGCTAAATTAGAACAAAAATTCCACGACTACTTTTACACTAGTGAAACAAAACTTAGGATTTCACACTTGACATCAGTTAGACATAAATCTAGCGAGAGCGTCTCTGAGTATATCAAGCGTTTTTGAGATACTAGAAACCAGTGTTTTAGTCTTAATAATTAAGAAAGGGATTTGGCGGATCTAGCTTTCAGTGGGTTGCGCTATGAAATTAAAGAAAGACTAGACAACCAACACTTCTTAGAAGTTAGCCAAGTCTTACAATAGGCTCTGGTCCAAGAAGGCCAAGCCAAGGATAAAAGGTTCATTAAGACGTTTAACAAACCTAGGGCTGAAGTCCACATGATGGAGCACTCCGATGAATAAGAATCAGAGGAGGAAGATTCGGCCGACATGTATGCAGCCAAATGGGTTTGGAACGCTAAGAGCAAACCTGTTACTTGCTCCAAGTTACGGCCGTATCCCACCAAGAATCGGCCTAGCGAAGTCAAGTACTCATTTGATATAACTAAGTGTGATAAAATATTTGACTTCCTCTTGAAGAACAAGCTTCTCAGGTTCCCTAAAGGCCAAGTCATTCCATCTGCCGATGAGCTAAAGAAACACCCATACTGTAAGTGGCATGATTCACATTCACATTATACTAACGACTGCAATGTTTTTTGTCAACAGGTTCAATCAGCCATAGAGGAAGGACGATTGAAGATAGACCCTAGTCCAAAGATGAAGCTGGACAAAGACCCCTTTCTCGTGAACACCATCAACCTCAATGAAAAGAAAGTGTTGATTCGGCTGGAGCAGGCAGAGTCAACTAAAGGGACAGCGGTCATTATTGGAGAATCACACACACGCACACTCGTACCTAAGAACCCTGAAGTAGGAGTGTGGAAGCGGAATGTTAACACATCTCCTTCGGGTAGGGCTCACAAGAGGCCGAAGGTGACATATCAAATGCTGTTAAACAAGCACCAAAGAAAAGCTAAGGAAATAGGCCCTCGTGCAAAAGGGCTAAGTCAACCGAAGGGGCCAAAGCAGTCGAAGGGTGGCTTCAGACCACAGTGGCCGAACCCTCCGTGTGATGACTTCGGGCTGTAGTGGCCAAACACTCCCTATGGTGGCTTCGGACCCTAGTGGCCGAACCCTCCATATAGGGGCTTCAGACCCTAGTGGCCGAACCCTACGCAACACAAGTTTGGACCCCAATGGTCGAGCCCGGCTCCGCTCTGGACGAACCCTCCGGTAGGAAGCTTTGGCCCGAAATGGCCAAACATAACTCTGGGCTGGCAGGACCCTTCGTTGATATGGTCCGAAATGCCATCGACCTAGCCGAACCCCCCTCCGGGTCATGGGTTCGGCTCATAGTGGGCGAAGCCACTAGAGCCACCGATGCCTCCGCCATACAATTGGACGGGGACCCCGTGGGCTTCGTACGTATCACAATCAGAGTACCCTCCGCAACATAACACTGCCCCTTGTTTTCCTTCTGAGTATTATAATTGGCAGGGACAAATAGACGAGACGGAAGGAGACATCGTTCACAGGCTGTCCGTAGTACCTCCGAATCGACTCGCACATGACAAAGCCAGGGGAGATGAGCATGAAGAGGCGAAGGATAGGGAGTTATAAGCTATCACAGTCAGAATAGGGTCTCAGGAAGTCCCAATCCCGAAGACCTCCTCGTCGAAGCTCGACTGAGGTAAGTCCCCTACTCCAGCTTAAGCCAGCACCAGAGCCTGGTCTGACCGGCCAAACGAGGTCGGTCCGATTGGCAGGGTCTGCAGCGAAGGTCTCTTCGATTATGAAGTACACGAGGCCGACCTGGGTAGTACCCCTTTGGCCAAAAATCACAGAGACAGGACAGTGGCGCTTGGTACTAAGCCACAACCATCTTGGGCACCTCTAGGTATGTCCAAATCATAGAAAAGGCGTCTCCAATGCCTACGGGCACAGGAGATGCGTGAGAAGAAAGCCGAGGATAAGAGAGACGCCATCTTTGAGGAAATCCACCCTTGGCCAACGATGAGACATGTATGGAGGATCAATCCGGTGAGATAACCAACCCGGCTCCTAGTCCAAGCAACGACGATGACTACTCACTTGTCTCTGAGGGACCTGCACCTTAGGCGATGGACATCAATGTCGTCATGCTGACCGCCGAATTCACCCTACCACAGGACGAGGCAGAGGTCGCTCAGTTGAACCTCGACCCGTGCAACGCTATTTTTTAGAAACCCAAGGATATGGCTCGCCATCTAAAGCCTTTCTACATCAAAGGTCACATTGACGGGAAGCCGATCTCCTGAATGCATGTTGACGGTGGCGCCACCGTTATCCAAATGCCTTACTGGCTATTGAAGAAACTTGGCAGGGACGAGGACTTGAAGAAAACTAACTTAATGCTCAACGGCTTCAACGGCGAGAGTTCTGAGGCCAAAGGCATACTCTTCATGGAGTTGATAGTAGGCAACAAGATGTTTCCGACTACATTCTTCATCGTTAACGTGCAAGGTAACTACAGTGTGCTGCTCGGGCATGACTGGATTCATGCAAACAGCTACATTCCTTCTACTTTTCACCAATGCCTGATTCAATGGGATGGCGATGAGGTAGAGGTCATACTAGCAGACACTTCGGCCCAAGTAGCATTGGTTGACGTGTCTATTGACGCCATCCACAACAAAGTAGAATGTCTATCGGGTAGGGATCTTTCGGATTATGACTTCGTTAGCGTGTCCGGAGGACGTTTCGTACCAGTGTCTGTAAAGCCAGCTGGTGTAGCACGACTATTTCTAAATTAGTGGTCATGTCTAGCAGAAGTAATCTAGATTGGCTAAAGTCTCGTGTAGAGCAGTATCGGTATGCTAAAAACGGTATTGCCGAGGCCATCGAAGACTTTAGCAAAGTAGAGAAATTAGGACAAGGTTTTGAGTCGGCCAATCCTTTAGAAGAAATTGACATAGGCGATGGTACCATTCCAAGGCCGACTTTTGTAAACCAACATTTGCAGGCTGATGAGAGATGGCCGAAGTAATAAAGCTGCTTCGGTCATACGTCGATTGTTTCGCATGGGAATATAGTGAGATGCTCGGATTAAGCCGTGAGCTCGTGGAGCATCGGCTACATATTAAACCCAGATTTAGGCCTTATAAACAGCCTCCGCGTCGCTTTAATTTGGCCATCTATGACCGAGTTAAAGAAGAAGTGGAGCAATTACTTAGGGCTAAGTTTATTAGGCCATGCAGGTATGCTGAATGTGTCGCTAACATTGTGCCTGTAGAAAAGAAGGGGAGCGGCAAAATACAAGTGTTGGCACGAAAACGTGCCCCCGCACTTGGGTCAGTTCGACGATCCAAAAGTGTGCGCATACTTAGGGATAGGCCTAAGCGTAACACAACACTGACGTCGCGTTCCGACTACCCTTAACAGTGGCAAGAGGGTGGAGTCGCTAGGTAATCAGATTACACAAAAATAATCCAATTAGCCGAAAAGAAATATATTAAACAGAATAAATCAGCAAGCTAAGCGAAGTCTAACTGATTCGAACTATATTGCGTGAAGGGTATCGCCGAAGGGTACCTTCAGCGTCTGATGCGAAGGGTCCTGCCGAAGGGTGCCTTCGGTGTTCGGACTAATCTGGCCAAAGGTGGGTTACGAACAGATCTCGACGTGACAATCACCTCTGAACAGCGGGGTTCAGCGCGAAGTCTCTGACATGACAGAAATATCCTAGCGCAACGCACCGTCGTGACTTCATCCAGAGTGAAGTATGGCATGGCAAAGCCTGACATGATGAAGCCTACTGCGGAGCATGCTGTCACGTGGGACTTGGTCAAACCAACAATGGCCTAACGGTCCGACACGGGTAATTGAAGCAATGTTCCCACTGAAGTGTGTTCTGGCAACCTCCGAAACCAGTCTCCTGGCTACAGATACCTCCGGCGAAGGGGCTCCGAGCGTGTAAACTTGCAAACAGAACAGAGTTCAAGTGCCAATTCGGCCTAAGGACCGAATCTGCTAAGTGTTGCATTAGGGAAACGAAGGTAGCAATCTGTTACACAGATTAGCGGATACTTCACAGGCTAAGTAACAAGGCGATAGCAATCTATTACGTAGATTAACGGATACTTCACAGGCGAAGTAACAAGCATTACCACTATTCCGAAGTGGCCAGCGGAGGGCTTCCAGGCAAACCCACGAAGGTTGTAGAAAAGTAAAGATAAAAGTAAAGGTACGGTTCAAAGCTAGGGCTTTGTGTTTGATTTTTGTTGGGGGGGTTAATTAACTAGCCTCACCCCTATATTTATAAGGGCTAGTCTTCTAATCTCTAAGATTAATCTATTAAGATTCGGCCTAATTATGCGTAGGCATAAAATTAGCCAGAATCAAACTCAAACTCTATCTCTAGAATTCAGCCCAAAGTGGGCCTTCGGCCAGGACCGCCGAAGCTTGCTCCTCGGGCCGAAGCTTCGGTGAGGCAGGCCTCTAAAGGCCTTCGGCCGAAGCTAGCAGGCCTGTTGGAAGCTTCCTAAGCCCATAGCTCCATGGGCTTTTGACCCTGTAGGGCTTCAGCCTGATCCAGGACATGTGTATTTTTGGCCCAAATTACCAAAATTGATATTTTGACAATCTTAACCAATTAATGCCATTTTTTGCTATCAACACATGCCCCCTGCCTTTTAGTGAACTAAGTGAACTAAAGCATAACGGTCTAAGGAAGATACCTCTCATATCGGCCTTTCGACACTTCCAAGCCGTTTGCCACACACTTAGGAAATACCTTTTCAAGTATCTGCCATTCAAAGCTCTTCGAAACCACTCTCCTTGTAGAGATTCTAACACATATGCATTACCTGGAGTGATTTCGGCTATTTTGAAAGGGCCTTCCAAACTAGTTGACCATTTACCAAATTTAGGGCTCTTAGTGCCTAAGGGCAAAATCGTCTTCCAAATAAAGTCACCTACTTAAAATGTTTTTGGTTTAACCTTCTTATTGTAGGCTTTAGCTACTCTCCTCTTGTCTATTTCTATAGCTTATAAATACCTTAGCTTCTTATCGGTCACTTCTTCTAGATTATCCTTGAAAAGAGTCTCATATTCATCGACCGATAAGCCATCTTTCTTTAGAACTCTTAAAGAGCCAAGATCTACTTCTACAGGTAGAACGACTTCCTGTCCACATACTAGCTCATATGGACTAACTTTGGTAGCACCGTGCTTTGCAATTCTACAAGCCCATAGCGCCTCGGAAAGTACTTCATGCCACCTTTTAGGGAAGGGTTAATTTTTTCTGTGCCATTACGATTTTTACGGTTTGCCAAAATACCATCATTGTGTCACTGCCAGATGGGGGCCGCCACAGTCACTGACAGTGGCATGTAGGCAATTTCTGAAAATTATAATGGCATGTAAGTAATTTTCCCTTTAGGGAACTCTTCAATTTTCCTTTTAATGAGCTTAATCACAATTTTGTTACTAGACTCGGCCTGACCATTGGCCTAAGCATAATATGGCGAGGAGTTTATTAACTTAATACTATAAAATTCAGCAAAGCCTCTCAGTTATTTAGAAACAAACGAAGTACCTTGATATGTAGTGAGAGTTTGGGGAATACCGAATCTATGTACAATGTGCTTCAAGATAAAATCAGTTACCCCATTGTGAGTAATATTCTTGAGAGGCACAACTTCAGTACATTTGGTGAAGTATTCTATTGCCATCAACACAAACCGATGCCCTTTTGAAGAAGGAGGATAGATCTGGACGATGAAGTTTAAACCCCAACCTCGGAATGACCATGGCTTGATAATAGATTTAAGCAATGAAGTAGGAGCTAGCTGAATATTTCCAAACTTCCGGCATGCTTCACACCCTCTATAATATCTAAAACAATCCTCAGTCATAGTCGGCCAATAGAAACCTACTCTTTTGAGCATCCAACTCATTTTCTGGTCCTACTGATGAGTGCCACAAAGCCCTTCATGGACTTCTCCCGTAGCTACTTGGGACCGTTCATCGTCTAAACACTTTAAAAGTACTCATCAATAGTTCGGTGATATAGTACATCATCTAGCAACACAAAATTAAACACTTGTCTCCGAGCTTTCTGATCAACCCTTTGACTAGGATTTCTCAAATGCTAGATGATTGGAATTCTCCAATCATCCTTGTGGACAACCGAAGGATTTGCTGACTCCTTTCCTAGAGTGATGTCTAAGCTGCTGATTTCAGAGTGCCCCCTGGGCCTTTCCCACTCCTGCTGAAGCCTGACTAGGTCGGCCATGTGGAGTCAATCAGTCCGAAGCCTTCCGTCGAAGGGTTTTGGCTCCCGAAGACCTCTGTTGTCCAACGGGCTTCGGTGCAGGGGCTCCGGCGCGCAAGATCCTTTGGTGGACCAAGTGTCCTGACCTGAGGTCTCTAGCATGCGGCACTCTCCGGTGGCCGGAAGGGTCTGACCCGGAGGGTTTGATAGCCCTCGCACTTGCCTGAAGTTTCTAGCTTCGGCTGTAGAACCAAGGATTGGCTCTTTCTGTACAAAAAATTTCCCTTTTCCGACTTGATAGCCAGATGCTTGCTGAGCCAAATCATTTGCAATTGAATTGGCATCTCTTGACACGTGAGAAATTTTGAAGTCATCAAAAGTAGAAACTATGTCTAAACATTTGTCCAAGTAACTATTTAGCAAGTCATTAAAGCATTGAGCATTTTTAGCTACTTGTTGCACTACTAACAGAGAATCACCATATGCATGGACATGTTTAGCACCTATAGATTCTAGTAATTCAAGCCCTAACAGTAGAGCCTCATATTCAGCTTGGTTATTAGTAGAGGGAAATTCTAAATGGGCCGAGGTCTCAAAGTGCATTCCATTAGGTGATATGAGAACCACTCCAATACCCTGGCCACTCTTACAAGCCGAACCATCAAAATAAAGTTTCCGTGGTACTACTTCAATTAGAGCAACATTGTCACCCCAATTGACGTCTACGTCAAATCATACTCAATCAAAGTGTAAGCCCACTTTTCGATTCTTCCACTTAGAATCGGCTTTTGCAATATGTATTTTATGACATCGGTTTGGCAAGCAACAATACATGTAGTAGGACGAAGATAGTGACATAATTTGGTACATGCATAATAAAGTGATAAACATAAATGCTCCACAAATACGTACCTGGTTTCAGCATCTAGTAGGTGGCGGCTCAAGAATGTGATGATGTACTCTCTTTTCTCCACATCCTGGGTTAGCACGGCCCCTACCACGCTATCTTTGGCGGCAATGTACAGCCAAAATGGAATTCCGGCTTTTGGTGCTCTCACCATGGGTGGTGGCGATAAGCACTCTTTAATTTTTCAAAGGCACTTTGCTTACTTGCCCCCCAAGTGAACTCGACTTCATTCTTTAGCCGGAGTATAGGGATAAAGGCATCAATCTTGCCAGACAAGTTAGATATAAAGTGACGCAAATAATTCATCTTGCCTAGCAACTTTTGCACATCTTTCTTGCATGTCGGCGCTGCAAAGTTTCTAATCTTCTTAAGCCTCTTAGGATCAATTTCTATACCTCTTTAATGAATCATGAATCCTAAGACCTTGCCCGTAGACACGCCAAAAGCACATTTGAGTGGGTTCATTTTTAGGCCATACTGTCACATCCTATCAAAAGCAACTTTCAAATCAGCTAAGTGATTTCCCATAGCATCCGATTTGACTACAACATCATCTATGTAAACTTCTAACATAACTCCTAACAAGTCACGAAAGATCAAGTTCATAGCACATTGATATGTAGCGCCACCATTCTTTAAACCAAAGTTAAAACAACCCACTCGAACAAGCCGACAAAACTAGGGCATCGAAAGGTTGTCTTGTAGACGTCCTCTTCGACCATAAAGATTTGATTATAACCAACATTGCCATCAAGAAAACTTAGTACCTTGTGTCCTGAAGCATTGTTGATTAGCATGTCGGCTATCGGCATGGGGTACTCATCCTTCGAAGTGGCCTTGTTCAGATCCCTGAAATTAATACAAACTCGTATATTGCCGCTCCCCTTCTTTTCTAAAGGCACAATGTTAACAACCCATTCAGCATACCTGCATGGCCTAATAAACTCAGCCTTGAGTAGTCGCTCCACTTCTTCTTTAACTCGGTCATAGACGGCCAAATTAAAGCAATGAGGAGGTTGTTTATAAGGCCTAAATCCGGATTTGATAGGTAGCCAATGCTCCACGAGCTCGCGGCTTAGTCCAAGCATCTCGCTATACTCTCAAGCGAAACAATCGACATACGACCGAAGCAACTTTATTACTTTGGCCTTTTCACCAGGCTGTAAATGTTGGTTTACAAAAGTCGGCCTTGGGAGGCTACCATCGCCTATGTCAATTTCTTCTAAAGGGTCGGCCGACGCAAAACCTTGTCCTAATTTCTCTACTTCGCTAAAGGTTCGATGGCCTCGGCAATACCGTTTCTAGCAGACCGATATTGCTCCACACGAGACTTTAGTCACTCTAGATTACTTTTGCTAGACATGACTACTAATTTAGAAATAGTCGTTCTACACCAGCCAACTTTACAGACACTAGTACGAAACATCCTCTAGACACGCTAACAAAGTCGTAATCTGAAAGATCCCTACCTGATAGACATTCTACTTTATTGTGGATGGCGTCAATGGACACATCGGCCAATGCTACCTAGGATGAAGTGTCTGTGGGTATGACCTCTACCTCATCGCCGTCCTACTGAATCAGGCATTGGTTCGAAGTAGAAGAAATGCATCAGTTTGCGTGGATCAAGTCACTCCCGAGTAGCACATTGTAGTTACCTTGCACGTCAACGATGAAGAATGCTGTCGACAACGTCTTGCTGCCTACTGTCAACTCCATGGAGAGCACACCTTTGGCCTCAGAACTCTCTCTATTTAAGCTGTTGAGCATTAATTTAGTTTTCTTCAAGTCCTCCTCATCCCTGCCAAGTTTCTTCAATAGCTAGTAAGGCATTCGGGAGATCGGCTTCCCATCAATGTGTCCTCTGACGTAGAGAGACTTTAGATGGCGAGCCGCATCCTCGGGGTTTTCAAAAATAGCATTGTGTGGGCCGAGGTTCAACTAAGCAACCTCAGCCTCGTCTTGTGGTAGGGAGAACTCGGCAGGCAGCATGACGACGTTGATGTCCATGGCCTAAGGTGCGGGTCCCTCGGAGACGGGCGAGTAGTCGTCGTCGAGCATGTCGTCATCACTCGGGCTAGGAGCCGGGTTGGTTATTTCAACCATCTTAATCCTCCATACCTGTCTCATCATTGGCCGAGGGTATATCTCCTCAAAGATGGCGTCTCGCTCATCCTCGGCTTTCTTCTCGCGCATCTCATGTGCCCGTAGGTGTTGCAGACACCTTTTCTGTGATTTGGACATACCTAGAGGTGCCCAAGATAGTTGTGGCTTGGTGCCAAGAGCCACTACCTTGTTTTGGCCGAAGGGGTGCCACCCAGATCGGCCTTGCATGTTTCATACTCGGAGGGGCCTTCATTGCGGACCCTGACAATTGGACCGACCTCATTCGGCCGGTCGGACCAGGCTCTAGCGCTGGCTTCGACTGGAGTAGGAGATTTACCTTTGCCAGGCTTTGGCAAGGGGGCCTTCGGGATTGGGACTTCCTGAGACCCTATTCTGACTGTGATAGCTTCATACTCCCTATCCTTCGTCTCTTCGCGCTCATTTCCCTTGGCTCCATCTTGTGCGAGTCGATTTGGAGGTACTATGGACATCCTGTGGACGATGTCTCCCTCCATCGCGTCTGTTTGTCCCTGCCAGTTATAATACTCAAAAGGAAAACAAGGGACAATGTTATGTTGTGGAGGGTGCTCTGATTGTGATATGTACGGAGCCTACGGGGTCCCCGCCCAATTGTATGGAGGAGGCATCGATGGCTCCAGCGGCTTCACCCACTATGAGCCGAACCCATTACCCGGAGGGGGGCTCAGCCAGGTCGACGGTATATCGGACCATATCAGCGAGGCGTCCTTCCAGGCCGAAGGTACGTTCAGCCATTGCGGGCCAAAGCCTCCCACTGGAGGGTTCATCCAAAGTGGACCTGGGTTCGGCCATTGGGGTCCGAACTCGTTCTATGTGGAGCTCGACTACTGGGGTCTGAGGCCACTGTACGGAGGGTTCGACCACTGGGGTCCGAAGACACCGTAAGGGGTGTTAGGCCACTATGGTATGAAGTCATCATGTGGAGGGTTCGACCACTATGGTCCGAAGCCACCATGCGGAGGGTTCGACCACTGTGGTCTGAAGACACCCTCTAACTGCTTTGGCCCCTTCGGTTGACTTAGCCTTTTTGCACGGGGGCCTGTTTCCTTAGCTTTTATTTGGTTTTTGTTTAACAGTATCCGATATGTCACCTTCGGCTTCTTGCGAGCCCTAGCCGAAGGAGGCGTGCTAACATTCCGTTTCCACACTCCTACTTTAGGGTTCTTAGGTACGAGTGTGCATGTACGTGATTCTCGAATAACGACCGCATTCCCTTTAGTTGACTCGGCCTGCTCCGGCCGAATCATCACTTTCTTTTCGTCGAGGTCGACGGTGTTCACGGGAAAGGGGTCTTTGTCCAGCTTCATCTTTGGATTGGGGTCTATCTTCAATCGTACTTCCTCTATGGCCGATTGAACCTATCGACGAAACACATTGCAGTCGTTAGTATAGTGTGAATGCGAATCATGCCACTTACAGTAGGGGTGTTTCTTTAGCTCATTGGCAGATGGAATGACTTGTCCTTTAGGCAACCTGAGAAGCTGGTACTTCAAGAGGAAATCAAATATTTTATCACACTTAGTGGGAGACGGCCGTAACTCGGAGCAAGTAACATGCTTGCTCTTAGCATTCCAAACCCATTCGGCCACATACATGTCGGCTGAATCTTCTTCTTCCTCTGATTATTCCTCGTCAGAGTGCTCCATCACGTGGACTTCAGCCCTAGGCTTGTTAAAGGTCTTAATGAACTTTTTATCTTTAGCTCGGCCTTCCTGGACCACAGCCTGTTGTAAGACTTGGCTAACTTCTAAAAAGTGCTGGTTGTCTAGTCTCTCTTTAATTTCAGAACGCAACCCGCTAAAAGCTAGATCCGCCAAATCTCTTTCCAAAATATTAAGACTAAAACACCGATTTACGGTATCTCGAAAGCACTTGATATACTCAGAGACGCTCTCGCTAGATTTCTGTCTAACCGATGTCAAGTGTGAAAGCCTAAGTTCTGTTTCACCTGTGTAAAAGTAGTCGTGGAATTTTTGCTCTAATTAAGCCCACGTTTGTATGTAGTTCGGCGGGAGCACCGAAAACAAAGTGAAAGCGGTGCCAGATAGTGAGAGAAAATAGTCTAAGTTTTAAAGCGTCCGACCCACTAGCTTCTCCACACTGTGCTAAAAACTAACTGACGTGCTCTAGTGTGGTTTTGTTACCCTCACCATCAAATTTGGTGAATTCAGGGAATCTATATCTATGAGGGTAAGGTACTGTGTCGAAATGATTGGGTTACGGCTTCCGGTAAACCCTAGCCTGACCCCTAGGTATGAAGCCGGTGCACTCCCTAAACAGTGCACAAATCCGCTCCTTAATGTTGTCCTGACCTACTGCCTGCACGCATCACTCATGCGGGGGCGCGACACGTGGAGGTATGTCTACATGTCGGCCGCGGGGCTCCTCCTCGTGTGCTAGCTCGGGATGTATGACATGTTCGGGCTTATGCACTTGTGCATGCGGCACGGACAACGTGGGAAAAGCTGGCGCCGGTGTAGGTGGAGGTGGCGCATGGTAGGCAATGCTAGTTTGGCCGTAAGCATAATGATTGGTCTCGACCATAGATATCGAGGCCAGAGACGTAATATCTTTGTTGGTACTACCGTCAGTTCTGCTGTAAATGTGATTTATTGGAGGTATACTAGCAATCGGAGGTGAAGGTATGACCTCGGTAAAGCTAAACCTTCTAAGTGTCGCCTCTACTTGAGAGTTAACTGCCAAATCTAAACAGTTGGCTAGCAAAGCGCTAATGTCTTGATCTACTGATGCGGCTATCTTCTGCTCAATCTCTAAAGAAGATAAACGAGAAGATACCAATGTTACCTGGGTCCAAGCGAGGTCGGTGACGTTGACGTCATGCTTGATGAAGCCTGCACGTGTCTTGAGGTAACTCCCAAGCATGAGGTCTTGAAGTGCCTTTATTTTTGCCTCAATCTCTGCTCGGTCTTCTGCGGGAATTTCATCAAGGGTAGCCGTCATGATGTTGTGGTTGTCGATATCTGCGCCTCCCACGGGATCCATCGGCAATGTAGACATAGTAGTCATTGTAGACATACTAGCGGCCGATGTAGATGTACTCGTCATGTTGGCGTAGCCCTCCCCAGTGGAGTTGCCAAAAAGTGTGCTGACACGAAAACGTGCCCCGCACTTGGGTCAGTTCGACGATCCAAAAGTGTTACGATACTTAGGGACAAGTCTTAGTGTAACACAATACTGACGTCACGTTCCGACTACTCTTAACAGTGGCAAGGGGGTGGAGTCGCCAGGTAACCAGATCACACAGAAATAATCCAATTAGCCTAAAAGAAATATATTAAACAAAATAAATTAGCAAGCTGAGTGAAGTCTAACTGATTTGATGTATATAGTGTGAAGGGTATCACTGAAGGATACCTACAGCGTCTGATGTGAAGGGTCCCGCTGAAGGGTGCCTTTGGCGTTCAGACTAATCTAGCCAAGGGCGGGCTCCGAACAGATCTCGACGCGACAATCACCTCCGAACAGCGGGGTTCAACGCGAAGTCTCTGACACGACAGAAATATCCTAGCGCAATGCATTGTCGTGACTTCATCCAGAGCGAAGTATGGCGTGGCGAAGCCTGATGTGAAGAAGCCTGCTGTGGAGCATGATGGCGTGCAGGACTTGTCAAACCGACAACGGTGTGATGGTCTGGCATGGGTAATCGAAGCAGTGTTCCCGCCGGAGGGTATTCTGGCAGCCTCTGAAACCAGTCTCCTGGCTCTGGATACCTCCGGTGAAGGGGCTCCGAGCATGAAAACATGCAAAAAGAATAGAGATCAAGTGCCAATTTGGTCTAAGGACCGAATCTGCTAAGTGTTGCAGTAGGGAAACGAAGGTAGCAGTCTGTTACGCAGATTAGCGGATATTTCACAGGCCAAGTAATAAGGCGATAGCAATCTATTACGTAGATTAACGGTACTTCATAGGCGAATTAACAAGGATTACCACTGTTCCGAAGTGGCCGGCGGATGGCTTCTTGGCAAACCCACGAAGGTTGCAGAAAAGTAAAGGTACGGTTCAAGCTAGGGGCTAGTCTTCTAATCTCTAAGATTAATCTATTAAGATTCAGCATAATCAAGCATATGGATAAAATTAGCCAGAATCAGACTCAAACTCTATCTCTAGAATTCAGCCCGAAGTGGGCCTTCGGCCAGGCCCATCGAAGCCTGCTCCTCGGGCCAAAGCTTCAGTGAGGCAGGCCTCCGAAGGCCTTCAGGCCGAAGCTAGCATGCCTGCCGGAAGCTTCCGAAGCCCATAGCTCCATGGGCCTTCGGCCCTATAGGGCTTCGGCCCGATCCAGGACATGTGTATTTTTGGCCCAAATTACAAAAATTGATATTTTGATTAGCTTAACCAATTAATGCCATTTTTTGCTATCAATAATGAGTTTGTATTGATTTCATGGATCTGAACATGGCCACTCTGAAGGACGAGTATCCCATGACAATAGCCGACATGCTAATCAACGATGCATCAGGACACAAGGTACTAAGTTTTCTTGATGGCAACACTGGTTATAATCAAATTTTGATGGTCGAAGAGGACGTCTACAAGATAGCCTTTCGATGTCCTGGTGTTTGTCGGCTTGTTCAAGTTGGTCGTTATGACTTTTGGTTTAAAGAATGCTGGCGCTACATATCAACATGATATGAACTTGATCTTTTATGACTTGTTAGGAGTTATGTTGGAAGTATACATAGATGACGTTGTAGTCAAATCGAACGTTATGGGAAACCACTTAGCTGATTTGAATGTTGCTTTTGATAGGATGCGACAGTATGGTTTGAAAATGAACCTGCTCAAATGTGCTTTTGGCGTGTCGGCAGGGAAGTTCTTAGGATTCATGATTCATGAAAGAGGTATAGAAATTGATCCTAAGAGGCTTGAGAAGATTAGAAACTTTGTAGCACCGACATGCAAAAAAGATGTGCAAAAGTGCTAGGCAAGATGAATTATTTGCGTCGCTTTATTTCTAACTTGTCTAGCAAGATTGATGCCTTTTTCCCTATACTCTGGCTAAAGAATGAAGCCGAGTTCGCTTGGGGGGCAAGTCAGCAAAACACCTTTGAGAGGATTAAAGAGTGCTTATCATCACCACCTGTGGTAAGAGCGCCAAAAGGTGGAATTCCATTTCGGCTATACATCGCCGCCGAAGATAGCGTGATAGGGGTCGTGCTAACCCAGGAGGTGGAGGCAAGAGAGTACATCATCACATTCTTGAGCCGCCATCTACTTGACACCGAAACCAGGTACGTGTTTGTGGAGCGTTTATGTTTATCACTTTATTATGCATGTACCAAATTACGTCACTATATTCTCCCTACTACATGTATTGTCGCTTTCCAAACCGATGTTATAAAATACATGTTGCAAAAGACGATTCTAAGTGGAAAAATCAGAAAGTGGGCTTACGCTTTGATTGAGTATGATTTGGCCTATGAACCTCTAAGAGCTATGAAAGGCCAAATTGTTGCTAATTTTATAGTTGATCATCACGTGGATGTCAATTGGGGTGACAATATTGCTCTAATTGAGGTAGTACCATGGAAACTTTATTTTGAAGGTTCATCTTGCAAGAATGGCCAAGGCATTGGGGTGGTTCTCATATCACCTAGTGGAATGCGCTTTGAAACTTCGACCCGTTTAGAATTTCCCTCTACTAATAACCAACCTAAATATGAGGCTTTATTGCTAGGACTTGAATTTCTAGAATCTATGGGTGCTAAACATGTCCACGCATATGGTGATTCTCTGTTAGTAGTGAAACAAGTAGCTAAGAGTGCTCAATGTTTTAATGGCCTGCTAAACAGTTACTTGGATAAGTGTTTAGACATAATTGCTACTTTTGACGACTTCAAAATTTCTCACGTGTCAAGAAAAGCCAATTCATTTGCAAATGATTTGTCTCAGCAAGCATCTGGCTATCAAGTCAGGAGAGGAAAATTTTCTGTACAGGAAAAGCCAATTCTTGGTCTCACTGCCGAAGCTAGAAGCTTCAGGCATGCGCGAGGTCTGTTGAACCCTACGGGCCGGACCACCGGGCCACCGGAGGGTGTCACATGTCGGAGCCTTTGCGCTGAAGCCCGCTGGACAGCGGAGGTCTTTGGGAACCAGAACCCTCTAGTGAAATGCTTCGGTCTGATCGGCTCCACACGACCGACTTAGTTGGCCTTCGACAGAAATGGAAAGGCCCGAGGGGCACTCCGAAGTTAGCAGTTTCGACATCACTCTAGGGAAGGAGTCAGCAAACCCTCTGGATGTCCATAAGGACGATTGGAGAGTTCCAATCGTCTAGTATTTGAGAAATCCTAGTCAAAGGGTTGATCGGAAAGTTCAGCGACAAGCATTTAAATTTGTGTTGCTAGATGATGTACTGTATTGCTGAACTATTGATGGAGTACTTTTAAAGTATTTAGACGATGAACAGTTCCATGTAGCTATGGGAGAAGTCCATGAAGGGCTTTGTGGCACTCATCAGTTGGCCCAGAAAATGAGTTGGATGCTCAAAAGAGCAGGTTTCTACTAGCCGACTATGACTGAGAATTGCTTTAGATATTATAAAGGGTGTGAAGCATGTGAGAAGTTTGATAATATTCATCTATCTCATGCTTCATTACTTAACCCTATTATCAAGCCATGGCCGTTCCGAGGTTGGGGTTTAAACTTCATCGACCAGATTTATCCTCCTTCTTCAAAAGGGCATCAGTTTGTGTTAATTGCAACGGACTACTTCACCAAATGGATCGAAGTTGTTTCTCTCAAGAATATGACTCACAATGAGGTAACTGATTTTATCTTGAAGCACATTATACATAGATTCGGTATTCCCCAAACTCTTACTACAGATTAGGATAGTTCATTTGTCTCTAAAGAAGTGATTAAGCCAATGGTCAAGTTGATAAACTCTTCACCATATTATGCTCAAGCCAATGGTCAGGCCGAGTCTAGTAATAAAACTGTGATTAAGCTCATTAAGAGGAAAATCAATGAGTTCTCTAAGAGGTGGCATGAAGTGCTTTCCGAGGTGCTATGGGCTTGTAGAATTGCAAAGCACAGTGCTACCAAAGTTAGTCCATATGCGCTAGTGTATGGGCAAGAGGCCGTTCTACCCATAGAAGTGGATCTTGGCTCTTTAAGAGTTCTAAAGCAAGATGGCTTATCGGTCGATGACTATGAAATTATTTTGAAGGACAATTTAGTAGAAGTGACTGATAATAGGCTAAAGGCTTTAGAAGCTATAGAGATAGACAAGAGGAGAGTAGATAGAGCCTACAACAAGAAAGTTAAACCAAAATCGTTTCAAGTGGGTGACTTGGTTTGGAAGATGATTTTTCCCTTAGGCACTAAGAGCCCCAAATTTGGTAAGTGGTCACCTAGTTGGGAAGGCCCTTTCAAAATAGCCTAAATCGCTCGAGGTAATTCCTATGTGCTAGAATCTCTGCAAGGAGAGTGGTTTCGAAGAACTTTGAATGGCAGGTACTTGAAAAAGTATTTCCCGAGTGTGTGGCAAACTGCTTGAAAATGTTGAAAGGCCGATATGGGAGGTATTGTCCTTAGCCCATTATGCTTTTCGTTCACTTAGTTCACTAAATGACACGGTGGCATGTGTTGATAGCAAAAAATGGCACTAAATGGTTAAGATTGTCAAAATATCAATTTTGGTAATTTGGGCCAAAAATACACATGTCCTGGATCGGGCCGAAGGCCCATTAAGCTATGGGATTTGGAAGCCTTTCTAGCAGGCCTTCTACCTTCGGCCTGAAGGCCTTCAGAGGCTCGCCTCGCCGAAGCTTCGGCCCGAGGAGCAGGCTTCGGTGAGCCATGCCGAAGGCCCACTTCGGGCTGATTTCCAAAGATGGAGTTTGAGTCTGATTCTGGCTAATTTTATCGCTAGCGTCCCTTCGCTGGTCCGAACGGACCCCCACAGCGATCTACTCCGTGCCGGAGCACACGTTGCATCAGAGTACACTTCATGTTGAAGTATACTTCGCACCGGACACCGTGACGCCGAAGTCCCCCGTCCGACCGAGGTTTCACCGTCGATCTAACCGGGTACCCCTGTCGGTCTGACCGCCCGGAGCCCTCTTCGCACTAGGACACTGAGGCCACCTTCAAAGACCCCCCTTCGCATAAGTGTCGGTCCGACTGAGGCTTGTTCCCCGATCTGACCAGCCAGAAGGCCGAAGTCTCTCTCCAGAGCCCTTTGGCTCTTTATTTTTCGGTAACATTACTTATGTTGTGCGGTCCGACTGACTCTACTTGGCTGGTCTAACCGACTATTCTATTTTTCGTCTAATTGACTTTAGTTAGCCGATTAAATCTGATAATACTTATTTTTCAGTTAATTGGGTTATATTTTTAGTGATATAATTGAATTGCCTAGCGATTCCGTTTTCCTCTTACCACTAATTAAGGATAATCGGAACGCGACTTCAACGTCTCATGATGTTTTTGGATCGTCGAATCGGCCCAAGTGCGGGGGCACATTTTCATGTCAACAGTTGGCTACATAAAACCAACCCGAGCGCCACCCCTTGTTTGAAGAGGGAAGTGAGACAAAGATGTACTCTGCCACCTTCCCATCACGAAGTTGAAGCCCGCATCCTCCAACCACTTTGCTCCGAAGAGGTCGCAAGCAGAAGAAGTTGCGGAAAAGATTGAAATGGGGATCAATCCCCAGGAAAGATTCACACAACTCGACGAAAATAGCAAGGTGGAGAATGGAGTTTGGATTCAGATCACAGAGAGAAATATCGTAATGATAAAGAATGTCATGAAGAAAAGGATGAACCGGCAACCCGAAGCCACGAAGGAAGAAAGAATCAAAGACCACGATCTCGTGGGTGTCTGGGGAAGGAAATGTCTCACCGCCGGCCACTCGCCATGATGAGATGGCCTTCGGTGGGATATCTCCCTGATCCTCTAGCGCTTGCACCACCTCTTCTCCCGTGGAGGAGACATGGAACTCATCCAGGCGATCCACTGGCTTTTAGGAGTGTTTGCTTCCATTAAAGTCTCGGATGCCCTTGCCAAAGGATTCAGGCTGAATAGTCTTCGGGCCTTGCAGTAGCAAACCACGTAGTTGTAATGCTGAAAACTTTTGCGAGGCACTAGGAGATTAGAAGAAGAAGGAAGTGAAAGATGGAGTACTACTTCAAGAAGCGTCGAGGAAGGTTACTTATAACTTTCCTCCCGCGGTTCCCCATCCAGATGCGTTATGACTGCCAAAGAGAACGATTTAGAAAAGCAACTTTTCACCATCAATCGCACCGGTGCGGCTCCTAGGGATCACTCATAGGGTCCTAAACCATGTTCCAGAAGACGAAGCAAGAAAAAAGTAAGTGAAGTGACAATGCCAACTATTGTCTCTCCGTGTAGTAACTTCCACCCGCAGGGAGTCCGCACGGTTTCAAGATCAAATACACCAATGGTAAACTCCCCCAAAGAAGATGTTTTGACACTAAAGCAATTCTCCGAAGGAACTTCAGCCTCGGGGGCTACACTCAGTAGGTGCACCTAGGCGGTGCACTGATCATAGACATGACTACATCAAAGGTACTTGGAGCTCTTATTGCTTGCTTTGAGCATGGCACGCACCAAAAAGTGCTTGGACATGACTACATCAAAGGTACCCCACCGACTGGTTTCACTCGGACTGCCGACTACTGGCTAGGCCAGCCTATGAAGGACTTCCCGACAGCTAGGTCTCCCACTCGGGAGCAAATACGCTCGAGTGGTGAGACGCCAATGGTGGGTCCACGGCCATCCGCCCAATGGTTATCTCCAATCAACGCCAACGGTTACCTCCAGTCAATACTGATGTCTCTATGACAGTCATTCAGCACCAATTAAAGGCAGATATGCTAGTAGTTCGGCGGTTGTTTCTGCATGCTATCAATGTCACGAATAATTCTTGTAACTCCCGAGACCTTCTCATATAAAACAATTAGCGGAGGCCCTGATAAGGGCACGAGACGATAACACAACACATCATCAGATCACAACACCCCTCCATTCATCCATACACACATAGGAGTAGGGTTATTATCCTCCAGGAGGCCTGAACCTGACTAAAACTCTCTCGTGTCTATCTCCTTATTGTTTTCCCCCTTTCTGCCCCTCTCGACCGGGGTAACCATCAAATCCATAGCCGTGACTCCTCCCTTCTACCTATACAAATCACACTATGGGTATCCCCTGTAGGCTTGCCATTCCCACGCAACGACATAGGCCTTTTAGAGTAGCAATCTTTTGGTTAGTTAGTAATGAATGTATGTTGTCCTAATATATGGAACATTGATGGTCTCTTTTTTTAGCTTGTGTTGGATGTTATTATCGATGGATGGATGTATTGATGATTGATGGATCTTGTGTTGGCCTTTATGCACCTATGTATTTAAGAATTAGTTCAATGACTTTTATAAGTGCTATATACATCTAAATATTAGATGGTGGCTCTATAACGATGACGCTTTCATGATGCTCTGGTCAATTAAGCTTGGTCTTAACATCTTCAAATAAGTGAGAGCAAAATGTCATACACTCCTCTAATATGTATTGCTCAGCTATTGAACCTTCAGGGTACGCTTTGTTCCTCACATAGCCTTTAAGCGTACGTAGGTACCTCTCAACGTGATACATCCATCTATAGCGCACAAGGCCTCCAAGTCTAGCCTCTTTAGAAAGATGAATTAGCAAATGCATCATTATGTCAAAAATGTAGGTGGGAATATCATCTCAAGGCAACATCGATTCTTTCTAATTGTGTTGTCTAGATGCTCAATGTATTTTTCCTGCAACTCCTTCGAACATATTGCATTGAAGAATTCGCTAAGCTAAATCAGTGCGATCACTACATCTTCACGACATATGTTACATACCACCAAAGGCAATAGTTTCTATAGAACAACATGGTAGTCGTAAGTTTTCATTTCGGACAAATTACACCCCTTGACGTCCACGTCTCTCCTGATATTGGAGGCATATCCATCAGGCTTCTTCACTCCTAAAAATTTGCATAAAATTTTCTTCTCATCCTTGCATAAAGTGTACAATGATGGTGGCAAAGTATATTTACTATTCTCCACAACAAGATGTTGATCCTTCATATACCCAAATGCTCCATGTCAAGCCAAGCATTTTCACTGTCCTTGCATTTACCTTCCTTGTCAAGTAAAGTCCCTAGTATGCTCTCACAAATATTTTTTCTTAATGTGCTTGACATCCAAATTATGCCTTATGAGCAATGATCCCCAAAAAGGTAATTGAAAAAATACTCTTCTTCCTCCAGTTGTGCCATCTAGTTTCTTCCTCGTACTGCTTTCTCTTTCTTGTATCCAACCTAAATTTTAGTTGCTCAAAACTCTCGTACTGCACCAACACTTGCTATCTAGTGAGGGGCACTAGAACCTCCCTACTTTCGCCCTCATTATTGAAGCTAACTTTGTTCCTTCGCCACTTGTGATCTAAATGCAAAAATCGGCGATGTCCTAGGTAGCAATGCTTGGAGCCATATTTTAGCCACAAGTAGTCAGTTTCCTTGTGGCAGTATGGACATGAAAACTTGCCTTTTGTGCTCCAACCAGATAGCATAGCTTAAGCAGGAAAATCATTAATTGTCCAAAGTAAAACTACACATCGATTAAAATTATTATTTACCTTTGCATCCCAAGTTTCAACACCATTATCTCAAAGATCCTTCGTCTCATCAATTAGGGGCTGCAATTACACATCAATATTCATCATAGGAGATTTTGGATCAGGGATCAACATTGACATCATCCAATATGATTCTTTTAAACATAACCAAGGAGGCAAGTTATAGGGTATCAATATCACTGGCCATGTAGTTGTTGACACCAAAATGTGCCCCCACACTTGGCTCCATTCGACGATCCAAAAGTATGCGGATGCTTAGGGACAAGCCTAAGCGTAACACAACACCGACGTCGTGTTCCGACTACCCTTAGCCGTGGTAAGGGGGGTGGAGTCGCTAGGTAATCAGATCACACAGAAATAATCCAATTAGCCGAAAGAAAGGTATTTAAACAGAACAAGTCAAAATCTGAACGGAGCCTGACTGATTCAAAGTATGGTGCGAAGGGTGTCACCGAAGCGTACCTTCGGTGTTTGATGCGGGGTGTCCCGCCGAAGGGTGCCTTTGGTGTTCTGACTGATCTGGCCAGAGATAAACTCCGAACCGATCTGGACGCAATAATCACCTCTGAACAGTGGGGTTCGGCGTGAAGTCTCCGATATAGTAGGGTACAAGGAAATGACTTAGGCACAGCGCATGAGCGTGACTTCATCCAGAGCGGAGTATGGGCATGGTGAAACCTGTCGTGGCGAAGTTTGTCGGCGAAGCGTGCCGACGTGTGAGACTTGGCCAAACCGACAACAACGTGATGGCCTGGCACGGGCGATCGAAGCAGCAGTCTCACCGAAGGGTGTTCTGGCAATCTCCGAAACCGATCTCTCAGCTATGGACACCTCCGACAAAGTAGCTCCGAACATGGAAACCTGCAACAGAGTAGATTCGAAGTACCAATTCGGCCTGAGGACCGAATTCTGCTAAGTGTTGCACTAGTGGTAAAAGTAGCAAACTGTTACGCAGATTAGCGGATACTTCATAGGCGAAGTAAAAAGGCGATAGCAATCTATTACGTAGATTAACGGATACTTTACAGGCGAAGTAACAAGGCTTACCACTATTCCTAAGTGGCCATCAGAGGGCTTCCAGGCAAACCCACGAAGAGTACAGAAAAGTAAAGATAAAGTATAATACGATTCAAAGCTAGGGCTTTGTGGTTGATTTGTGTTGGGGGCCTTCTGAACCGGCCTCACCCCTATATTTATAGGGGCTAGAATTCTAATCTCTAAGCCTAATTTGGTGGAATTCTGTTTGGTCACATGTAAAATACTTTGTCAAAAATCTGACTCAATCTCTAACTCTTGCCCAAAGTGGGCCTTCGCCCTGGCCTGCCGAAGCCTGCTCCTCGGGCCGAAGCTTTGGTGGAGTGGGCCTCCGAAGGCCTTCGGGCTGAAGGCTGTGGGCTGGCTGGAAGCTTCCGAAGCCCATTGCCCAGTGGTCCTTTCAGCCCTGTAGGGCTTCGGCCTAATCTGGGACATGTGCATTTTCGGCCCAAATTACCAAAATTGATATTTTAACAATCTTAACCATTGATGCCATTTTTTGCTATCAACACATGCCCCCCTTCCTTTTAGTGAACTAAGTGAACTAAAAGCTCAACAGGCTAAAGGTGATACCATCCATATCGGCCTTTCGACATCTTTTAAGTTGTTTGCCACATACTTGGGAAATACCTTTTCAAGTATCTACCATTCAAAGCTCTTAGAAACCGCTCTCCTTGCATAGATTCTAACACATATGCGTCGCCAGGAGCGATTTTGGCTATTTTGAAAGGGCCTTCCCAACTAGGCGACTATTTACCAAATTTGGGACACTTAGTGCCTAAGGGTAAATGTAACACCCCTAATTTCCAAAAGAAATAAAAATACATTTTATTATATTTATTCTCTGAAAAGGATTATTTTATTCCCTTAATGCCACTCATGCTTGAATGAGCTAGAACCTAGAACAAATGTCCAAACGAGAGCCTAGAAAATTTTGTATATGATCCCAAGGCCAAGAAATATTTTTGAGAATTTTTACAGATTTTTATCACTCTTGGAGGAAACCTCAATATTTTAAACTAATTTCAGAAATTAAATTTATTCGAAAAGCATTTTAAATAGTAACGGGCCCCTCCCCCTCTTCTCCCTCCCCCGGCCGGCCCAGCCCACTCCCTCCCCACGCCCCTCACTGACAGGCGGACCCCACTAGTCAGTGACCCTCTCCCTCAGCGCGCGCACGCCCGACACCTCTGCCCCACCTATTGGCGCCAACCCCCTCTCGGCCGAACCTGACACCACCCGTCAGCCCCGCCTATTGCCACACCCGCACACCCGCGCCCCACTGACTATGGCCCCCGCTCGTCAGACCCATCATCGACCTCATGCCACCGCCCCCAAATCTCGCCGGCTGATGACCTCGCCCTCGAATCCACCTCGCCGGCCCTCTCCCATGAAATTGGCGCCATCAATCGGTCCCCCGAGCCCCGCCGGCTGTTTCCCCTCGTTAATCCTCACGATTACACCCTGGGATCGCGCTACGCGTGCATTGCCGAGCCTCACCGGCGCCATTGAAGACCCCCCTCAACTTTCCATGTGTACACCGCCCGTTTTACCCCGCTGGCGTCCCTATTTAAGCCCCTGGTACAACCGCATCCACCCCTTGCTAGCAATTGCACCGGAATCGAACAAAATGCCCGTGCTCCAAGTTTTAACACCACATCGCCGCCCCTACTCCAGTCACTGCTCGCCATCGCTGGAGTCCCCCTTCGCCCTCGACGACCACACCGCCGTGACCGTAGCAACCACCCCAACCCTGGCCACCACTCCATCGCCGATGAACCCCGCCGAAACACCATCATTGACATGGGACCCGAATGCCTTCGCCGCTCCCGCTCGTCACCGGCAGCAACCCGACGACCTCAGACCTCGCCAATGGTACCATCTCGACCACTACGCTTTATTGATTCTATTTTAGCCCTTAGATTTGGCCGCCATCGCTCGTCGTAGCCGCTAGGCCCTCGCCGTCGCCGGAGAAGATGACCGGCACGGGCTGAGTACCCGTGCCGTGTCGGATTCGATCGCGGTCGTGCGATCCTGATCCAACGGTGATGATTAAAACGTTCGCTCGGTTTAATCAGATACCTTGGATCTCAGCGAAGTGGTATGATCTAATCTGAGCCATCCATTTATATTTAAAACCCACGTTTAATCTGAGCCACACAATGCGTACCGGTTCGGCATTTTAATCGTGGCTGTCCACGTCCACTTAATGCCCCCCCCTCGCCCGTGGCCGCCCGATCACGATCCAACGGCGGATCTGGATCCGGCGCACGTGCACAGTGCGCGGGTTCACGGTGGGTTCGGTTCACCGTGTACCGGTGACTATTTTGGATTTAATTCAAATTCCAGAAATAGTTTTAAACTTCTAAAATTCATATCTTGCTCATTTTAACTCTAAAATTAAACATTTCAATTCCAGAAAATTCATAATTTTATTCTCTACATGTTGGTACAATAAAAACAGTAGGTTTATTTTGAGTATTTTATGTTTATTTAATAAAGTGTACTTTAGGATAAAATCAAAATTGGTCCATTTCAATTTTAGGAAAATTTATCTTTTATCCCCTACATATTGGTGTAAATGAAACACTAGGTTCATTCTGAACTTTTTATTTTAAATTAATTGGAAGTTTAAAATACATTAGTTTACATTTTTGTTCCTTTTTAGAACATCCCTAACTTCCTCTAAATTCATTTTAAACATTCCTATAATAATTTTAGAAGCTCAATAACTTTATTTTCCTTAAATTTAACCCAAACAAAACCTATATGATTATTGTGTGATTTTGGATTGTTTATTGAATGTTATGTTTATTATTCATATTGAAAAGACTACGATGCCGCCGAGGAGCTGGAGTACTTCCCGGAAGTCCCTCCCTCACCTTTCGCTGAACAAGGCAAGTCACCAAACCAATCTTTTGAGCATACTGAACCCAGTTTTGTTAAACTATCACTAAAACATATATGATATATATGCATTAGTCAAATGAAAGCTTTACTATATATTTATTTAGATCCCCCGACCTTGATGTGCAACCCAAGCCATGCTATCTAGCCTAAACTCCTTGTCACCATATTATTAAGCACTATTAGCTAGTGTCCAATGTATCGACACGATTGCTATAGGATTAAAAATGAGTCGTAGCGATTGGAATCTACTATATGATCCCCGTTATCCTTATCTCTGGAATTCTGTTGGTGATAGAGTTATGGTTATGAGTGTATGCATGGTGGGTTCTGGGTGCAAGCTAGGGCATTGGTCGGTAGCACCCGGGGCACTATAAGGACCGGTCTGCGGGATTCATTGCAATACATTTCCATACTAACCACAAGTCTAGTGGGTAAGTCCTAACTAAGGTATGGAGTGTTCCAATCCAAGGCACCACTTGGAGATGGGTCAAGCAGCACCTGCGGGTGGATTGTACCGATGTGGCGCAAAAGAGGGTGCGACGTTAGCCGGGATGCGGCCTGGCGCGCCGGCGAAACCTAGAGCGGGTGATTATCGCTTGGAGCATTTCATGCTGAGGTTTTGGCACGAGTTCCCATGGTATGGGTCATCTCGTTACACTTTGGTGTTTGAGATGAGTGTGTGCCTTGTGGGTAAAGTGGTACACCTCTGATCAGAGTTTTAAATCTTTTCGAAAAGCTGAGCCCATGGTCAAGGGTGGGTTGCGTGACATCCCACAGTTAGTTTACTTTCATGAGTGTCGCATGATGATTTGACATGTAAGGACTGTTGTGCGAGGAGGGAAAATGTACTCCTGAGTTAGATGGTATTATGATGTTCATGTTTAATATTCCGTATGATTAAATTGGACTACACTAAATGCAATAACTGAAAAATGTACTTTTCCGCACTCTTAGCCATTATCCTTCCTTTGTTATTATCTTACATTACTATTGCATCTGCGGTGGCTTGTTGAGTACTTTTTGTACTCATACCCGTTGGACACACAATTCAGAGGATGCCTACTACGAGGAAGATGTTCTGGAGTAGCGACCCAGTCAAGAAGAAGATCCTGAAGAGGGCGTTCATCATGCTTTTTATTATTTATTTTACTTTTACTCTTATGTAATAATGTGGTCTGTGTACCACGTATGAATGCCGTATGTACGATGTCGCATGATGAACCTCTTGTATTATTGTTTTTCTTTGGAAATTCAATAATGTTCCGATCTGATAAATCGGGGCATCACAGTAAAATCATCTTCCAAACCAAGTCACCTACTTGAAACAATTTTGGTTTAACCTTCTTATTGTAGGCTTTATCTACTCTCCTCTTTTCTATTTCTATAGCTTCTAAAGCCCCCAATCTCTTATCAGTCACTTCTTCTAGATTGTCTTTCCAAATAGTTTCATACTCATCGACCGATAATCCATCTTGCTTTAACTCTCTTAGAGAGCCAAGATCTACTTCTACAGGTAGAATGGCTTCTTGTCCATATACCAACTCATATGGACTAACTTTGGTAGCACCGTGCTTTGAAATTCTACAAGCCCATAGTGCCTCAGAGAGCACTTCATGCCACCTTTTAGGGAACTCTTCAATTTTCTTCTTAATGAGCTTAATCACGGTTTTATTATTAGACTCGGCCTGACCATTGGCCTGAGCATAGTAGGGCGAAGAGTTTATCAACTTAATACCATAATATTCGGCAAAGTCCCTCACTTCTTTAGAGACAAATGAATTACCTTGATATGTAGTGAGAATTTGAGGAATACCGAATCTATGTATGATGTGCTTCAAGATAAAGTCAAGTACCTCGGTGTGAGTCATGTTCTTGAGAGGTATGGCCTCGGTCCACTTGGTGAAGTAATCTGTCGCCATCAACATGAACCGATGCCTTTTTGAGGAAGGAGGGTGAATTTGGCCGATGAAGTCTAAACCCCAACCTTGGAATGGCCATGGCTTGACAATAGGGTTAAGTAATGAAGCAGGAGCTAATTGAATATTGCCAAACTTCTGACTTTCTTCACACCCTCTATAATACTTAAAACAATCCTCAGTCATAGTCGACCAGTAAAAACCCACTCTTTTGAGCATCCAACTCATTTTCTGGGCCAACTGATGAGTGCCACAAAGTCCTTCATGGACTTCTCCCGTGGCCACCTGGGATAGTTCACGGTCTAGACACTTTAACACTACTCTGTCAATGGTTCGGCGATACAATGTATCGTCTAGCAACACAAATTTAAATGCTTGTCGCCGAACTTTCCGATCAACCCTTTGGCTAGGGTCTCTCAAATACTGGACGATTGGAGTTCTCCAATCGCCCTTATGGACTTCTGAGGGTTTCGCTAGCTCACTCCCTGAAAAAATGTCTAGGCTACTGATTTTAGGGTGTCCCCGAGCCCTTCTTGCTTCTACCGAAGCCTGGCTAGACTGGCAGTGTAGAGCGCATCAGGCCGAAGCCTCCTGCCAGAGGGTCTGGGCTCCTGGAAGCCCTCACTGTCCCGAGGACTTCGGCTTGCGGGCTCTAGCGTGCCAGACCCTTTGGTGGGCGGAGTAATCTGGCCCTGGGACCTTGGCGCGCGGTAGTCTCCGGCAGTCGGAGGGGTCCGATCCGGAGGGTGCGCTTGTCAGAAGTTACTGGCTTCGGCAGTGAGACTAAACATCGGCTTCTCCCGTACATAAAATCTTCCTCTCCTGACTTGGTAACCAGAGGCTTGCTGAGCCAAATCATTTGCAACTGAATTGGCCTCTCTTGACACATGAGAAATTTTGAAGTCATCAAAAGTAGCAACTATGTCCAAGCACTTATCCAAGTAGCTATTTAGCAAGCCATTAAAACATTGAGCACTCTTAGCAACTTGTTGCACCACTAATAGGGAATCACCATGCACATGAACATATTTGACACCCATGGATTCCAACAATTCAAGCCCTAGTAGTAAAGCCTCGTATTCAGCTTGGTTATTAGTAGAAGGAAACTCTAAATGAGCCGAGGTTTCAAAGTGCACTCCGCTAGGTGATATGAGAACCACTCCAGTACCTTGGCCATTTTTGCAAGCTGAACCATCAAAGTAAAGTTTCCACGGCATTACCTCAATCAAAGCAACATTGTCGCTCCAACTGACGTCTATGTGGTGATCAACTATAAAGCTGGCTACGATTTGGCCTTTCATAGCTCTTAGGGGTTCATAGGCCAAATCATATTCAATCAAAGCGTAAGCCCACTTTACGATTCTTCCACTTAGAATTGGCTTTTGTAACATGTGTTTTATAACATCGGTTTGGCAAACGACAACACATGTAGTAGGGAGAAGATAGTGGCGCAATTTGGTACACGCGTAGTAAAGTGATAAACATAAACGTTCCACAAACGCGTACCTAGTCTCGGTGTCCAACAGGCGGCAGCTCAAGAACGTGATGATGTACTCTTTTCCTTCTACCTCCTGGGTTAGCACGGCCCCGATCACGCTATCTTCAGCAGCGATGTACAGCCGAAATGGAATCTCGACTTTGGGTGCTCTCACCACGGGCGGCGATCACAAGCACTCCTTGATTTTCTCAAAGGCACTTTGCTGGCTTGCCCCCAAGTGAACTCGGCCTCGTTCTTTAGCCGAAGTATGGGGACAAAGGCATCAATCTTGCCAGACAAGTTATATATAAAGCGACACAAATAATTCATCTTGCCTAGCAACTTTTGCACATCTTTTTAGCACGTCGGTGCCGTAACATTTCTAATTTTCTCAAGCCTCTTAGGATCAATCTCTATGTCTCTTTCATGAATCATGAAACCTAAGAACTTACCCGCCGACACGCCAAAACCACATTTGAGTGTGTTCATTTGTAAGCCATACAGTCGCATCCTATCAAAAGCAACTTTCAAATTGGCTAAATGGTTTCCCATAGCGTCTGATTTGACTACAACATCATCAATGTACACTTCTAACATAACTCCTAGCAAGTCATGAAAGATCATGTTCATAGCACGCTGATATGTGGCACCAGCATTCTTCAAACCAAAAGTCATAACGACCCACACGAATAAACCGACAAAACCAGGGCATTGAAAGGTTGTCTTGTAGATGTCCTCTCTTCGACCATAAAGATTTTATTATAACCAGCATTTCCATCAAAAAAACTCAGTACCTTGTGTCCTGAAGCATCGTTGATTAGCATGTCGGCTATCGTCATCGGATACACATCCTTCGGAGTGGCCTTGTTCAGATCCCTGAAATCAATACATACTCGTATGTTGCCGCTCCCTTTCTTCTCTATAGGCACAATGTTAGTGACCCATTATGCGTACCTGCATGGCCTAATGAATTCATCTTTGAGTAGTCGCTCTACTTCTTTAACTCGGTCATAGACGGCTGAGTTAAAGCGACGAGGAGGCTGTTTATAAGGCCTAAATATGGACTTGATAGGTAGCCGATGCTCTACGAGCTCGCGGCTTAGTCCTGGCATCTTGCTATACTCCCATGCGAAACAATCGACATACGACCAAAGCAACTTTATTACTTCGGCATTTTCATCAGTTTGTAAATGTTGGTTTACAAAAGTCGGCCTCAGGATGCTACCATCACCTATGTCAACTTCTTCTAAGGGATCGACTGACACAAAACCTTGTCCTGATTTCTCTACTTCGTTAAAGTCCGCGATGGCTTCGGTGATATCGTCTTTAGTAGACTAATACTGCTCTACACGAGACTTTAGCCAATCCAGATTACTCTTGCTAGACATGACTACTAATATAAAAACAGTTGTGCTACACCAGCCAGCTTTATAGACACTGGTACAAAACGTCCTTCGGACACACTAAAAAAATCGTAATCTGAAAGATCTCTACCTAACAGGCACTCTACCTTGTTGTGAACAACGTCAACTGACACATCGGCCAATGCCACTTGGGCCGAAGTGTCTGCAGGTATGACTTCTACTTCATCGTCGTCCCACTGAATTAGGCACTAGTGTAGAGTAGAAGGAATGCAGCAATTTGCATGAATCCAGCCGCGCCCAAGCAGCACGCTGTAGTTACCTTGTACATCGACGACAAAGAATGATATTGGCAATGTCTTGTTGCCTACTGTCAACTCCATGGAGAGCACGCCTTTGGCTCGGAACTCTCGCTGTTGAAGCCGTTGAGCATCAAGTTGGTCTTTAGATCATCCTCGTCCCTATCAAGTTTCTTCAATAGCGAGTAAGGCATTAAGTTAACAGTGGTGCCATCGTCAACAAGCATCCGGGAAATAGGATTTCCGTCAATGTGACCCCTGATGTAGAGAAGCTTTTGATGGCGAGCCGAGTCCTCGGGTTTCTCAAAGATAGCATTGCGCGGACCGAGGTTCAACTGAGCAACCTCGGCCTCATCCTGCGGCATGGCAAATTCAGCGGGTAGCATGACGACATTGATGTCCATCGCTTGGGGTGCAGGCCCCTCGGAGACGGGCGAGTAGTCGTCGTAGAGCATGTTGTCGTCATCGTCGCTCGCACTAGAAGTCGGGTTGGTTATCTCAACCGGCTTCATTCTCCATACATGTCCCGTCATTGGCCGTGGGCGAATTTCTTCAAAAATAGAGTCTCGCTCGTCCTCAGCGTTCTTCTCGCGCATCTCCTGTGCCCGTAGTCATTGTAGACACCTCTTTTGTGATTTGTACATGCCTGGAGGTGCCCAAGATGGCTGTGGCTTGGTGCCAAGTGCTACTGCTAGGTTCCTGTTAACTCTAGCTGAAGTGGTACTGCCCACCTTGGCCTCACGCACTCTGTATTCAGAGGGGCCTTCGCTGCGGACCCCAGCAATCGGACCGGCCTTGTTCGGCCGATCGAACCAGGCTCCGGCGTGGGCTTTGGCCGAAGTAGGGGACTTCCCTCCGTTAGACTTTGGCGAGAGGGCCATCGAGATTGGGCTTCCTGAGACCCTACTTTGACTATGATAGCTTCAGACTCCCTGTCCTTTGCCTCTTCGTGCATGTATTCTTCGACTTCGCTCTACACGAGCCGATTCGGAGGTACCACGGACAGCCTGTGGATGATGCCTCCCTCTGTTGCGTCTGTTTGTCCCAGCCATTCATGATACTCCGAAGGAAAACAAGGCATAGCGTTAAGTTGCGGAGGGTACTCCGGCTATGATACGTATGGAGCCCACGGAGTCCCCGCCTAGTTGTACGGCGGAGGCATCATCGGCTCTAGTGGCTTCGCCCACTATGAGTCAAACCCGTTACCCGGAGGGGGATCGGTAGAGTCGACGGTGTCTCAAACCATATCAGTGAGGGGTCCTGCTAGGCCGGAGGTACGTTCGGCCAGTGTGGGCCAAAGCCTCCTGTTGAAGGGTTCGTCCAGAGTGGTGCGGGGTTCGGCCATTGGGGGCCGAACTCGCTCCGCATGGCGTTTGGCCACTGGGGTCCGAAGATACTGTACGGGGGGTTCGGCCAATGAGGTATGAAGCCACTGTATGGAGTGTTAGGCCACTGTGGCCCGAAGTCACCGTGTGGAGGGTTCGGCCATTGCGGTCCGAAGCCATCATGAGGAGGGCTCGGCCACTGCGGTCCGAAGCCACCCTCTAGATGCCTTGAGCCCTTCTGCTAACTTAGTTTCTTAGCGTGGGGGCCTGTTTCCTTGGCTTTTCTTTGGTGCTTGTTTAACAACATCTTATATGTTATCTTTGGCTTCTTGCGAGCCCTAACCGAAGGAATGCTAACGTTTTGCTTCCACACTCCCACCTCGGGGTTCTTAGGTATGAGTGTGCGTGTGCGCGGCTCTCCAACAATTACTGCCTTTCCTTTAGTCAACTCGGCCTGTTCTGGCCGAATCAACACCTCCTTCTCGCTGAGGTCGACGGCGTTGACACACCCAAAAATATCACTAATGGTCAAAATGCGCAAAATACCAGAAGACGGTATGTTTGACTGAAAATGTGACAGATCTGGCAAAGGCCGGTCTGATCGACCATTGTAGGCCGGTCCAACCGGCAGAGTAGGCCCGGTCAGACCGGCCCAATGGGTCTGGTCAGACCGGCTATCGTCTAGGATTAGGGATAAAATAGCAGTTTTCGGTTGTTTTGATCCCCTAATCATATCCTAACGATTTTTGGCCGAAAATTACTCATCTTAGGTGCCAGATAAACCAGCCTACCCCCTATAAATGCCAAGGGGCAAGGCCGATTCATGGCATCTACACACAGATCATCATAACGCCTTACTTTTGAATCGTACTACTTTTTTTCCCATGCAATACTTTTTATCGTTTTTATCGGCTTTTACCTATGATTCGGTCGCGAGACCGAATTGCCATTATTTTTTTATTGTTTTGCAGAGTAATTGTCTTCACAAACTCCCCTGCGAAGTGTGAAGGTGATTGGATTTCATCTACTAGGGTTGCTAAGGCCTAAAAGATTGGATCTGGTACTGTCGGTCCGACCGGCGGTACTAGGTCGGTTCGACCGGGCGTCTCCGCACTACGCCGAAGCCATCTACCGAAGCCCGTGCGCCGAAGTCCCGCACCAGAGCCCGCGTGCGCCGAAGCGCCGTGCACTGAAGGCCACCTGACGAACCCCTCTGCGTGGTGTGACCGGAGTTATACGGCTGGTCCGACCGGGGATACTTCGCCGGTCAGACTGTCATAGCCATCCATTCGCAACTGCCTTCAGGACACCGCCCGAAGCCCCTTCGCACCTCCAGTCCGACCAAGGTTATACCTCTGGTCTGACCGGGCCTAAGGCCGAAGGTGCCCTAGGGACCCTTCAGACCAATCTCCGCTGTAACTCTGAATTGGCTGATTCCAGGTATTTTGGTAATTTATTCCTGTTTACATTATTGCTGATACTTTCGGCCAATTGGATTAAAATATTAATTATTTATCTGATTGCCTGGTGACTCCAAATCCCTTGTCACATTCTAGGGTAGTCGGAACGTGGCGTCGGTATCATCACGGTACTTTTGGACGTCGAACTAGCCCAAGTGCGGGGGCCCATTTCCATGTCAACACACTTTTTGGCGACTCCGCTGGTGATAAGCTACGCCATCATGACGAGTACAACTACATCGGCGGTGGGTACAAGTACTACGACTACGTCAATGGTACCCTCTACCCCGACAAGCATGGCGGGAAACACGGAGGATGATGATGACACCGTTACCCCCACTTTGGAGGACCTCTTGGCGAAGGACCGCGCGAAGATCGAACCCAAAAAGAAGGATCTCGAAGAACTCATGCTTGCGGAGTACATCAGGATAGGTGATGGCTTCGTCAATCGCGGCACCGGATCTACCACATTCACCACGCTGACTAAGGTAATCTCTCGCTCTTTCTTCTCTTCCCCAGAAGTCAAGCAAAAAGTAGCCACCAAGGTAGAGGAAGCGATTAGCCGCATGTTCACTGAAATTTGGGGACTTGAGATAGAGTCTAGGGTGAAGGCTAAGTTGGAAAGACTCGACTTTTCTGAAATCGGTTCCCCTACTATGATTGCTAGCGCTCCCCCTGCCTATCACATACATAGTAGGATGGAAGAGAGCACAAGAGGAGATGTTGCGTTGATGGCTTCGGCTTTCATGGCCGAAGCACCTCAGACCTTTGTCGATCAGACCGGACCTAGCTGGCCGGTTAGACCGTACGAACATGGTCGGTCCGACCGGCTATACTAGGATGGTCTGGCCAATGCATGCCAGCCCACATCACCTATCTGGCGCACCGGTGTCCCCACGCCACTAGCAACGGTTGGTCCGACCATTTTCTGGGCCAGTCCGACCGGTGCGTACCCGGCAGCACCGATCGACCGTCAGGCCGATGTGACCGCACCCCCGACAAACATTAGTCTAACCGACTCTAGCTGGCCGGTCCGACCAGACGGGCATGGTCGGTATGACTGGAAACATCAGGCCGGTCTAACCAACGTGTACCCTGCCACATTTTTTACACCACCGCCGCATGCGCCGATAGTTTCACTAACCGCACTTGCTGCACCTTTAGCTACCCCACCCTGTTATAGGTCTGGGCACACGCCCCATTACACTACATCAGCTCAGGATTGTTTGTCTCGCTCGGCTGATGATGTTTTCACATCCCCCATTAGCACTCCGCGATCGGTCTACCCACACTCACCGACAGTAGATGTTGATACACAATGCACACCGATCAAGAATATCGTTCCCACTGCTAACCCTCATGGCTAGCGAGACGGTCTTGGTCACACTCCCATTAAGACTTCTCCCTTTGGGCCAGTGACACAGAAGAATAGTCATACAAGGCCTAAAGTGTTGAGGAAGAAGTTGTATGCCACACTCAGAGAATATTTAGAGCATGAGTCAAGGGGCCCGGGCGACCCTGAGCCGTACCCTATATATTTTAATTATTGCAAGCTACCTGATGATTTCGAAGTGCCGGAATTCACGAGGTTTAGCGGTAGTACTACTGAGGCCGCAAGCGATCATGTAGCGCAATTTTTAGTCTAGTGTGGTGAAGCGAGCAGTTGCAATGAGCATAAAGTTAGCTTGTTTTCTCTATCATTAAGCGCGACTGCTTATGAATGGTTTATATCCTTGCCCGTCCATTCTATTTTTGCTTGGGAAGATTTGGTCCAGAAGTTTCATATGTGATTCTCTCCTAGTAAAATAGAATGTCAGCTAGCTACTTTGACATCGGTTAGGCAATAGATTAATGAGACCATTGACTCTTACATTCAAAGGTTCTTAGAAACCAAAAGCCGATACTCTGACTTAGCTATTAATGATAAAGATTTGGCCGAACTCGCATTTGATGGTTTGCTTGTCCACATTAAAGAATCTACACATGGCTAGACCTTCACAGATATTGGTCAAGTACTACAAAATGCTCTGGCTATCGAAAGTCGAGTCACGGGTAAGGATAAAATTGTAAACAACCCCAAAAAGGCTACCGGTGAGCGATCATCTAGCAAGAATAGGGAATTCGATGTCTATATAGCCAAATGGACTTGGACAAATGAGGGAAGTCCAGTCGTGTGCTCTAATTTAAAACCAGCACCTCAAAAAATCTCAGGAGGTAAATACACCTTTGATTTGACCAAGTGTGATAAGATATTCGATTATCTCTTTGAGAAAGGACATGTCAAGGTGCGCGAAGGCCATATCATCCCATTGGCGGAGGAGCAAGGAGACCGTAAATATTGTAAGTGGCACGACTCTTACACTCATTCTATCGGTAAGTGCTACGTTTTCTACCAACAAGTACAATCGGCCATCAAGGAAGGACGATTGAAGTTTGAAGACAACCCTTTTCCCCTTAATATTGATTGCGACACTAGAGTATTGATTCGGCCTAATCAAGCTGAATCAGCTAAAGGAAAAAACGTGGTAATTGAAGAACCTCGGTAGGAGGCACGCAAATCTATGGATAAAGAAAGGCCGCTTGATGAAAAGACGGCTAGACGACCGAGGGTTACTTTTGATGCACTCCTAAAAAAATATGAGCTTATGGCCGAGCAAAGAGCAACTCATCGGCCTGACAATTTAGGGAGGCCAAATCCGACCCCTGGAGGAGGATTTGGTCATAGTCCTAATTCATTGGAGTTTTCTTCAGCATCCTACTCATACGGCTTTCCAATGATGTCATGGGGGGCATGCCCAATACCCCAGTACGGGTGTCCGTCTCCATACTTCACCCCATGGATGTCATTCTCACCGCCTCAAATGTCGTTCCCATCACCCCAGATGGCATTCCACCAAGAATCAACAAAACCAAGGAGACCAGCAAAGAGGCATGGGTTTGATCATAATGTTCGAACTCGAAAGAGTCGGCCTAGATTTTCAAAGATGAAGGAAAGGGACCAGGGAGGTAAACACAATGAGACAACCGTTGTTGACGAAACAGGTGTTTGTGACGTCCTAATCCTCGAAGGAATCCTCCCGAAGCAGGATGGAGGCGACTCAGAAAAGTTCACCAAAGAAATAATTGCCGATCCGACCGCCGCTCTAGGGTCGGTCCGACCGACTATAGTACACTGGTCTGACCGGCCTAGCATGGCCGGTCCGACCGCCCCTTTTCAGGCTCCTAGCAAGAACCAGTCTAACCAGCCCAGCATAGTCAGTCTGACCGACAGTTCGCAGGAGGATATTCACAACGACCGCAAAATTATCAGGGCTAATTTGGGTACTTCCCATTCGGCCAAGTCTTCTAGGAATGAGTCTATAGCCCCGAGATCGAAGCTACTACTCTCATGGGCACCTCCCAGAATAACTAAATCCCAAAAGAGGCAGTTACAACCCCTTCACGCCGAGTACTTTAGAGGGAAAGAGGACAAAGAATGCGAAGGTAGCCAACCCGGCAAGCCCACGACTGTAGCTGGGACACACCAGGTATAGAGAGCGAAGTTGGGTAGCAAGCCAGCTTCAACCCTCGCTAAATAAACACTGTGGCATCACAAGGGACTCGGGGGGTGAAACGAGCAAAATTGCTAAAGGTCGATTTGATGAAAAATCTGGCGCTCAAGTCCCCTTGTCATTCTAGATAGTTTGTACCAATCGTCCCCAGCAAATCCACACGCCTTGAGTTATGAAACAGACGATTTGATACTTTTGGGGAACTCACAAAAGAACACCTGAAACACATAAGGCTGATGCAATTGTATCACGCTTGGACCTTGTGCTTTTAGCTCACCAAGTTCGCTAAAAGTCGGGGGCATGTGTTTACACCCAAAAATGTTACTAATGGTCAAAATGCGCAAAAAACCAGAAAATGGTACGTTTGACCGAAAATGTGAAAGATCTGGCAAAGGCTGGTCTAACCGGCCATAGTAGGCTAGTCCAACCGGCTGACTAGGCCTGGTCAGACCGGCCCTATGGGTCAGGTCAGACTGTCTATCGTCCGGCATTAGGGATAAAATAGCAGTTTTCGGTTGTTTTGATCCCCTAATCATATACTAACAATTTTTGGCCGAAAATTACTCATCTTAGGCGTCAGATAAACCAGCCCACCCCTATAAATGCCAAGGGGCAAGGCCGATTCATGGCATCTACACACAAATCATCATAATGCCTTACTTTTGAATCGTACTACTATTTTGCCCATGCATTACTTTTACCCAAGCAGTAGAACTTCGTCAATTTGATCAGTAAATTGGTCGTGCTTCACCATGTTACCGCGAGCTCTTTGTAGGTTTGATCCGAAAACCTTCCGTTTCACCCTCGTACGGGTTTTTTATCATTTTTATCGGCTTTTACCGGTGATTCGGTCCCGAGACCGAATTGCTGTTGTTTTCTTATTGTTTTGTAGAGAAATTGTCTTCACAAACTCCCCTGCGAAGTGTGAAGGTTATTGGATTTCATCTGCTAGGGTTGCCAAGGCCTAAAAGATTGGATCTGGTACTATCGGTCTGACCAGTGGTACTAGGTCGGTCCGATCGGGCGTCTCCGCACTACGCCGAAGCCATCTGCCGAATCCCGTGTGCCGAAGTCCCGCACCAGATCCTGCACGCGCCGAACGCCGTGCACCAAAGGCCACCCGACGAACCCCTCCATGCGGTGCGACCGGAGTTAAACGGCCGGTCCGACCGGGGATACTTCATCGGTCAGACCACCGTAGCCATCCCTTCGCAGCTGCCTTCGGGACACTGCCCGAAGCCCCTTCGCACCTCTGGTCTGACCGAGGCTATACCTCTGGTCTAACTGGGCCTAAGGCCAAAGGTGCCCTAGGGACCCTTCGGACCAATCCCCGCTGTAACTTCGAATCGGTCTCCGAATTGGCCGATTCCAGGTATTTTGGCTATTTTATTCCTGTTTACATTATTACTAATACTTTCGGCCAATTGGATTAAAATATTAATTATTTATCTGATTGTCTGGTGACTCCAAATCCCTTGTCACATTCTAGGGTAGTCGGAACACGGTGTCGGTATCGTCACGGTACTTTTGGACGTCGAATCGGCCCAAGTGCGGGGGCGCATTTCTGCGTCAACACACTTTTAAAAAGGCCCAAGTGTTAAAAGGCTGATATTGCAAGTATCACCCAAGGCCCATCATGCTTTTAGCTCACTTAGTTTGCTAAAAGGCAGGGGGCATGTGTTTATAGCAAAAAATGACATTAATGGTCAAACTAGGCAAATACTATAAAATGGTATTTTTGACCGATAATATGTCAAACCTGGCAAAGGCCGGTCTGACCGGCTATGGTAGGCCGGTCCAACCGGCCAGGTCCGGTCAAACTGGACCCATGGGCTCGGTCAGACTAGCCAGGGTCCAGAATATGGATCCGAGGAGGATTCGAGGTATTTTCGCCTAATTCTTATCTTAACAGGGTTTTGGCCGCATCTAACTCAATCTCTAGCCAAGGATAACCAGCCCACTCCCCTATAAATACTAGGGGCAAGGACGATTCAACACCCCTCTCTTCAATCCAAAAATCCAAAGCCCTAGCTTTGAATCGTGTTTATTTCCTTTACTTTCCGCATCTTCGTGTGTTTGCTTGAAAGCCCTCCGTCTATCGCATCCGTAATCATGGTAACCCTTGCTGGTTTGCTTGTGAAACTCCCGTTAATCCACGTAATGGATTGCTATCCTTTTTATCGGTTTTTATCGCCCTACTCAGCAATTCAGCCTGTTGGCCGAATTGTGTTTGATCTCTTATCATCTTTGCAGGATAATTGCCTCCCTGAACACCTCTCTAAAATTTGGAGGCGATTGGATCTCAATTGCTAGGCCATCCAGGTTCTAATAGATCGAATCTGTCGTCACCGGTCCGACTAGGGGCACAGGGCTGGTCTGACTGGAGCCCCTTCATCGGGCTGTTTTCGGCAACAGCCGGTTAGACAGACGGCACCCCACCGGTCCAACCGAAGTCCTCTGCACCGCACCAAAGTCTTTCTCCGAAGCCCATCCGTCGGAGTCCTACGCGTCGGAGCCCGCACGCCTCGAAGCCTACCTCGCCGGTCCAACCGGGAGTACTTCACCAGTCTGACTGGAACCCTCCACACCGCGCTGGAGCCCACCTCACAGCTACCTTTGGGACACGCCCCGAAACACCTCCGCAACCCCCGGTCCGACCGAGGTTGTACCTCCGGTCCGATCGGGCCTGAGGTCGAAGGTGCCCTAGGGTCCCTTCGGACCATTCTCTGCTGTAACTCTGAATCGGCATCCGAATATGCTGATTCCAGGTATTTTGATCATTTTGTTACTGTCTACATTGTTACTAGTACTTTTCGGCCAATTGGATTGAAATATCAATTATTTATCTGATTGCCTGGCAACTCCAAATCCCTTGTCACTATCCATGGTAGTCGGAACGCGACGTCGGTATCGCTGCAATACTTTTGGACGTCGAACCATCCCAAGTGCGGGGGCGCATTTCTGCATCAACAACGGGGAAGGGATCTTTGTCCAGCTTCATCTTTCGATTGTGGTCTATTTTCAATCGTCCTTCTTCTATGGCCGATTGAACCTGCCACTGAAAAACATTGTAGTCATTAGTATTATGTGAATGCAAGTCATGCCACATAAAGTATGGATGTCTCTTCAACTCATCGACAGATGGAATGACTTGGCCTTTAGACAACCTGAGAAGCTGGTTCTTTAAGAGAAAATCAAATATTTTATCACACTTAGTTATGTCAAATGAGTACTTGACCTCGCTAGGCCGATTCTTCATGGGAGACGATCGTAACTCGGAGCAAGTGATAGGTTTACTCTTAGAGTTCCAAACCCATTCGGTCGTGTACATGTCGGCTAAATCCTCCTCTTCTGATTCCTCCTCATCGGAGTATTCCATGACGTGGATTTCAGCCCTAGGCTTGTTAAACGTCTTAATAAACTTTTTATCTTTGGCTCGTCCTTCTTGGACCAGAGCCTACTGCAAGACTTGGCTAACCTCTAAGAAGTTCTGGTTGTCTAGTCTTGTTGGAACAATTGCGTTAGTTCCAGCAGGTTTTCTTGTTGTGGTGTATGATGTGGATAATGAACCTCGATGGGTTCTCTCAGAGGGAGAAGGGGTTTATACTGGTTCGGGCCTCCCCTAGGGGATAATAGCCCTACGTCCAGTTTATGGTGGATTGGGCATGGTATGCCTTAGTGTGGAGAAGAGAACTACAGGGTCTCATGGCCCCCTGGGGGTGTCCCCCTTGCTACAAGGGCTTGGCCCTGCTTTTATAGTCACGCAGGCCAAAGGAAAAGACTGGGATGCCCCCTATGAGCCCTAGGCTCATAGGGGCAGAGAGGGGAAAAGGAGCTAGCTACGGTACAAAAAGTGCCAGACAACTTTACAGCTTTACTGACGTGTCAGGCTACGCCAGGCTTTGACCAGCTAAAAGATACACCGAAGGTGGAGGCTGGGGGGAAGGCTTCGGAGTGCACCCCAGAGGGGAGCTTCGAAGCATGCTCCGGAGGGCAGCCTCCGGACTTGACCCCGGAGGGCGGCCTCCGAACTGGACTCCGGAGGGCGGCCTCCGAACTTGGCTTCCGGAGGGTGACCTCCGAACTAGACTCCGGAGGGCGACATCCGGGCTTGGCTCCCGGAGGGTGGCCTCCGGACTGGACTCCGGAGGGCGACCCCGGACTTGGCTCCCGGAGGGTGGCCTCTGGACTGGACTCCGGGCTTGGCTCCCGGAGTGTGGCCTCCGGACCGAACTCTGGAGGGCGGCCTCCGGACTGGACTCCGGAGGGCGGCCTCCGGGCTTGGCTCCCGGAGTGTGGCCTCCGGTGCCCTGCGCCAGGGCCAGGACTGGGGGCTCCGGGCCGGACCTCCTGGTCTGAGGGCTCCGAAGTTACGGGCCCCGAAAGGCACCTTGGGACCTGGAAACAACATTTAGATAGAAAACAGGCTCCGACAGCACTGGGCTCTGGGCCGAAGGCTGCCGGGGGCTGACGTCATTTGGCCCCTGTTCAAGGGAAATATATTCCCCCAACAGTAGCCCCTCGCGTGTAGGCCTTCGGAACGAAGGGGTGCACGCGCCCTTAGGACAAATGACCTGAAAACACAACTTCAGAGAAAACATACCTTCGGAGCCTGGACCGAAGGTGACCTCGATACCTGGGGGTAATAAATGCCCGCGCTTGCCGCCAGAACGGCCTCGGGGAGCCCGAACGGCTCCGCAACGGTCAAAAAAGTTACCGTTACCTTGTTCTGGGCCGGTTCGCCTTCGCCGGAGGCCCATCTGGCGGTGGGTTCGGCCCACGACGGTTGGAATTCTTACCGCGCCTATAAATAGAGACTTACCGCGTGCGGCTTCGGCACACCTTCATTCGCTTTCTTCTCGTTGCCTTGCAACCTTCGCTCCCTTCTTCTTCTAGCTTCGCATCGAGCCCCCTTTCGCTAGCTTTAGCCCTTCGCGGTGAAGTCCCATCAACATGCCGAAGAAGGCGGTGGCGAAGCCTCTGGCCTTGGGCTCGAGCTCGGGCTCCGCCCAAGTGCAGGCAGCGGCGGCTGCGGCGGCGAAGACTGCGCCCAGGCGGCTAGGGCCGAGGGACCTTCGGATGCCCTCCGACAAGTTCGAGCAGACCCTGGAGATGAGGGCTTCGATCTCCACGGAGGAGTCAGTCCGGAGGGCCTGCGAAGGGAAGATTGCGGCGAAGATCCAGCTTCGGGTCCCGGAGAAGTCGGAGGCTGAGCCGAGGCCTCGTGCTGACGAGGTGGTGGTGTTCGAGGCTTTCTTCGAAGCCGGCCTCGGACTGCCTGCAGTGGGGATGCTGAGCGAAGTCCTCAAGGCTTACAACCTCGAGCTCCCTCAGCTTTCGCCCAATGCGGTGGCGAGGTTAGCCGTCTTCGAGTGGGCCATGAGGGCCGAGGGCTGCGAGGGCCGCGCGGACGTCTTCGTCGCCCTCCATGACGCCAACTGCCAACCGAAGCCGCGGGAGGGGACGGACCGCGTCAAGAGGGCGCTGGCCTTCGGCAGCGCCAATTTCCAGCTCCGGAAGGAGTACCAGGACGCCTTCCCGGCGAGGGCCGTAAACAACAAGTGGTACTCGAGGTGGGACCAAGAGTGGTTCTATGCCTCCGTCGGCGTGAACTCTCCCCTTCGGAGTACCAACGCCCATATTTTGTACCGACGCGAAGGGGTGGTGAAGACCAGCGAAGATATCCTTCGCTCGAGGATCTCGCTGCTCCGGAGAGTGGCGGCGAAGATGAGCATGAGGGACCTCGCGGAGGAGTTCATCACCCTCCGGCTCAGCCCCCTCGCGCGCTCCTGGCCGGAGGGTCTCTTTCAAGATTCGGGCCGAGGTGAACTTAGCGAGTTGGCCTTCGACCGCTTCTGTAAGGCTTCGCAGTCACTGTGCTTTTAACACTTCGCAGACTTCACTTCTAACTCAAACCTTTCATGAAGCCACCCTCGACATGAGGACCCCGAAGGAGGCCGCCGCGGCGGCGGATCGAGTCGTCGGGACTCCGACTCCCGAGGAGCAGGCCCAGCGCCTTGCACTGGTAGGGTCCTGGGAGCGCTGGAACAGGGTATGGACCACGCTTGACCTCGGGGGGCTTCCTGCTCTGCCGGACTTCGCCCACCTAACTACCTCGTCGGCCGGAGCCAAGAGGAAGAGGGGGGATGAGGACGAAGTGGATGCCTCGGGACATCGGCCGGAGGTCCCCGCGGTCGAAGCTTCTAATTCGGGGGAGGCTGCGGTGAAGCCCGCAGCTACTCCGACCCCCAACAAGGCAGCGAAGCCCTTGGCGGCGAGGCCTTCGGCAGCGAAGTCCGGTGCGCACACTCTGGCCGCCAAGGAGGCCACGGATGCCCCGGCGGAACCCACCTCGGGCGCGGAGGTAGATGCGCCAGCTTCGCATCGAAGGAGTTGGAGGGCACATTTAGCCCCATCCTCCTTTCAAGAGATCTCCGACGATGGTAAACCCTTTTTTCTTTTGCATGCTTCTCTTCAATATGCGGATTTTGACTTGGCTCCTTGCAGAGGACGAAGACGACGCGAGGCCCACCATGGCGAAGGCGGTAGACGAAGGTGGATCGAAGCCCGCCGAGGCGAAGTCCACAGAAGCTTCGAGCAGCAGCAGCAACAGCAGCGATTCGGAGTCCGAGAGCACTTCGTCTGATGATGAAGGCAGCGGAGGCCGTGAGGCTCCTCGAGGCGAAGAAGAAGTGGACGTGGTGGGCTTGAGTCCCGCCTTGCCGGAGCCCGCGGAGGCGACCGTGGCCGTGGTTCACCCTTTCAAGCTGAGGGGGGCGTGACGGTGGCGGCGATCCGCGATTTCCGCGAGGCTTGTGCTTCTGCGGAGGAGGGGGATTTGGTGGCCCAGCTCAGCCACCGAGACCCCACGGACCTCTTCGTCAGTTTGAATGAAGTCCTCCTGCGGGTGAGCGAAGCCCCTTGCAGCTTCGAACTATACCTTTGTCCCTTGTTTAATACTTATGATCTCTTCAATTTCTGTAGGCCCTCGCACTGAACACGGCAGCTTCGACTGCTGCCGACAGGCGGATGGAGCGCCTCGAGGAGGAGAAGGAGGCACTTCGTCGCGAGGTCTCGGAGGAAACTGAGAGACGGAGGCGGGCCGAGGCTTCGGCTGCCGAGGCGAGGGAAGCCTTGGCCTCGGAGACGGCTCGGCTCCGCGCGGAGCTCCAGGCTTCGAAGGATGCCGAGGCTCGACAGGCAAAGGAGAACGAGGAGCTCCGCCAGCGGGCTCGGGATCTTGAGAGCTTCGTCGTGGCTAATCTTGGCGAGGCCACTCAGAGCCTGACCGAGGTCCTTGAGAAAATAGGGACCGAGTGCCGGACTCCGGATTTTGGCGATCAGGACCCAATTGGAGACCGCGCCGATTTCTTGAAGACCGCGGCTTCGATAGCGGACGAAGCGCTGACGGGCTTCGCCCTCATGGCCGGTCGCGTCGCGGGCCAAGGAGTGTTGCAGATGCTCCATGCTGTGGGGTGTGACCACCTTCGGGCTGCAACCTCCGCGACCCCAGTGGCCTTCGGGGGTCCGCACTTGGTGACGCCTCCGGCCGAAGTTCGCAGGGCCTGGCGGCGGCTGCAGGACCCCTGGAAGGAGCAAGGCTGTGAAGCAGTCCTCGACCTCCAGAAGGCCCTTCGACATCGCCGATCCAAAGCGCCTGCTGTGCCTGATCAGCCTTCGACTTTGGTACCTCCGCCTCCGAAGGTGTAGATCTCCTTAGGCCTTTTTGTAATACTTAGCTGCAGGCTTGTAAAAACTCTATCAGCTTATTAATATGAATGCGGGGGTTTATTATACCTGCCCAGGCTCAGACTTCGAGCGTAGACCTCGAAGTCCTCGAGGACTCCGAAGAGCTTCAACAGCTGTGGGCGATCCTCGAAGTAGCTAGGTCCGAAGGCCCCCCTCGGTTTAAGCTTCCGAGGGGGCCTAACGGCGAAGCCATCTCCGAAGTAGCTCAGGATTTACTAGCCGCTGTGAAGACGGAGTCCCTTCAGGGCCCTTTGTCTTTGCCTTCGCGAACGGCCTTAGCAGGTGACGAAGCCCTAGACTTTTCTGCCTTCGATACGGCTCCGCCTGCTTCGTTAACCTGGAGTGACCTGCAAAGTGGAAGGCGAAGCCTACGGGCTTCAGAACCTGAACGAGCTGTTCGAGGGAGAGCGGGCTCTGACGAGGCAACGTCCAGACGAGGCGGCCCTGGCCGAAGAAGGGGCAAGCGAGGGTTGGGGCCTCGCACACGGTTCTTCTTAGGTTTAGATACAGATTATACGTAGTTTTGCTTCCGAAGTATGTTTGTAACACACTTCTCAATATACAATAAATGGAGTTGTTATATTTGCATACTTCGTCTGTATGCTTCGCATTGTTTGGCTTCGAACATTTTAGCTTGCCACGCTCGTACTGCGTATTACATTCGCACACCTCGCATACATGCTTCCCCCCTTTGCTCGTGGCAGCTAGGGACTTAGCCGTTGCTGGTGCGGGCAAAAAATAATGATGCGAAGGGTGCGCCTTTTGGCGGCTTTGACGTACGAATTTTATTTAAGCGAAGGCCTCCTTTGGGCTTCGAACGCTTTAATTTGGTGCGAAGCAGGGCTTCGGCTGCTCGGAATTTTACTGAGCGAAGGCCTCTTTTGGGCTTCGAACGCGCTAACTTGGTGCGAAGCAAGGCTTCGGCACAACCAAGCCTAGCGAGGCATGCTTCGGCATGCTAGGATTTGGATGCTGTGCGTGAGCGAGGCTCTGAAACGCACTTAGATCATAGCGAAGTATGACTTCGAGACGCTTAGGCGTATTATACACTAGCACGCGAAGCCAGGCTTCGGAGCGTGTTTAGATAATGAAGCAAGGCTTCGGAACTTGGTCCTGTAACGAGAAGGATATTTGGTGTGGATTCACCGAACCTGTGATAATGTGAGCCACCTTCGACTCTGAGCCACCTTCGACTCTGGGCCACCTTCGACCCTGGGATGCTTCGGGTGCGGAACCCAGAATCCCTGGGATGCTTCGGGCGCGGAGCCCGGAATCCCTGGACGCGTCGGGCCAGCGGCCCGGAGTCCCTTTTGCCCACTGCTACGGGCCCGGGGGCACCGTGTAGCCTTCGGAGGAATGCTCCGGATTTCATAAAGTGAAGCAAGGCTTCGGTTTTAAATAAGGCGAAGCATGGCTTCGGGTTTAAATAAGGCGAAGCAAGGCTTCGGGTTTAAATAAGGCGAAGCATGGCTTCGGGTTTAAATAAGGCGAAGCATGGCTTCGGATTTTTGAACAGGGCGAAGCATGGCTTCGGATTTTTGAAGCATGGCTTTGGTTTTAAATAAGATAGAGCAAACAATTGTATTTAAGGGCGAAGCAGGGCTTCGGCTTTAAGGCGAAGCAAGACTTCGAGCTTAAATTAATGTAACTGTAGATTGGTGCAACGAAGTAAGGCTTCGGGCGGTACATACCTTGTAGCCTTCGGGGCTCGATGACCTTTGAAACGTGGAGCGGAGCCCCTTGCCGGAGAGTGGGCTCCGGTATACGAAGGATGGAGGAAGGCGAAGGTGGCCTTCGGTCTGCACCCGGAGCCCCTTGCCGGAGGGTGCGCGAGGCGAGAAAGCCTCGAAGCTCCCCCTCGGGCGCACTTCGGGTTGCAGGCAGTGGTAGAGAACTTAGCTTCTAGGACTAAGTTCCCCACGGACGGCGCCAACTGTTGGAACAATTGCGTTAGTTCCAGCAGGTTTTCCTGTGGTGGTGTATGATGTGGATAATGAACCTCGATGGGTTCTCTCAGAGGGAGAAGGGGTTTATACTGGTTCGGGCCTCCCCTAGGGGATAATAGCCCTACGTCCAGTTTATGGTGGATTGGGCATGGTATGCCTTAGTGTGGAGAAGAGAACTACAGGGTCTCATGGCCCCCTGGGGGTGTCCCCCTTGCTACAAGGGCTTGGCCTTGCTTTTATAGTCACGCAGGCCAAAGGAAAAGACTGGGATGCCCCCTATGAGCCCTAGGCTCATAGGGGCAGAGAGGGGAAAAGGAGCTAGCTACGGTACAAAATGTGCCAGACAACTTTACAGCTTTACTGACGTGTCAGGCTACGCCAGGCTTTGACCAGCTAAAAGATACACCGAAGGTGGAGGCTGGGGGGAAGGCTTCGGAGTGCACCCCGGAGGGGAGCTTCGAAGCATGCTCCGGAGGGCAGCCTCCGGACTTGACCCCGGAGGGCGGCCTCCGAACTGGACTCCGGAGGGCGGCCTCCGGACTTGGCTTCCGGAGGGTGACCTCCGAACTGGACTCCGGAGGGCGACATCCGGGCTTGGCTCCCGGAGGGTGGCCTCTGGACTGGACTCCGGAGGGCGGCCCCCGGGCTTGGCTCCCGGAGGGTGGCCTCCGGACTGGACTCCGGAGGGCGGCCCCCGGACTTGGCTCCCGGAGGGTGGCCTCCGGACTGGACTCCGGAGGGCGGCCTCTGGACTGGACTCCGGGCTTGGCTCCCGGAGTGTGGCCTCCGGACCGGACTCCGGAGGGCGGCCTCCGGACTGGACTCCGGAGGGCGGCCTCCGGGCTTGGCTCCCGGAGTGTGGCCTCCGGTGCCCTGCGCCAGGGCCCGGACTGGGGGCTCCGGGCCGGACCTCCTGGTCTGAGGGCTCCGAAGTTACGGGCCCCGAAAGGCACCTTGGGACCTGGAAACAACATTTAGATAGAAAACAGGCTCCGACAGCACTGGGCTCTGGGCCGAAGGCTGCCGGGGGCTGACGTCATTTGGCCCCTGTTCAAGGGAAATATATTCCAAGTGCGGGGGCGCATTTCTGCATCAACAACGGGGAAGGGATCTTTGTCCAGCTTCATCTTTCGATTGTGGTCTATTTTCAATCGTCCTTCTTCTATGGCCGATTGAACCTGCCGCTGAAAAACATTGTAGTCATTAGTATTATGTGAATGCAAGTCATGCCACATAAAGTATGGATGTCTCTTCAACTCATCGACAGATGGAATGACTTGGCCTTTAGACAACCTGAGAAGCTGGTTCTTTAAGAGAAAATCAAATATTTTATCACACTTAGTTATGTCAAATGAGTACTTGACCTCGCTAGGCCGATTCTTCATGGGAGACGGTCGTAACTCAGAGCAAGTGATAGGTTTACTCTTAGAGTTCCAAACCCATTCGGTCGTGTACATGTCGGCTAAATCCTCCTCTTCTGATTCCTCCTCATCGGAGTATTCCATGACGTGGATTTCAGCCCTAGGCTTGTTAAACGTCTTAATAAACTTTTTATCTTTGGCTCGTCCTTCTTGGACCAGAGCCTACTGCAAGACTTGGCTAACCTCTAAGAAGTTCTGGTTGTCTAGTCTCTCTTTAATCTTGGAACGCAACCCACTAAAAGCTAGATTCGCCAAATCCCTTTCTAAAATATTAAGACTAAAACATCAGTTTCTAGTGTCCCTAAAATGCTTGATATACTCAGAGACGCCTTCGTTAGACTTCTGCCTAACCGACGTCAAGTGTGAGAGCCTAAGTTCTATCTCACCCATATAAAAGTAGTCATGGAATTTTTGTTCTAATTCGTCCCATGTTTCGACAGAGTTTGGCGGGAGTGCCAAAAACCAAGTGAAAGCGGTGTCGGATAGCGAGAGAGAAAATAGTCTAAGTTTTAGAGCGTCTGACCCGCTAGCTTCTCCACACTGTGCTAAAAATTGACTAACATGCTCTAGTGTGGTTATGTTACCCTCGCCGTCGAACTTAGTGAATTTGGGGATTCTATAGCCGCGGGGTAGGGTATTGTATCAAAATGATCGGGATATGGCTTCCGGTAAACCCTAGCCCGACCCCTAGGCACGAAACCGGCGCATTCCCTAAATAGTGCACGGATTCGCTCCTCTAGGTCATCTTGGCCTGCTGCCTGTGCACATTTCTCATGTGGGGGCGTGACACGCGGCGGGATATCGGCGTGTCGGCCATGGGCCTCTTCCCTATGCGCTAGCTGTATGATGAGCTCGAGCCCAGGCGCCTGTGCATGTGGTGCGGGCAGCACGGGCAGGGCTGGTGCTGGTGTAGGTAGCGGTGGTGTGTGGTACGCGGTGCTAGCTTGGCCGTAAGCATAATGACTAGTCTCGGCCACGGGTGTTGAGACCGGAGACGCAATGGTCTTGCCAGTGCTACCATCAGTTCTGCTGTACACATGATTTACCGGAGGTATACTAGCAATAGGGGCTGATGGTACGGCCTCAGTAAAGTCGAACCTTCTAAGTGTCGCCTCTACTTGGGATCTAACTGCCGAATCTAAATGGTTGGCTAGCGAAGCGCTAACGGCCTAATCTACTGATGCGGCTATTTTTTGCTCAATCTCTAAAGAAGATTGTTGGACCGGAAACGGCGACCAGAGGGGGGGGTGAATGGGAGCTTTTAAAATTTCAGGCTAAAAACAGCCTTCGGTTTTAATCCTGTCTTCTGCGGAACAGGCTTCGAACACAACCTTCGAAGGTCTGGTTCGGAGGTACTTCGACAGCTCCGAACACAGGCTTCGCAGGAGCAAAAGTTCGAAGCCAAGAAGACTTCGCTCCACTTACAACCCTCGAAAATCTACTCTGCTAAGTCAGTGCAGGCTTCGCACGCAGGGTGCTTCGAGCAGGCTTCGCACTTCACCCTTCGCAAGAGTGGACACCCTACTGAGGACTTCGACCAAGTACTCGGCAGCAGCAACTGGTGCTGGGCTTCGTACAAGAAGGTCTAAACGCACACTAATAGACTTCGCTAGGGGCTTCGACACAAGAAGTAAAACGGGCTTCGAACAGGGCTTCGCTAGTAAGCTGTGAGGTCTAGCCTCAAGTTACACAGAGCGACAGCACACTGAAAACACACTTCGCAGAACAACACCCTTCGCCTAGACAGGCTTCGGTGCACTACAACTAACGAGGTATGTAACGCGAGCTCAAGAAAAAAGCACAAGGAAGCAGGGCTTCGCCGCTTGAACAAGGAACACAATAAATTGAACTCTGGATGAATACAGCGAGGTATGTGGCTACAGGAGCTCAACAGTAAATGCTCAAAGTGTTAAATGTTACCTGCCAAACCCCCATATTTATAGCCCATAGTTCACCCAACGGAATTGACTACTTTACCCCTAGGGTTTACATTGGATTTGTCTCTACAGAACTGAGGGGTACAAAAGGTAGTCAACTTTATTGGAGGCTTCTCTGTCAGCCTTTGCAGATGGGACAGTGCCAGCTTTTTGCAGAGCAGACACTGTCAGACTTGTAGCCTTTGACCTTTCCGAAGCCCCCCTTCGCACGCGAGGGGTGTGGTAGCTTCGGTGAGAAGCCTTGAGCCAGATGGCCTTCGCTTCACCGAATTCAGCCTTCGATACAGTGATAATTTTGAGCCGAAGCCGTCAAAGCCCTTGAGCCTTCGCACCAAAACCTCCGGAGTGGACCACCAAGGCTTCGCAGCTACTCCCAGCTCGAACTCCGTCACTCCGTGTACCGAAGCCATGCAGGCCGAAGCACCACAAGACAACCACACTTCGGAGCTAGCCTCGCTCCGAAGCCTTCCTCACTCCGAAGCCCCACCTTCGGAGTACCACCCTTCGAAGTCCCTCCTTCATCCAAGGCCTCCACATGAAGCATTCCATGAGCCCTTCGTCGCAGTGCCTCACCCCGAGCACACTCCTCGACGAGCCTCACCCGGACCATGCCTTCGATGCGCCTCGACTTCTGAGACCTTCGTCGGGTACCTTCGAATGTCTCCCTCCGGAGCACACTTCGAACTCCTTGCCTCCGCAGAGGACTTGATCCATCCTACTCCGAAGTCACTCCATCCGGAGTACCTTCGAAGTGCCTCACCTCCGAGGACTTTGTCTCAGAGCACCTTCAGCCGGAGCCACGCTCCGCACTCTCTGCCTTCACCTAGCATGCCTCGACCCGAGGACCGACTCGGACCCCCTTCGCAGCCACCGTGACGGAGCTCGCCGCTCCCCTGGCATCAAGCCTCCCGCTTGACCCAGGTTCACCTGCCGCGAACCTTGTCCGTCGCCTCCGAAGTCCCTGCGCACCACAGACAAGCAGACAAATGTATCCAGTACTTCAGAGACCTCTCCGGGTTAGCAACCTCCGGTACACACTCTGGTGTACCGCCCAAAGTACCGAACCCTTCGGTACGAACCTAGTCATCGTGTACTGTCGGACCCCTCCGACGAGCACACTCCGCTGCAACAGCTGCAGCAACCAGCCACCGAACACCCTTCGGTGAAACCACCTCCGAACACCCTTCGGAGGTACAACCTCCGAAGCCCCTTCGGAGGTCCAACCTCCGAACCCCCTTCGGAGGTACCCTTCGAACAGAGGGTAAAAAGCCTGTCAATCACTCATCACAAACACTGAAACCAACCCTTGGTTTCTCAATCTCCCCCTTGATGAGTGCATTGACAACCAAATCCAAGTTCAAGAAATTTTAAAAATTTTCAGCACACAAGTGACCATAAAAACTCAGAAAAGAGCCAAATCATGTCACTTGACAGACGAATTTTCCTCCCCCTTTCTCACAAGAGTAAAAAGCCCCTTCGGCAATAAAAACTCCCCCTGAGTTAAGTTTTCCCCCTTTTTGGCAACAAAGAATCTTCTCCCCCTTTATGTCAAATTTTCTCCCCCTTTGGAAATTATGCCTTCGCAGAGAACGTAGCAAGTCTCTCCCTCTTGAGGAATTTCTCCCCCTTTGGCAATGCAAGCATCAAGGAGCATGTAGAAGATGCAAAGCTTCGAAATGAGCAGAATTGCAAAGACATATGAAGCAAAAATATGCCAACAATAACACCAATGATCATGGGCTCAGCTCAATTTAACATTTTCTAAAAACATGATGAAGCATGTGATTTGATCATTTTTGAAATAAAAGCATCACCACTTAGGCAAGGAAACTAGACAAGTCAAAACAAGAGCTGCGCAAAGCTAGTCAATTTCTACTCTAGACAGACAAGTCCAGTTCAAATGGAGCATGAAAAGCAATCTTGATAATCAATGAATTTTGTTGTTCTTTTCTTCGTGCCAGGGGTTATTTGTTTGTCCACCTTATACTTTCCAATCAGGCCAAGCCTAGGCATGAAAACCATTAGAAGCTTAAAGCAATGATTTTGGCATACACTACACCATTCCAGTTCAGACCAATGTGCAATGGTAAGCAGTCTAGAATAGGGTAGTGCGACAAACAAACCCACCTGGATCTTTTAACTTAAAGCATGCAAATCATGGAATTTTTGATTTTAACCAAGTGAACCAATTTGTGGTACTTTATGAGTATCCATGAAAATGTAGAACAGTTTTCAAGTTGCAATTTTTAGCATCCAAAGAAAAGGTGTCTTGCTATCAAGCAGATAAAAGATAGCTAAAGCAGTCCTGCCTAAACATGCTAGATTCAAGACTAAGCAGTGAGCATGATTTGATGTGAAAAGAAAACATCATGCACATGAATGTCTTAGATTGATTAAAAAGAGCTGAGCTGACACGATTTCATGAATTATAAGCAGGCATATAAGTGCAAAAGATGTAAATGCAATTTCAACACAATTAGTCAAAGGCACATCCATCTAAAACAGCTCCACCTCACAAAATGCCGTAAGGGTGACAAATGCCAAGTTCCCCACGCAAGTAAGCAAATCGAGAAGCATCAAGGGGTTTTGTAAAAATGTCGGCAAGCTGGTGTTGGGTATCAACATATTGAAGTTCAATATCACCCTTCTCATTGTGATCTCTGAGAAAATGATACCGCACATCAATGTGTTTGGTTCTGGAGTGCTGAACCGGGTTGTTTGCAATACAAATAGCACTAGTGTTATCACAGAAAAGTGGAACACTCTTATAATCTAACCCGAAATCCCGCAAAGTGGAAGTCATCCACAAAATCTGAGAGCAACAGCTAGCTACAGCAACATATTCGGCCTCAGCCGTCGATTGTGCAACACTAGACTGTTTGCGGGAAGACCAGCAAACCAGTGAAGTACCCAGAAAATGACAAGTACCAGAGGTATTATTCCTATCAATTCTACACCCAGCAAAGTCCGCATCGGAATAACCTCGAAGACATAAAGATGAAGATGTTGAATACCATATGCCAAATTCAAGGGTGTGTTTGAGATACCTTAAGATGCGCTTAACCGCTTGGCGGTGTGAAGCTCGCGGTGAAGCCTGAAAACAAGCGCACAAACACACTGCGAAGTGTATGTCCGGCCTCGTAGCAGTCAAGTAGAGGAGGGAGCCGATCATGCTCCAGAACTCCTTCTGATCTACGGCTTCTCCATCTTCATCAGGGTCCAATGCTACAGATGTAGCCATTGGAGTGGCGAGGGGCTTCGCATCGGACATGTCAAACTTCTTGAGCAGATCCTTGGTGTACTTCGTCTGGTGGACAAAAGTACCTTGTTTGCTTTGCTTGATTTGCAAACCAAGGAAAAAGGTGAGTTCACCCATCATTGACATTTCAAATTCCCTGCTCATGGTATCTGCAAACTCGGCAACCAAAGCATGAGAAGAGCCACCAAAGATGATATCATCCACATAAATCTGAACTAGGAGGAAATCTTTGTCATGCTTGAGAGTAAACAAAGTTTTATCAACAGAGCCCATCAAATACCCTCGCTCAAGCAGAAAAGACTTAAGTCTATCATACCAAGCCCGAGGGGCCTGCTTGAGTCCATAAAGAGCCTTATGTAGTTTAAGGACTTTATGTGGGTACTTGGGGTTTTCAAAACCAGGGGGTTGTTTTACATAAACATCTTCACCTATGAAGCCATTAAGAAAAGCACTTTTGACATCCATTTGATAGAGTTTGAATCCCCGGGATGTCGCAAAGGCAAGCAAAATCCTAATGGCCTCAAGGCGAGCAACATGTGCAAAAGTTTCAGTAAAATCAATCCCTTTTAGTTGAGAAAAGCCCTGAGCTACAAGTCTAGCTGTTGGGGGAAAATATCTCATCTTCGGGGTTATTGCCAAAGCAGCATGAAGACAGTCAACCAGTTCGAAGATTGTCCAAAGACCATCTTCGAAGATGCCCAGAACCTTGTTCGAAGCCCGAAGACAGGCACTGGTTCGAAGTATGTCTTCGAACCAAAGCCCTTCAGGATCTTTTCTGCCAGCTAAGATGGAAGACTTATCTTCTATCCTATTAGATTAGTCTTTTACCATTTTAGCCCTATTAAGGAAACCGAATAGTTTCCTTAATGTCGGTTGTAAATGAGGGGTAAATAGGTCTTTTCCTTAATGTTTAGGCCTATAAATACCCCCCATTTCACCCTGTAATAGGGACCGAATACAAGTGATTCAATACACACTTTCGAACTATTCTAAGTTATTATCCTTTCGGAGGGTTAGAACAGTTTGCTTCACAAACACTTCGTTTGTTAGTTTCTTTTCTACAGAAACCTGTTAGCGTAATCTTTTACGCCAACAGTTGGCGCCGTCCGTGGGGAACTTAGTCCGAAAAACTTCGTTCTCTACCAACTTCTTACATCATGCCTCCTAAGCGGAGCGCACCTCGCAATCCCACTCGGAGGTCCTCTCGGATCTCCGGAGAGATACCCTTCGACACAGTCGAAGTCGGAGGGTCTTCGACTATCCCTCCACCTCAAACTCCGCAAGGGGCTTCTATCCCTCGAGGATACGAAACCTCTCCGCCAACCCCTTCCATACTCCGACCGCCCGGAGCCACTCCGCCACCTTCCATTCTGATTCGAACTGATCATACCAGTTCTCAAGACCCGGAAGGTCCTTCCGGAGGAGATGAAGATAGCCTTGGAGACATGGCCACTCAAATGGCCAACCTTCAAGCTGAGGTAGCGAGGTGGCGACAAGAGGCTGCGAACAGGCTTCGCTCTCAAGCCACCCCAGCTATCCCCGAAGTGCCCGAAGACGACGATCTTGGTTATCCCGAAGCCCCGGAGAACGCCTCTTACGACAATGAATCTCCGTTGCATCCTGAGCTGCAGAAGGTTCGCTTTGATCCAAAGTTCAAAACCTCGAAGCTCTGCAAGTATGCCGGAGACGAAGATCCCAGTGAGTTCGCACGTTCTTATGCCCTAGCGATTGAGGCTAGCGGCGGAGACAGAGAGACTATGGCGAAGTGCTTCCCGTTAGCCCTTCAAGGAGTGGCGTTGAGATTGTTCTGGTCTTTAAAGCCAGGATCAATCAATTCGTGGTCACAGTTGAAGAGGAAGTTTATAAGTAATTTTCAGGGCACCTTCGTGCCCCCCATGTCAACAGGAAGCCTTTTCCAAGTGAAACAGCTCCCCGAAGAAACATTGAGGCAGTACTTCAAGCGCTTCGCTCACACGAAGTCGCAAATTCGGGGGCTGTCCACATCCTCGGTGGTTGATGCGGCTCGGGAAGGCGTCAGTCATAAAGGCCTTCTGGATAAACTGCATCGGAAGAGCATCACCACAGTATCACAGCTGATGTCATACTTCGAGGAGTATGCGAGGTCAGAAGAGGGCTGGCTTCGGAGGACTACTGCTACTTCGACAGTATTGCAAGAAGTTAAAGCAGAGGTGAAGACTTTGGCACAGCCGCAAGAACCGGTCTTCGAAGCGCAGCATGATCGAAGAAGAGGGCAAAAACACCCTCGCTCTGAAGTTTTGAACATTGCACCCCCACAGAAGTTTGCACCAAGAGCTCCACAGTCTGCGGGGAACAAGTCCAGCGGCTGGAGGCCGCCAGGGAAAACGGCTGGCAAGGGCCAAACCCTTTTTTGCTGTATTCATGGAGAGAATCGAAGCCATGCAACTGACACTTGCAAGGCTATTCTTACCCTAAGGGGAGAATACTTGGAAAGAACTTCGGGTCGAGGTAGTACCGACCGAAGTCCAGCAGCAGCGCGCCCAGACCTGGTCCAGGCTGTGGCGCGGATAGAAAATTTTGATGCTGCAAGGCACCCTCCGGTGGCCAATGTTATGCCACCTCCGAAGAAAGAGGAAGGGCAAGATAGAGGAAAGAGAGTAGTTCTCCCTATCTCCGGAGGAGGTACCCTCGGAAGCATGTCCAAGAGACAGCGAAGAGAGTACGTTCGGGAAGTAGGCCATATTGGGACTTCTTCATCTGCAGCTGCAATGCCGGAGTGGTCTCATGTTCCAATATCTTTCTCTGTGGAGGATGCAGCTGGTATTAAGTTCCCACATGCAGATCCATTGGTTATCACTGCTGATATTGCAGGGACTGAAGTCCGAATGGTGCTAATTGACGGAGGTAGTTCAGCAGACATCATCTTTGTACAAGCCTTCGATCAGCTATGCATTTCCCGGAAGCATCTCCTCCCAGCGGCTCGTCCTCTGCAAGGCTTCGCAGGACCTCCGCTTGATGCACTTGGCCAGATAGGCCTGGAAGTAACCTTCGGAGAAGGTTTACTAGCCCAAACTGAAGAAGTTATCTTTGATGTGGTAGATGCCCCGTATGCTTATAATGTCATCTTCGGACGAGGCATGTTGAATCAGTTCGGAGCTGTGGCGCATCACAACTACTTGTGCATGAAGATGCCCACACAAGCAGGAGTCCTGACAATCTTCGGAGATCAAGCCATGGCTCGGAGGGCAGAATATGGTCACGGTCCTCCTCTTGATCCGAGGCAAGTAAATAGTGTCCAAGATAATGAAGAAATTTTTTCAGCCTCCTCCGAAGCTTCGAAGAAGTCATTTCCAAGACCAAGTCCCGAAGGAGAGATTGCAACGAAGGTCATTGTCAAAGATGGTAAAGAATACACTTTTCAATTTGGTAAAGATTTACCTCCTGAAGTTGCAACTTCCTTGGAAAAAGTCGTGGAAGAAAATTTGGAGGTCTTCGCTTGGTCTGACGAAGATATCACCGGAGTCGATCGGGATATTATTGAGCACAGTTTGCTTGTAAACCCAAAGGCCCGGCCTGTTCGACAAGGGCTCCGGAAGATGTCCGCAGAGAGAGCTGCTCTAGCTAAGGACGAAGTTGAAAAACTGTTGAAGGCTGGGATTATCAGAGAAGTGGCCCACACAGAATGGTTAGCCAACCCAGTCTTCGTCAGGAAAAAGTCTTCCGGAAAGTGGCGCATGTGCATTGATTTCACATCTTTGAATAAAGCGTGCCCACGTGACCCCTACCCCATGCCCCGAATTGATCAACTAGTTGACTCCACTGCAGGTTCGGAGTTACTAAGCTTCCTTGACGCGTATTCTGGTTATCATCAAATATGGTTGAAGCGCGAAGATGAAATCAAGACGAGCTTTGTAACTCCTTCGGGAGTCTTCTGCTATGTAAGAATGCCCTTCGGCCTAAGAAATGCTGGGGCTACTTTTTCAAGATTAGTTGCTAAGGCTCTAGGTCATCAACTAGGCCGCAATATAGAGGCCTATATGGATGATATTGTAATAAAGAGTGCTTTAAAGCACCAACATAGCCTAGACTTAGCAGAAACATTCAATAGCCTTCGGGCATGTGGGATCCGTCTTAACCCCGAAAAATGTATATTCAGAGCTAAGGCTGGAAAGTTGTTAGGGTACTTAGTTTCAAGCAGGGGAATTGAAGCTAGCCCTACTCAAATAACTGCGCTGCAGAAGATGGCTCCTCCGGAGAATTTAAAGCAAGTGCAAAAGCTGACTGGACGTCTGGCCGCACTTAGCAGGTTTTTATCAAGGTCTGCGGAGAGGAGCTTACCAATATTTAAAGCTTTGAAAGGGTCTGAAGATTTTGCATGGACACCGGAGTGTCAGAAAAGCTTCGAAGATATTAAAGATTATCTCAGCAATCTTGCTACACTCACGGTGCCTATTGCGGACGAAACCCTACTCCTGTATCTTGCAGCTACAGGTTCAGCTGTCAGCGCATTCCTTGTCAGAGAAGCGGATATCAATGGGAAGTTGGTCCAAAATCCTGTCTATTTTGTATCCGAAGCATTGTCAGGAGCGAAGACAAGATACTCCGAACTTGAGAAGTTCGTTTATGCTCTGATAATGGCTTCGAGGAAGCTAAGACATTATTTTTTGGCTCATAATGTAATTATACCAACTTCGTATCCTTTAGGAGATATGCTCCGAAGCAAAGATTCCACTGGAAGGATTGGAAAGTGGGCAGTAGAGCTAGCACCTTTCGGCATATATTTCCTGGCAAGGACAGCTATCAAATCTCAAGTCCTAGCAGACTTCGTAGCAGAGTGGACTCCACCTGCGAAGTTGACTCCAGAGAAATCAGATGACGGAGTTTGGATTATTTACTCCGATGGGGCTTTCCAAGCATCCGGAGCAGGCATTGGGGCAGTATTGATTTCACCGTCAGGGCAAAGAGCAATGTACTCCGCAAGAATCAACTTTAAGTCTACCAATAATATAGCGGAGTACGAAGGGATTTTATTGGGACTCCGGAAAGCACGTGCTCTAGGGGCTACAAGAATAATTATAAAAACAGATTCTCAGATAGTAGCAGGGCACGTAGACAAAAGTTTTCAAGTCCGACATCCACAGCTTGCAAAGTACTTAGAAGAAATCCGCAAGATCGAAGCTCACTTCAAGGGTATTTCCATTCGGAGTATACCAAGAGCTGAAAACGTGCAAGCGGACATTTTAGCGAAGGCTGCAGCCGGAGCTGTGGATGTGCCTGACGAAGCTTTCTATGAGGAGCTCAATGTACCTTCGGTGCCACAAATTGCCTCTGCGGAGATTCTTTGCATTCCTAGTGCAGATTGGAAAGATTCGATCATAGAACTCCTGCAAGGAGGAACAAATTTGCCCGAAGAGCCCCAATTGTCAAGATTAAAGCTCAGAGCAAGAAACTATCAGTTAATCAACGGTCTATTATACAAGGCCGGAGTATGTTCCCCTCTACTCCGATGTATATCTCAAGCCGAAGGCCAAGAAATTCTTCGAGAAATTCACGAAGGCCTTTGTGGAAGCCATTTAGCCCCTAGAGCTCTGGCAGGAAAAACACTTCGCCAGGGGCTTTATTGGCCCACAATAACAGCTGATGCGGAGAGCTTGGTCCGCACTTGTCAAGGATGTCAGTGGATGGGTCGACGAAGTCATCGCCCATCAACAACTCTTCAAGTCATAGCTCCGGTATGGCCTATGGCCAGATGGGGTATGGATCTAATTGGTCCCTTTCCATTAGCAAAGGGAAATCTGAAGTTCGCAGTGGTAGCTATTGAATATTTTTCTAAGTGGGTAGAGGCAGAGCCCTTAACAGCTATCACTTCGAACAATGTACAGAAATTCTTCTGGAAGAACATTATTCGCCGGTTCGGAGTGCCTAGATATCTCACAGTTGATAATGGAACACAGTTCGACGCAGAACCCTTCAGGAAGTTTTGCGAAGACCTAGGCATTCAACTATGTTTTGCTGCAGTGAGACATCCTCAGTCGAATGGAGCCGTTGAGCGAGCCAATGGAAATATTTTATCAGGGCTAAATCGAAGAATAGTAGGATTATCAAAGGGACTGTGGACCGAAGAGCTTCCGAAGATTCTGTGGTCCATTCGGACTACGCAAACAAGGTCCACAGGTTTTACTCCGTTCAGACTGCTATTCGGAGATGAAGCTATGACTCCAACGGAGCTCAAAGGGGGATCATTTTGCAGCACCGAACCAGACATCGAAGAAGAGAGACAAGCTTCGTTAGATTTGTCAGAAGAAACAAGACTTCGAGCTGTAGCTAATTTATCAAAGTATCACCAGCAGACGAAGACTTGGTATGACCCGAAGGTTAAGCTCAGCGAGTTAAGGCCGGGTCATCTTGTTCTACGAAGCATTATAGCACCAGGGATGTTAGGCAATAAATGGGAAGGTCCATACCTAATTGTCCGCTCAGGGCGCCCTGGTTCATTCAAATTAGCTAATTTAGAAGGTGAAGAGTTAGCACATACTTGGCATGCGGAGCACCTAAAGCGATACTTCGCATAAGGGCTCCTTGTAATTCGCTTGTAATCACCTCTAAATTAATAAAGCATACACCCTGATAGTTGCCTTCCCCTCATACACTCCCAGCTTCCCGAGCGGACGCGCTGGAACCGTGGGGTCGACTGAGAGGGAAGTGTCTTTAAGCTGGGCTGTATTTCCGGACTTCGTACCCATAAAGTCGAAGCCTCCGGTGTGGTGGCTGAAATCCATCCGGAGCCCAAGTCTCGGCTTGTAGGCATCCGTAAAAGAGCCAATACCACATTCTACGGAGTCCAAGCCATTGGCTGGTAGACTTCCGTAAAAAGAGCCGAAGGTGGCCAAAATCTGCGGAGTCCAAGCTGCAGCTTGCAGACATCCGTAAAAAGAGCCGAAGGTGGCCAAATTCTGCGAAGTCCAAGCCATTGGCTGGTAGACTTCTGCAAAAATAGCCGAAGGTGGCTACATTTATACGGAGTCCAAGCCATTGGCTGGTAGACATCCGTAAAAAGAGCCGAAGGTGGCCAAATTCTGCGAAGTCCAAGCCATTGGCTGGTAGACTTCTGCAAAAATAGCCGAAGGTGGCTAAAACAAAAAAGCATTTGAGCCATGAGCTTCGAATGTCTGTTAACATAGTCCAAAGTGACAAATTCTTTAAGACACTAAAGTGTCCTAGAAGTTATCTCAATTGATTTCTTTCGTAAAACAAAGGTACCAAGTTACCATTCTTCTGACTACAAAAAGTCGAAGGCATTTCATAAGATTTCAAAAGATCTTTAAATGACAGAGGGGCTCCGAACCCCCAAAAAAAAATTGTACTCCGAAGTTTTTCTTTGCGCATAACCATCTTTGAATACATTTCGAAGTTGCTTATACCCAAAGAGGGGCTAGTAAATATGGAGACAATTTTAAATCGGCATTCATTATTGAAATAAATGTATTTACAGATTACATTATGAAAAATTGGTATCTATACCAAGAAGGAATCGGAGACCTCTTCGGTCCCAAGAGCTAGGGGTGGAACGACTAGTTCCAACATCGGAAGTTCTAAGAACTTTACGTTTAACTCTCTTCCTCCCCTTCGAAGCTCTAAAATCCTTCTGCTCTTGTTGAAGCTCGGCCCAAGTTCGAAGCCGCTCGGGGCTTCTTTCCCAGCTTCTAAGATCTTCAGATCTTTTATTTTGGGCTTCACCTTTGTCTTCGGACCAATTAGTGTCTTCAGAAGACAAGGTGTTTGCGTCAATCTCTTTATCTTCCTCTTTAATATAAGACAATACGTCTTTGATTACTTCGGGCGCAATAACGCCGGAGTCATTTCGAGGAATAAGAAATCGAGGACGCTTATAACTCTTTAGAAGTTCGAAGGTGTTCCACAGTGAGCGAAGTTCGTTGTTAAGCTCTAACACTTCGATATCTTCCATAAGAGGCAAAGCCTAAAAATATGATAAACAAGACTTTCATTGATAAATGTTTACAAGCATAAAGCTTTACATGATTAGAAATCCTAAAATATTCCTAAACCTGCGGGTTCGAAGGAGGTTGACTGCTCGAAGCTTGGCTCCGAACTTGCTTCTGGCGTTGGCCTTCATCAATCCAAGCCTTGATCGCAGATCGACCTTCGGCTCTCCATGAAGTTTGAAAGGCTCGCCAGGCGGCAGCCACGCCTTCGGAAGGAGTCAAAAGTCTTGCGTCGTCGAAGATGATGGAGCCCTCTGCGCTCGGAGTAATTACTCGGCCCAAATCCTCATAGTAACGAAGTAATCCAAGGGCAGACACTTGTCCGGAGAGTTCTCCATAACGCATGCCTGCCGTCTTCATTTGCTTCGCTGCTCCTTGGATCCTCTTTAATCGGCGCAGCAGAGTCACATTGTCATCCGAAGGTAGTGATCCAGTAGTACCGAAGTACTCCAAGACACCTAACATCTGCTCGATGACCTCCGAAGCCACCTTCTCATACTTAAGCTTTTCCTCAATAAGCGCATCCTTGGTCGAAGCCGTTTCTGCTAAAACTCCGGAGATTCTAGCATTCTCCGTAGTCAAAGCATTCTTTTGAGTCAGGAGTTGGCTAGCCTCTTCTTGGAGTCTCACAAGTTCGGACCCCTTAGCAACATCCTCCTTCCGCAGTCTTTCAACTTCTGCTCGAAGCACAATTCTTTCTGCTTCGAGCTCTTTCTTCGCAGCTTCCAAGCTTTGCCTAGCCCTTCGCTCTGTTAGTATTACATTATCCATCTGAGCTACTCGACCTTCGGAGAAGTTAAAATTTCTTTGAAGAGCTTCGTTCTCTTCCCGAAGTTGAGCAATTTCATTTTCATTCGATAAAGCCGCAGCGCGGGCTAAGACTGCTTGCTAAGAAAAAAGAAAAACTGAAATAAGAAATTATTCATATATAATTTGCTATTTGGTTCGAAGATGCTTTATACCTGATAAGCTGCTCTTTCTAAAGCAAGGTTAAGCTCCGAGCCCTTCGCTCTGCTTAAAAGGGCTACCAGTTCTGTTTCCCCGACTTTGCGACTAGCTTGACCCAAAGGTTTAACCAAAGTCCCAAGTCCAGTTTTCTCCTCCAAAAAAGGAGTTATGAGAGGAAGCATTACTGAAGCCTTCTGATCAGCTCTGCTTAGCGAAGGTCCGGAGAGTTCTTCCGAGGCCCTTGGAACTTCTGAAGATGGCCCCCCCTCATTTGATTCACTTTCATCTGTTGACTCAGATGAAGTCGATCCTTGAGTAAGAGGAGGCTCTATGTGTCTTTTACCTCTTCCAGGCCCTTGTTGAGTAACCTCCGGGCGTGGCTCCGAAGTTGTCGAAGGCCTTTGAATTGTATCTTCGTGAGGTACTTCGACAACAGGAGGCTCTACAAAAACAAAAATATTATACATTGTAAAATTTTGCAGAAAATGATAAGAATTATGCAAAATTCACCTTCGACATTCTCCGGAAGATCGAGCACTGGACTGGTCGGAGGGTCAAAAGTAAAGTCATCATCTGACTCCGCAGTTAGATTTTCCACTGACGGAGCACCTCCGTGAGCAGTCCTTTCCTCCACAACCGAAGTTGCAGGAACTTCAGCTTCATCTTCACCCATAGGAGCTTCGATTTGCTCCTCTTGGGTATCCGGAGCTCTAACTTCTTCTATGTTGGCCTGGGGCTCCGGAATACCTGCAGTATCTTCAGTATGAATATTTCGTTGAGCTGCATCTTCGTCAATCAATTTCACTAATAAAGTACCTTCATCCTCTTTAGAACCAGAAAGTGAGGTTCTTGAACTTGAAGGCGCAGGATCCGAAGGTGCAGGATCTGAAGGTGCGAGGTTCTTTGGCTTCCGAGCCACCTTCTTCACCGGAGTTTTCGCTGAACTTGAACTTCCAGCTTCGGCTTTTCTTTTCTGAGGCCCTTTCTCCAAAGGCGCCCAATCCATCGGAGGGGGAGGAGTGAGTTTCAGCATTCCCCATACTCTGTTAAATCTCTCCCAACTCCCAACTAGTTTAATTCGCCACTCTTTCTCAGCCGGAGTTGGAGCACCCAAGATCTTTTCCGAAGCCCTTATAATATGTTCTGAAGTAACAGGGGCTGAAGAAACTGCAAAATAAATAATTCAAGTTAGTTTTTTCTTCGAAGTAAATATGTTTAATGCATGTTGGTTTCGAAGTTACCTGTAGGACTTGAAGTCAAGTTAATTTTGCGAAGACCGCCTTCGGAGTTATCTTCGAAGATGATAGGCCAGTTGGCCATCAGTGGAGGAATTTGAAGACCAATGAATTCTTCAGTCAAGTCTCGCATACTGAGCCTTCGGCTAACTTTTTCAAGCAGGTTCAGACGGGCTTCGAATTGGCCTTCGTCAGGTCGCACCAAAGCTTCTTTCCGGAATTGGATTTCTTTAAGGGGTCCAGCCAGAGGATTGCTCGCTCCAACTTCGGCATAAAACCACCTCAGGACCCAATCGGTGTACCATCTGGCGTTGATAGCTTTAGCAGGAAAGTGAAGGGCATACTCATCCCGAAGTCTAAAATTGATACTGCCAAAAGATATTACTACTTTTTCACCTCCGGGAGTTACGAAGGTTTTCGGCTGGCAGGTTGCTCTATGTAATGCTGCGAAGATTTCAGCCCTTCCTTCGCATCCTTCGGCTCTCAAAGCCCACTCAAAGATAGCTAATCTAGCTACCGCATTCGGAGACAGTTGGGGGAGGGTTACTTTGAATAGGTCAAGTACCTCCGCCAAAAAGTCCACTGCAGGGAGACCCAAGCCCGCTTCGAAGAAGGCTTCGAACACTACCACTTCTCCGGGTCTTGGCACTGGAATTACTTCTTTTCCTGGCTTTCGAATCATAACTCCCGCACCAATATTCCCTCCTACTGCGATTGTCAAGGACTCCCTTTTGCAGGTCGAAGGCCCCAACTAGAAGATCTGATCTAAATACTTAGTTGACGGGGGGCACAAACCTTGGTCAGCAGAGATTTGGGGATTTCCCCCTCCAGCCGCCATAGATGTTGTTGCGGCCACCGAAGGTATCGCCGCCAACGTTGCTGCTGCCGCTGCTGCCGCCTGTTGCCGAGCCACAATCGAAGGAGGCGCTGATCCCTTGGTCTTCGCCATTGCAATCTCTGGATCGCTTTGGAGGAACTGGAGGCTAGGGCTCAAGAAATCAAAGGCTAGGGCTCAAGGACTCAAGGGGCTCGAAAAGCTTTTGACTGTGAGAAAGCGGTGAAAAGGTAATCGGGTAAGTTTTAAGCCCTTTATTTATAGCCTAAATGTTCCGTTTGTTACCGTTTGGGTTCTGCCCTTTCGCATTCTTGCCCGTTATTTTCCTCCAAAAATAACGGATCATTTAACTTCTGTTAGAAGAAACAGGTTAACGGCTATTTTTCTAAGTCTAAAAAGTCTTCAGTCTTTCTAAAGACACTTCTAAGTTACTTCGAATGTAACTTCTTCGAATACCAATCCGAAGCATTTATCTCCACATAGTTCGGAGATGATATAAATCTGTTAACCCCTACGCATGAATACTTTTCTTGCGTATACTGCTCTCCTAAACGTTACAGGTCAAACGGAGAAGCGTATTCGAGGGGCTACTGTTGGGGGAAAATATCTCATCTTCGGGGTTATTGCCAAAGCAGCATGAAGACAGTCAACCAGTTCGAAGATTGTCTGAAGACCATCTTCGAAGATGCCCAGAACCTTGTTCGAAGCCCGAAGACAGGCACTGGTTCGAAGTATGTCTTCGAACCAAAGCCCTTCAGGATCTTTTCTGCCAGCTAAGATGGAAGACTTATCTTCTATCCTATTAGATTAGTCTTTTACCATTTTAGCCCTATTAAGGAAACCGAATAGTTTCCTTAATGTCGGTTGTAAATGAGGGGTAAATAGGTCTTTTCCTTAATGTTTAGGCCTATAAATACCCCCATTTCACCCTGTAATAGGGACCGAATACAAGTGATTCAATACACACTTTCGAACTATTCTAAGTTATTATCCTTTCGGAGGCTTAGAACAGTTTGCTTCACAAACACTTCGTTTGTTAGTTTCTTTTCTACAGAAAACTGTTAGCGTAATCTTTTACGCCAACACTAGCCTTGTTTCTAATTATAGTCCCATCCTCCCCTTGTTTATTTTTGAAAATCCATTTTGTTCCAATGAAATGAACATTTGGTGGAGGATCAACTAAAGTCCAGACTTGGTTTCTCTCAAAATTTTCAAGTTCCTCATGCATGACATTGATCCAACTAGAATCAGAAAGTGCATGACTAACATCTAAGGGCTCGAAAGAAGCAACAAAAGCAGCATTAGTGAAATGGGCATGTGAACGAGTTACCCTTTGATCAAGCTCACCAATGATCTGCTCGGGAGGGTGCATCCTTTGAACATGATGTGAAGCCTCGCGGCGGGATGCAGTCTCCCCCTCAACTTGTGCGTTGGAGTGGTCCAAGATGACCGATGTTGAGGTAGTCGCTTCGGGACCTCGTGCCGAAGTAGTTGAAGCGGGGTCAGCTTCGGGGGTCGATGTCGAGGGTAGCAGGGGTTCATCCTCGAATTCTACGGGATCTTCTTCTTCGAATAAGGTCTGTTCCATGTCGTGTTCATTTGCCTGTTCAAAAGCAGAACTAACAGAGGGGGTTGATTCATCAAAAGTCACATCACATGACTCGATGACAGTGTTAGTCTCTAAATTATAAACACGATAAGAATGACCATGAGTAGTATAACCCAAAAAGATCCCGTCAGAAGATCGCGACTCAAATTTATCCAAGTTACCACGTTTTAGGATAAAGCAGCGACAGCCAAAAACTCGAAGATGAGTAACCTTGGGTTGTCTCCCAAAACGCAGCTCATATGAAGTCAAGTTTAAAATTGAGCGCAAGAATATACGGTTTGAGATGTAACAAGCAGTGTTCATGGCCTCAGCCCAGAATTTTCTAGGAGTCCTATGCTCATCAAGCATCGTCCTAGCCATCTCAACCAAAGTGCGGTTCTTTCTCTGAGAAACCAAGGGTGGTTTCGGTGTTGTGATGAGTGATTGACAGGATTTTACCCTCTGTTCGAAGGGTACCTCCGAAGGGGCTTCGGAGGTGGTACCTCCGAAGGGTGTTCGGAGGTGTGTCACCGGAGTGTGTTCGGTGTTTGCTTGCTGCAGCTGTGCAGCGGAGTGTGCCTGTCGGAGGGGTCCGGCAGTACACGATGACAGGGTTCGTACCGAAGGCTTCGGTACTTTGGGCGGTACACCGGAGTGTGTGCCGGAGGTTGCTAACCCGGAGAGGTCTCCGGAGTACTGGATACACTTGTCTGCTTGTCTGTGGTGCGCAGGGACTTCGGAGGCGACGGACAGGGTTCGAGCCAGGTGAACTTGGGTCAAGCGGGTGGCTTGATGCCAGGGGAGCGGGGAGCTCCGTCACGGTGGCAGCGAAGGTGGTCCGGGTCGGTCCTCGGGTCGAGGCGTGCTAGGTGAAGGCAGAGAGTGCGGAGCGTGGCTCCGGCTGAAGGTACTCCGAGACAAAGTCCTCGGAAGTGAGGCACTTCGAAGGTACTCCGGATGGAGTGACTTCGGAGTTGGTGGACCAAGTCCTCTGCGGAGGCAAGGTGTTCGAAGTGTGCTCCGGAGGGAGACACTCGAAGGTGGCCCGACGAAGGTCTCAGAAGTCGAGGCGCATCGAAGGCATGGTCCAGGTGAGGCTCGTCGTGGAGTGTGCTCGGGAAGAGGCACTGCGACGGAGTGCTCATGGAATTCTTCATGCGGAGGCCTCGGACGAGGGAGGGACTTCGAAGGGTGGTACTCCGAAGGTGGGCTTCGGAGTGAGGTTGACTTGTGGTTCTTCGGCCATGCATGGCTTCGGTACACGGACGGACGGTGTTCGAGCTGGGAGCAGCTGCGAAGCCGTGGTGGTCCACTCCGGAGGTGGTTGTGCGAAGGCCCAAGGGCTTTGACGGCTTCGGCTCAAAACCGTCACTGTATCGAAGGACTTCTTCGGCGGAGCGAAGGCCAACGGGCTGCAGGCTTCTCGCCGAAGCTACCGCACCCTCCGGTGCGAAGGGAGGTTCCAGAAGTCAACACTGTAAAGGCTGACACTGTCTGTTCTGAAAAAGGCTGACACTGTCCCCTCTGCAGCTGACAGAGAAGCCTCCAGAATAAAGGTGGACTACCTTTTGTACCCCTTAGTTCTGTAGAGACAAATCAGTTGTAAACCCTAGGGGTAAAGTAGTCACTTCCTTAGGATGAAGCCGTGGGCTATAAATATGGGGGCTCGGTAGGAAACATTTAACACTTTGAGCATTTACTGTTGAGCTCCTGTAGACAAACCTCGATGTATTCATTCTGAGTTCAATTTATTTCAGTGTTCCTTGTTCAAGCGGCGAAGCCCTGTTTCTGTGTGCTTTTGCTTGAGCTCGTGTTGCATACCTCGCTTGTCTTTAGTTCACCGAAGCTTGTCTTGGCGAAGGGTGTTTTTCTGGCGAAGTGTGCTTTTCAGTGTGCTGTCGCTCTGTGTAACACGAGGCAACCCCTCGCTGCTTACTAGCGAAGCCCTGATCTTTTCCCGTTGTGCTTCTTGTGTCGAAGCCCTTAGAGTGGTCCGTTTTGTGTGCGTGTTGACCTTCGCGTACGAAGCCCAGCACCAGTTGCTGTCGCCAAGTACTTGGTCGAAGTCCTCAGAGGGCTGTCCACTCTTGCGAAGGGTGAAGTGCGAAGCCTGCTCGAAGCACCTCGTGTGCGGAGCCTGCACTGACTTAGCAGAGTAGATTTTCGAGGGTTGTTCGTGGAGCGAAGTCTTCTTGGCTTCGAACTTTTGCCACTCCGAAGCCTCTGTTCGAAGGTGTCGAAGTACCTCCGAACCAGACCTTCGAAGGCTGTGTTCGAAGCCTGTTCCGCAGAAGACAGAACAGAACCGAAGGCTGAGTTTTTTTTAGCCAGAAATTTTAAAAGCTCCCATTCACCCCCCCTCTGGTCGCCGTTTCCGGTCCAACAATTGGTATCAGAGCTGGTTAAGATCACCAGTTGACCTTAACCGGTTTTGTGATCTGTTGGCGACATGGATAGAGGCAGTAAAATTCCTCTGTTCGATGGGACAGATTTTGCATACTGGAAGGTGCGCATGGAGGCTTACTTGTTAAGCCAAGGAAATGCAATTTGGGAGATTGTGGACTCACAATACTCCATCCCTGATACCCGCACCACTCAAACTGAAAAAGATCAGTATATTGCCAACTCGAAGGCAAGGAACATACTGTTCATTGGTTTGAGTCGGAGTGAGTTTGATAGGGTGCAGCACCTTAGGACTGCTAGGGAGATTTGGACAACACTCACTGTCTTTCATGAGGGCTCTGCTCAGATTAAGGCCAGGCGCCAAAGCACCTACAATCAACAGTATCAGCTGTTTGTGCAGGCACCTGGTGAATCTGTAGATGCCATGTTTTCTCGCTTTGACGCGATAGTGAGTAACTTGCGATCCAACGGGACGCTTGCTTACAGTGATCATGATAGGGCTATCAAGCTTCTCTATGCTCTTGATCGTAGCATATGGGAAGTGAAGATATCCAGCATTGAGGAGTCCACAGGCTATGACACTCTAACCTGTGATGAACTCTTTAGCAAGCTGAAGTCCACAGAGATTGCCAAGGCATCTCTTGCAGTGCACAGAAGCTCTTTGCCACAGCCATTGGCATTGGTTTCTAGCACTAGCCGTGGCACCACTGCAGAACCAAGCACATCAGGCACTTGTGTTCTTGCAGATGGTTTTGCTTTGTCCTCCCTGATCTCCGTCACAAAGGAGCAGGTGGACACTCTAGCTGATGATGAGCTTGCTCTCATTGCCCGGAGGTTCACCCGCTTTCATCATGAGAGACGGGATCAGAGGAGAAGTGGTTTTAGTGGCTGCTATGAATGTGGCGACACCTCTCACATTAAGGCCAATTGCCCCAAGGTCAAGAAGAGAGATGAGAGTGACCGCCCCAAATTCCACAAAAAGGAGAGGAAGCCCTTTGTGAAGGGCAAGCGCGGCAAGATGGCTAAAAAGATAGCCAAGGCCGCTTCTAGAGCTTTTGTTGCAGCTCTCAGCGACATCGACACATCCTCAACTGAGGAGTCGAGCTCTGAGGAGGAGGAGTCCCCAAGGAAGGAGGACAAGAAGGATAAGAAGGGACGTGACTTCACCGGCCTTTGCTTCATGGCCGACAGCGATCACAGCGGCGATGAGCTTGACTCATCTGAGGTAAACCTATCATCTGATCAGCTTCTAATTAAATTAGATGAGCTGAATGAAGTTGTGCTAGGTCAGGATAGATTGCTTGTGCAAGCCGCTAGAGAAAGAAAAGACCTTAGACTTAGGCTAGAATCAGTATCTACTGAATATGCCATGCTTAAGTCTAAGTATGATGATGCTGAATGTGAATCATGTTCTGTAGTCATGAATGAGCTTGCTCAGTTGCGTTCTGTTCATGCTCAAACTCTTTCTGAGCTTGAGACTGCACAGAAGCAGCTTTTGGAGGTGGATTCTAGACCTCATGATATTCTTGAATGCATGAACTGTTCTTTATTGCGCGAGAGCATTAATTTACGTGATAAACATGTTCATGATTTAGAGGCTAGATTGGAGAGGGCCGGTAGTTCTAAGGATGTGCAGCCTGTGTGTGACACGTGCATTACCCTTAAGGACCAGCTAGGCACTGTTAGAGAGCGAGCTGAGAACCTCATGTCTGAAAATGAATACCTTCTTTCTGTGGTGAATAAATGCACTGAAGGGAAGGGTAGGATGGATTTGCTCTTGGCCAAGACCAAGTTGTGTGCTGACAGAACCGGGGTAGCTCTAGGTTTGGGTTTTGAGAGGATAGCTTCAGACAGTAAGACCAAAACTGTTTTTACCTCTCCTACCACCCTAGAGAAAGAGAGAGCTCTGTTGGACACCCCATCAGCCAAAAAGCCTACCCATCCACCAAAGAAAACCACTCCTCCTGCCAAGAAAAATCCTCCCAAGAAAGCCACTCAGAAGAAACCCAAGGAGCCTGTGAGAGTTGCTCCTATGACCCATGAGAGTGCCCCCAGGAGAGTGTTTCACTGTTCTTATTGTCAGAGGGCGGGTCATTTGATTGGTTTCTGTTTCCGTCGCATCAAGGATGAGCGACGTGCACAGGCGATGAGCTACCAGGACATGCATTACCCATCCTTAGGTATGCATGAGTCTGAGTATTACTCTCGTCCTGTTTTCGAGGCTCCTCGTGGTTCTCGGAGAGGTTTTGCTCCTCGAGGTGTTCACCATGTACCATATGGTGGTAGACCTCGGGCGAGTAGCTTTGTACCTCGTCAGAGTAGGAGACCTCGTCATGCTTTGCGTTCTTTGCATGTAGGTAGACCTCGCACTTTGCATCATGCTGATTTTCATGTGCGTAGACCATCTACTTTTACTGTGCCTACTACTCGTGTCACTCAGTGCTGGATGCCTCGTCATTATTTTACTCACCCCAGCACTGAGCGATCGAGACGTTATCATCATGTGTAGGCGACAGGTCGAGGCTTGGAGGGCACGTGGATCATGGACTCCGGTTGTTCGCGCCACATGACCGGAGATGCAGCTTGGTTCTCCAGCCTCACAACAACCAAGCAAAGGGAACATATCACCTTCGGAAACAATCGAAGGAGTAGAGTGAAAGGTAAAGGTGTGGTAAGAATTAACTCGAATTTCACTCTCAAAGATGTTGCTTTGGTTGAGAACCTGGGATACAATTTGCTGTCTGTATCTCAGTTGCTTGATGAGGGCTTCGAAGTGCGATTTCATCGCGATACTTCACAAGTGCTCAATTCTGATGGCGTTGTGGTGTGTAAGATCTTTAGGGTTGGGAGAGTTTTTGGAGTTGATTTTTCAGAGTCGTCTGGTTCTTCTCATTGTCTTGTTGCACATTCGACTTCTGAGCTTTGGAAGTGGCATAGGAGACTAGGGCATATGAGCTTTGAGTTGCTCGCTCGTTTGAGCGCCCTAGGCTTGATCCGAGGATTGCCCAAGCTCAAGTTTGAGAAGAATTTAGTTTGCGCTCCTTGTCGACATGGAAAAATGATTGCCGCTTCGCATTCGCCAGTCACCATAGTGATGACTGAACAGCCCGGAGAACTTCTCCATATGGACACTGTAGGTCCTTCTCGGGTTAGTTCTTTAGGCGGGAAGTGGTATGTACTTGTTATTGTCGACGATTTCTCTCGCTACTCTTGGGTCTTCTTTCTTGCCAGCAAGGATGAAGTGTTTTCACACTTTCGGAGCTTGGCTTTGAGACTTTTCACTGAACTCCCTGGTGCATTAAAATTCATTCGAAGCGATAATGGCACCGAGTTCAAAAATAGTCTCTTTGTTGACTTTTGCATGGAGCATGGCATAGAACATCAATTCTCTGCTCCGCGGGTTCCTCAACAGAACGGTGTTGTTGAGAGGAAAAACCGCACTTTGGTTGAGATGGCTAGGACGATGCTTGATGAGCATAGGACTCCTAGAAAATTCTGGGCTGAGGCCATGAACACAGCATGTTACATCTCAAACCGAATTTTCTTGCGCTCAATTTTAAATTTGACATCTTATGAACTGCGTTTTGGGAGACAGCCCAAGGTTACTCATCTTCGAGTTTTTGGCTGTCGCTGCTTTATCCTAAAACGTGGTAACTTGGATAAATTTGAGTCGCGATCTTCTGACGGGATCTTTTTGGGTTATACTACTCATGGTCATTCTTACCGTGTTTATAACTTGGAAACTAACACTGTCATCGAGTCATGTGATGTGACTTTTGATGAATCAACCCCCTCTGTTAGTTCTGCTTTTGAACAGGCAAATGAACACGACATGGAACAGACCTTATTTGAAGACGAAGATCCTGGAGAATTCGAGGATGAACCCCTACTACCCTCGACATCAACCCCCGAAGCTGACCCCGCTTCTACTACTTCGGCACGAGGTCCCGAAGCGACTACCTCAACATCGGTCATCTTGGACCACTCCAACGCACAAGTTGAGGGGGAGACTGCATCCCGCCGCGAGGCTCCACATCATGTTCAAAGGATGCATCCTCCCGAGCAGATCATTGGTGAGCTTGATCAAAGGGTAACACGTTCTCACGCTCATTTCACTAATGCTGCTTTTGTTGCTTCCTTCGAGCCCTTAGATGTTAGTCATGCACTTTCTGATTCTAGTTGGATCAATGCCATGCATGAAGAGCTTGAGAATTTTGAAAGAAACCAAGTCTGGACTTTAGTTGATCCTCCACCAAATGTTCATTTCATTGGAACAAAATGGATTTTTAAAATAAACAAGGGGAGGATAGAACAATTGTTAGAAATAAGGCTAGACTTGTAGCTCAGGGCTTTTCTCAACTAGAAGGGATTGATTTTACTGAAACTTTTGCACCTGTTGCTCGCCTTGAGGCCATTAGGATTTTGCTTGCCTTTGCGACATCCCGGGGATTCAAACTCTATCAAATGGATGTCAAAAGTGCTTTTCTTAATGGCTTCATAGGTGAAGATGTTTATGTAAAACAACCCCCAGGTTTTGAAAACCCCAAATACCCACATAAAGTCCTTAAACTTCATAAGGCTCTTTATGGACTCAAGCAGGCCCCTCGGGCGTGGTATGATAGACTTAAGTCTTTTCTGCTTGAGCGAGGGTATTTGATGGGCTCTGTTGATAAAACTTTGTTTACTCTCAAGCATGGCAAAGATTTCCTTCTAGTGCAGATTTATGTGGATGATATCATCTTTGGTGGCTCTTCTCATGCTTTAGTTGCCGAGTTTGCAGATACCATGAGCAGGGAGTTTGAAATGTCAATGATGGGTGAACTCACCTTTTTCCTTGGTTTGCAAATCAAGCAAAGCAAACAAGGTACTTTTGTCCACCAGACAAAGTACACCAAGGACCTGCTCAAGAAATTCGACATGTCCGATGCGAAGCCCCTCGCCACTCCAATGGCTACATCTGTAGCATTGGACCCTGACGAAGATGGAGAAGCCGTAGATCAGAAGGAGTTCCGGAGCATGATCGGCTCCCTCCTCTACTTGACTGCCACGAGGCCGGACATACACTTCGCAGTATGTCTGTGCGCTCGTTTTCAGGCTTCACCACGAGCTTCGCACCGCCAAGCGGTAAAGCGCATCTTAAGGTATCTCAAACACACCCTTGAATTTGGCATATGGTATTCATCATCTTCATCTTTATGTCTTAGAGGTTATTCAGATGCGGATTTTGCTGGGTGTAGAATTGATAGGAAGAGTACCTCTGGTACTTGTCATTTTCTGGGTACGTCTCTGGTTTGCTGGTCTTCCCGCAAACAGTCTAGTGTTGCACAATCAACGGCTGAGGCCGAATATGTTGCTGCAGCTAGCTGTTGCTCTCAGATTTTGTGGATGGTTTCCACTTTGCGGGATTTCGGGTTAGATTATAAGAGTGTTCCACTTTTCTGTGATAACACTAGTGCTATTTGTATTGCAAACAACCCGGTTCAGCATTCCAGAACCAAACACATTGATGTACGGTATCATTTTCTCAGAGATCACAATGAGAAGGGTGATATTGAACTTCAATATGTTGATACCCAACACCAGCTTGCCGACATTTTTACAAAACCCCTCGATGCTTCTCGATTTGCTTACTTGCGTGGGGAACTTGGCATTTGTCACCCTTACGGCATTTTGTGAGGGGGAGCTGATTTTAATTGTCTTGCATATGCTCATTATGTGTGGAATTGCACTTACATCTTTTGCTATTATATGCCTGCTTTTAATTCAAAGAAATCATGACAGCTCAGCTCTATGAAATATGTCTGGAACATTGATTGTGCATGATGTTTTATTTTCTAAAATCAAAACTTGCTCACCGCACAATCTTGTATCTAGCTTGTTTAGGCTGGACTGCCTTTAGCTATCTTTTATCTACTTGACAGCAAGACACTATTCCTTGGATGCTAAAATCTGCAACTTGAAAAATTGTGTTCTTTATTCATGGATTTTCATCAAATTGTTTCATTCATCTGAATCAACATCAAAAATCCATGATTTGCCTGGTTTAAATGAAAAGATCCAGGAGGGTTTGTTTGTCGCACTACTCTATTCTAGACTGCTTACCATTGCACTTTGGTCTGAACTGGGATAGTGTAGTGTATGCCAAAATCACCGCCTTAAGCTTCAGATGGCTTTCTTGCCTAGGCTTGGCTTGATTGGAAAGTATAAGGTGGACAAACAAATAACCCCTGGCATTAAGAAAAGAACAACAAATTTAATTGCTCATCAAGTTTGCTTTCAAAGCTCCTTTTTGAACAAGACTTGTCTGTCTACGGTAGAAATTGTTAGCTTTGCGCAGTCCTTGCCTTCACATGTCTAGCTGCTATGATTAAGTGGTGATGCTTTTATCTCACAAATGACAAAATCACATGCCATCATCTTGTTTCACAGAATGTTAAATTGAGCTGAGCACATGATCATTGATGTTACTGTTGGCATATTCTTGCATTATATGTCTTTGCAATTCTACTCCTTGATGCTTGCATTGCCAAAGGGGGAGAGGTTTGCTATGTTCTCTGCCGCAAGAAGGCATAATTTTTAAAAGGGGGAGAGTTTTTGACATAAAGGGGGAGAAAAATTTGCTCAACTCAGGGGGAGTTCTTATCAAGGGGAGATTTGCCGAAGGGGCTTTTACTCTTTAACAAAGGGGGAGAAAAATTCTTTTATCAAGTGACATGCTTTGGCTCTTTTCTGAGTTTTTTTATGGTCACTTGTGTGCTGAAAACTTTTACATTTTCTTGAACTTCAATTTGGTTGTCAATGCACTCATCAAGGGGGAGATTGAGAAACCAAGGGTGGTTTCGGTGTTGTGATGAGTGATTGACAGGATTTTACCCTCTGTTCGAAGGGTACCTCCGAAGGGGCTTCGGAGGTGGTACCTCCGAAGGGTGTTCGGAGGTGTGTCACCGGAGTGTGTTCGGTGTTTGCTTGCTGCAGCTGTGCAGCGGAGTGTGCCTGTCGGAGGGGTCCGGCAGTACACGATGACAGGGTTCGTACCGAAGGCTTCGGTACTTTGGGCGGTACACCGGAGTGTGTGCCGGAGGTTGCTAACCCGGAGAGGTCTCCGGAGTACTGGATACACTTGTCTGCTTGTCTGTGGTGCGCAGGGACTTCGGAGGCGACGGACAGGGTTCGAGCCAGGTGAACTTGGGTCAAGCGGGTGGCTTGATGCCAGGGGAGCGGGGAGCTCCGTCACGGTGGCAGCGAAGGTGGTCCGGGTCGGTCCTCGGGTCGAGGCGTGCCAGGTGAAGGCAGAGAGTGCGGAGCGTGGCTCCGGCTGAAGGTACTCCGAGACAAAGTCCTCGGAAGTGAGGCACTTCGAAGGTACTCCGGATGGAGTGACTTCGGAGTTGGTGGACCAAGTCCTCTGCGGAGGCAAGGTGTTCGAAGTGTGCTCCGGAGGGAGACACTCGAAGGTGGCCCGACGAAGGTCTCAGAAGTCGAGGCGCATCGAAGGCATGGTCCAGGTGAGGCTCGTCGTGGAGTGTGCTCGGGAAGAGGCACTGCGACGGAGTGCTCATGGAATTCTTCATGCGGAGGCCTCGGACGAGGGAGGGACTTCGAAGGGTGGTACTCCGAAGGTGGGCTTCGGAGTGAGGTTGACTTGTGGTTCTTCGGCCATGCATGGCTTCGGTACACGGACGGACGGTGTTCGAGCTGGGAGCAGCTGCGAAGCCGTGGTGGTCCACTCCGGAGGTGGTTGTGCGAAGGCCCAAGGGCTTTGACGGCTTCGGCTCAAAACCGTCACTGTATCGAAGGACTTCTTCGGCGGAGCGAAGGCCAACGGGCTGCAGGCTTCTCGCCGAAGCTATCGCACCCTCCGGTGCGAAGGGAGGTTCCAGAAGTCAACACTGTAAAGGCTGACACTGTCTGTTCTGAAAAAGGCTGACACTGTCCCCTCTGCAGCTGACAGAGAAGCCTCCAGAATAAAGGTGGACTACCTTTTGTACCCCTTAGTTCTGTAGAGACAAATCAGTTGTAAACCCTAGGGGTAAAGTAGTCACTTCCTTAGGATGAAGCCGTGGGCTATAAATATGAGGGCTCGGTAGGAAACATTTAACACTTTGAGCATTTACTGTTGAGCTCCTGTAGACAAACCTCGCTGTATTCATTCTGAGTTCAATTTATTTCAGTGTTCCTTGTTCAAGCGGCGAAGCCCTGTTTCTGTGTGCTTTTGCTTGAGCTCGTGTTGCATACCTCGCTTGTCTTTAGTTCACCGAAGCTTGTCTTGGCGAAGGGTGTTTTTCTGGCGAAGTGTGCTTTTCAGTGTGCTGTCGCTCTGTGTAACACGAGGCAACCCCTCGCTGCTTACTAGCGAAGCCCTGATCTTTTCCCGTTGTGCTTCTTGTGTCGAAGCCCTTAGAGTGGTCCGTTTTGTGTGCGTGTTGACCTTCGCGTACGAAGCCCAGCACCAGTTGCTGTCGCCAAGTACTTGGTCGAAGTCCTCAGAGGGCTGTCCACTCTTGCGAAGGGTGAAGTGCGAAGCCTGCTCGAAGCACCTCGTGTGCGGAGCCTGCACTGACTTAGCAGAGTAGATTTTCGAGGGTTGTTCGTGGAGCGAAGTCTTCTTGGCTTCGAACTTTTGCCACTCCGAAGCCTCTGTTCGAAGGTGTCGAAGTACCTCCGAACCAGACCTTCGAAGGCTGTGTTCGAAGCCTGTTCCGCAGAAGACAGAACAGAACCGAAGGCTGAGTTTTTTTTAGCCAGAAATTTTAAAAGCTCCCATTCACCCCCCCTCTGGTCGCCGTTTCCGGTCCAACATTCTCTCAACAACACCGTTCTTTTGAGGAACCCGCGGAGCAGAGAATTGATGTTCTATGCCATGCTCCATGCAAAAGTCAACAAAGAGACTATTTTTGAACTCAGTGCCATTATCACTTCGAATGAATTTCAATGCACCAGGGAGTTCAGTAAAAAGTCTCAAAGCCAAGCTCCGAAAGTGTGAAAACACTTCATCCTTGCTGGCAAGAAAGAAGACCCAAGAGTAGCGAGAGAAATCATCGACATTGACTAATACATACCACTTGCCGCCTAAAGAACTAACCCGAGAAGGACCTACAGTGTCCATATGGAGAAGTTCTCCGGGTTGTTCAGTCATCACTGTGGTGACTGGCGAATGCGAAGCGGCAATCATTTTTCCATGTCGACAAGGAGCGCAAACTAAATTCTTCTCAAACTTGAGCTTGGGCAATCCTCGGATCAGACCTAGGGCGCTCAGACGAGCGAGCAACTCAAATCTCATATGCCCTAGTCTCCTATGCCACTTCCAAAGCTCAGAAGTCGAATGAGCAACAAGACAATGAGAAGAACCAGACGACTCTGAAAAATCAGCTCCAAAAACTCTCCCAACTCTAAAGATCTTACACACCACAACGCCATCGGAATTGAGCACTTGCGAAGTATCGCGATGAAATCGCACTTCGAAGCCCTCATCAAGCAACTGAGATACAGACAACAAATTGTATCCCAGGTTTTCAACCAAAGCAACATCTTGAAGAGTGAAGTTCGAGTTAATTCTAACCACACCTTTACCTTTCACTCTACTCCTTCGATTGTTTCCGAAGGTGATATGTTCCCTTTGCTTGGTTGTGGTGAGGCTGGAGAACCATGCTGCATCTCCGGTCATGTGGCGCGAACAACCAGAGTCCATGATCCACGTGCCCTCCAAGCCTCGATCTGTCACCTACACATGATAAGAATACCTCGATCGCTCAGTGCTAGGGTGAGTGAAAAAATGACGAGGCATCCAGCACTGAGTGACACGAGTGGTAGGCGTAGTAAAAGTAGATGGTCTACGCACAGGAAAATCGAAATGATGCAAAGTGCGAGGTCTACCTACATGCTGTGATCGAACAACATGTCGAGGTCTCCTACTCTGACGAGGTACAAAGCTACTCGCCCGAGGTCTACCACCATATGGAACATGGTGAACACCTCGAGGAGCAAAACCTCTCCGAGAAGCACGAGGAGCCTCAAAAGCAGGACGATAGTAAAACTCAGACTCATGCATACCTAAAGATGGGTAATGCATGTCCTGGTAACTCATCGCCTGAGAGCGTCGCTCATCCTTGATGCGACGAAAACAGAACCCAACCAAGTGACCCACCCGCTGACAATAGAAACAATGAAAAACTCTCCTGGGGGCACTCTCATGGGTCACAGGAGCAACTCTCACAGGCTCCTTGGGTTTCTTCTGTGTGGTTTTCTTGGGAGGGTTTTTCTTGGTAGGAGGAGTGGTTTTCTTTTGAGCTCGGGTAGGTTTCTTGGCTGGTGGGGTGTCTAACAGAGCTCTTTCTTTCTCTAAGGTAGTGGGAGAGGTAAAAACAGTTTTGGTCTTACTTTCTGAAGAAATCATCTCAAAACCCAAACCTAGAGCTACCCCTGCTCTGTCAGCACACAACTTGGTCTTGGCCAAGAGCAAATCCATCCTACCCTTTCCCTCAGTGCATTTATTAACCACAGAAAGAAGGTATTCATTTTCGGACATGAGGTTTTCAGCTCGCTCTCTAGCAGTGCCTAGCTGGTCCTTAAGGGTGATGCAAGTGTCAAACACAGGCTGCACATCCTTAGAACTACCGGCCCTCTCCAATCTAGCCTCTAAATCATGAACATGCTTATCACGTAAATTAATGCTTTCGCGCAATAAAGAACAGTTCATGCAATCAATAACATCATGAGGTCTAGAATCCTCCTCCAAAAGCTGCTTCTGTGCAGTCTCAAGCTCAAAAAGAGTTTGAGCATGTACAGAACGCAACTGAGCAAGCTCACCCATGACAACAGAACAAGATTCACATTCAGCATCATTAAACTTAGACATAAGCATGGCATATTCAGTAGAAACATTTTCTAGCCTAAGTCTAAGGTCTTTTCTTTCTCTAGCGGCTTGCACAAGTAATCTATCCTGACCAAGAACTACTTCATTCAGCTCATCTAATTTAATTAATAGCTGGTCAGATGATAGAGGTACCTCAGATGAGTCAAGCTCATCGCCGCTGTGATCGCTGTCGGCCATGAAGCAAAGGCCGGTGAAGTCTCGTCCCTTCTTGTCCTTCTTGTCCTCCTTCCTTAGGGACTCCTCCTCCTCAGAGCTCGACTCCTCAGTTGAGGAAGTGTCGATGTCGCTGAGAGCAGCAACAAAGGCTCTGGAAGCGGCTTTGGCTACTTTCTTAGCCATTTTGCCGCGCTTGCCCTTCACAAAAGGCTTCCTCTCCTTTTTGTGGTATTTGGGGCGCTCACTCTCATCTCTCTTCTTGAGCTTGGGGCAATTGGCCTTAATATGAGAGGTGTCGCCACATTCATAGCAACCACTAAAACCACTTTTCCTCTGATCCCGTCTCTCATGGTGAAAACGGGTGAACCTCCGGGCAATGAGAGCAAGCTCATCATAATCTAGAGTATCCACCTGCTCCTTTGTGACGGAGACCAGGGAGGACAAAGCAAAACCATCTGCAAGAACACAAGTGCCAGATGTGCTTGGTTCTGCAGTGGTGCCACGGCTAGTGCTAGAAACCAATGCCAATGGATGTGGCAAAGAGCTTCTGTGCACTGCAAGAGATGCCTTGGCAATCTCTGTGGACTTCAGCTTGCTAAAGAGTTCATCACAGGTCAAGGTGTCATAGCCTGCGGACTCCTCAATGCTGGATATCTTTACTTCCCATAACGAGGCGATATGGGTGTTACCTTGATTCGAGCAAGGTCGGGGGTGACGATGTCATGCTTGATGAAGCCCGCGCGTGTCTTGACGTAGCTCCCAAGCATTATGTCTTGGAGCACCTTCATCTTTTCCTCGATCTCTGCTCGGTCTTCTGTGGGAATATCTTCAAGAGTAGGTGTTAGGATGTTGCGGTTGTCGATATCCACGCCTCCTTTGGTGTCCATCGGCGGTGTAGGTATAGTAGTCGTTGTAGATGTACCGGCGACCGATGTAGATGTACCCATCATGCTGGCGTAGCTTCTCCACAGTGGAGTCGCCAAAAAGTGTGTTGACACCGAAATGTGCCCCCACACTTGGGTCAGTTCGATGATCCAAAAGTGTGCAGATGCTTAGGGACAAGCCTAAGCGTAACACAACACCGACGTCGCGTTTTGACTACCCTTAGCCGTGGTAAGGGGGTGGAGTCACTAGGTAATCAGATCACACAGAAATAATCCAATTAGCCGAAAGAAAGGTATTTAAACAGAACAAGTCAGAATCTTAATGGAGCCTGACTGATTCAAAGTATGGTGCGAAGGGTGTCACCGAAGCGTACCTTCAGCGTCTGATGCGGGGTGTCCCGCCGAAGGGTGCCTTCGACGTTCGGACAGATCTGGCCGGAGATAAACTCCGAACTGATCTGGATGCGACAATCACCTCCGAACAGTGGGGTTCGACGTGAAGTCTCCGATATAGTGGGGTACAAGGAAATGACTTAGGCACAGCGCGCGAGCGCGACTTTGTCCGGAGCAGACTACGTGCGTGGCGAAGCCTATCATGGCAAAGTCTGTCGGTGAAGCGTGCTGGCGTGCGAGACTTGGCCAAACCGACAACAACATGACGGCCCGGCACGGGCGGTCGAAGCAGCAGTCTCGCCGAAGGTTGTTCTGGCAACCTCTGAAACCGATCTCTCAGCTCCGGACACCTCTGACGAAGTAGCTCCGAACGTGGAAACCTGCAACAGAGAAGATTTGATGTACCAATTCGACCTGAGGACCGAATTCTGCTATGTGTTGCACTAGTGGCAAAAGTAGCAATCTGTTACGTAGATTAGCGGATACTTCACAAGCGAAGTAACAAGGCGATAGTAATCTATTACGTAGATTAACGGATACTTTACAGGCGAAGTAACAAGGCTTACCACTATTCCGAAGTGGCCGTCAGAGGGCTTCCAGGCAAACCCATGAAGAGTACAGAAAAATAAAGATAAAGTAAAATACGATTCAAAGCTAGGGCTTTGTGGTTGATTTGTGTTGGGGGCCTTCTGAACCGGCCTCACCCCTAATCTCTAAGCCTAATTTGGTGGAATTCTGTTTGCTCATGTGTAAAAGACTTAGTCAAAAATCGGACTCAATCTCTAACTCTTGCCCAAAGTGGGCCTTCGGCTAGGGCCGTTGATGCCTGCTCCTCGGGCCGAAGCTTCGGCGGAGTGGGCCTCCAAAGGCCTTCAGGCCGAAGGCTGTGGGCTGGCTGGAAGCTTCCAAAGCCCATAGCCCAGTTGTCCTTTCGGCCCTATTGGGCTTCGGCCTAACCCAGGACATGTGCATTTTCGGCTCAAATTACCAAAATTGATATTTTGACTATCTTAACCATTGATGCCATGTTTTGCTATCAATAGTTGTATATGTCACATTCAATATCTCAAATGAATTGAACCCATCAGATGCAAGACCAAGCCTAGCATGGTGAGGGTCCATTGCAAAACTTTTAAACTTGTTATCCACATGATTCCATGCCAAAGAGTTAACAGGGTGATGCATTTTCCCCTAATTGACCAATTCTTGCTTGTGCCATCACATATATGATGTTGTTTCCTCTCCCATAAATAATCTTTGGAGTCGAGGAATAAGAGGAAAATACCTTAGATTTTTCCTAGGATGTTGTTTCGTTGCTGTCGTGATGCTAACTTCACCATTTTAAGCACAATCTTTCATTTTCCACCGAGACTAACCACATGTTGGGCATGTATCCATATCTTCAAAATCACCTTGAAACAACACCCAATCATTCACACATGCATGGATTTTTTGTCATAGTCTAGTCTTAGATCACGAACAACCCTCTGCACTTTGTCCAAGGTGTTTGGGATACAATGCTCTTCAGGTAGCACTAGTAAGAACAAAAGAAGTATAGCCACCAAAGCACTGTTCGTTAGACTAAACATGCACTTAATCTGAAAGAGCCTAACAATGAAAGATACCTTAGTGGCTTCTTTGCAACCCGAGTACAGTTCCTTCTGTGCCTATTGTAATAAGTTAAAGAACTTCTTGGCACCCTCATTTGGCTCTTCATTATTACTCCCCCCCAATTTCTCCATGTATAGCACCCCTAATCAGTGAAGTCACTAGATAATGCACATGAGGATCATCACCTATTGCATCAAACCCTCTGATCAGAACATGAACTTAAAAATACATTTTGTTCATGAATGACCTACCACGGCTCCTTGAACAGGGACAAGTTACAGTCTCTCCTTTACTTGTTCCTTCAAATGTGTCATCAACATATTTCTTGAAACGTTCTTGCCACTAAGAGGTTGACTTATGCATGCGCATCCAACTTCGGTCATGACGCGACATCTTTATCTCTGAAAGAGTGGCATCACAATCAATTATTTCAAAAATAAACATGCATATATTTAATTACACCTCCTACATATGATGTAGTAATTACACACAAGGCCGCAATGTGGTGAGGTGGAATAGTTTGTAATGCGCATGGCAGGGGCATGCGGCGTGGCAGGAGGCGAAGCTTGGGCGCGACGTGTATGGACTCTAAAGGCAAGATGTGCGGTTGGATACTATATATATAAACATTGAACATGATCAATCACAAAACTTACATAGCCTATTGGAATACCTCTCACCTTCCAAACTGGAGTGTCTGGGATCGACTCCAACACAAACCAATTTTTTTGGTATTTTTTTCGTTGCTAAGCTGCATCCGTTTCCACCAAATAAAGAAATTTTTGGTTATTTTTCCGTTTCCAGAAAATTAATTAGCATATTAATAAGGATACCATTAACAATAATAATTTCGATGAAACAAATTAAAATGCACATGAAAAACTGAAGCGAGCATATATTTCAAAAAATGATTCCAAAATTTAAGAACCCTAATGGAGAAAAACATATTTAAAGTGTGGCAATATCAACATTTCATTGCTAAAGATAAAAAAAACTTATGCAACGATAAATATAATTAATGAAACACATTATACATGTGTGGCAATATCATTTTTTGTGGCCAACAATTTTATTATATGCCAACAGATATAAAGTATGATAGTACCTACCTAATATACACAATGTATTAATATTTTTTTGCTAAAGATAAAAAAACTTATCCAACGACAAATATAATTCACGTAACACATTATACATGTGTGGCAATATCATTTTTTTGACCAATAATTTTATTGTATCCCAACAGATATAAAGTGTTGTAGTACCTACCTAATATAGGCAACATAATAATGTTTCATTGCTAAAGATTAAAAAGTTATACAACAAAAAATATATTTCACGCAACACATTATACATGTTGCTAGCTTTATAATGTCTTGCAATGATCGTCGGAAATGTTGCAACAACGCCTACATATTACAACCAAATATCAAATTTTCACAACCTGATTATATCATGGCGATAATCACAACTACTTGCGACCAAATTATATGTGGTGGCAACAACATCTTTTTATTGCCACAATTTTCATGGGAATCACAATGCAAATAAAATTGTGGCAACATTGTCCACTATTGCTACGAAAACTGACAATTGTGGCAATAATACCTATGTACTACAACCAAATTGGTGTCATTGCAATGCGTACTGTAGCTAAAGGGCTAAAATCTAGTAGTGTCAACTATTTTGTCAGAACTACGTTGTTTTCTAGATTGATTCAAGCAAAAACATTTACTCGCGGGTTTATCATAAAGCTCGAATGGCATGTTGGGATATGGGGAGGCTGCAATAGCCGGCAATTTTAAATTTTAACCCTTAGCCTAGGGACCATGCATGCAATGGATCATGAATCATTACCTTCTAACGCGAGATGCGCTAGTGCAGTGAAAGAAGTTGTTGAGGAAGGGCGTCCTCGCTCAGTGATGGAGGATTGGTCCCGATCTTCCGCTAGGTAAAGGATAACTTGGATTGGTGGAGAATCTCGATGTTGGCGATCCAAGGCTTCGGTCCGGCGGATCAAAACCTTGCAATCGTTACACCACTGTCTCCGTTGGTTATCAACCACGCAGGATGCGATTGACCTCGCCACGAAGGCTAATTCATGCAAGTGAACCCAAGAACACAAGCAAGAACAAGAAGGATACAAGTCGAATGCCAAATCACAGACAAACGATGAAAAGGTGAGGTTTCTCAAACGCCGGTGCAGCAGCCAATCGGTCCGGTGCAAGGGGCGGGATCTAAACACACAAGTGTAGATGCAAACAAAGCAAAACCTAACCCTAAAGGTGGCTGGCGTGAGTATATAAGGCGTGGGCAGCCTGTGGAAGGCGTACAGACTCGGGCTGTGGGCTAGAATACGTACAGACTCAGACTATGGGCCAACACGGCCCAATTCTGTCACGCAGGACTGTTTCAAAAACAGGATGGCTCGAGACTCCAAATGAGGCGAAACCAATGCCAAAAGATCCATCTTCTCCTTAGCTTTCCAAAAAGTCCAAGAATGCGCCAATCGGACTTCGTATGAGGAAGTTATGCCCATTTTGGTGCATGGTGGTCGATGTAGTCCGAACCAGCAAATTCTTGACTTCAAATCATCTGTGCGACTCCGTCTTCAACTCAAACTCTTCTATTCCATCTCCCATGTTCCTAAGCAACAAAATATCACTAGTATTCAGTAGCATCCCGTCCAAACAAATATTAACATAGTTGCTAAGGAAAGAATTAACCTCATGGTTCAAGCGACGGGCACGGGCGCGTGTGATTGATCCTTGTAATTGAATTGTAGGTGGAGGCTCCATGTGTGTATCATGTGAAGTGATGTCCTCATCATCCTCCCCCTCTTGAATTGGAGTCGTCCTCGACTCAAGCTCATCGTCATCTCCCAAGTAGGGCTTTAAATCTGAAATGTTAAATGTGGGACTAACCCCAAAAGCTGCAGGCAAGTCAAGTTTATATGCATTATCATTTATCTTCTCAAGCACACGGAAAGGACCATCAGCACGGGGCATCAATTTAGACTTTCTCAAATCAGGAAAACGATCCTTGCGCAAGTGCAACCAAACAAGATCACCCAGTTCAAATGTTATCTCTTTTCTACCCTTACTACCATAAGCACGATATTTCTCATTCATTTTCTCTATGTTTGCTTTAGTAGTTTCATGCATCTTAAACAATAATTCAGCACGTGTAGTAGCATCAAAATTCAATTTTTCAGATGGTGGTAATGGCAGCAAATCAATGGGAGCACGCGGATTAAAACCATAGACCACTTGAAACGGAGTTACCTTAGTAGTGGAGTGTACTGACCTATTATATGCAAATTCAATATGAGGTAGACACTCTTTCCAGAGCTTCAAGTTGGTCTTCAAAACAGCCCTCAACATGGTGGACAATGTACGGTTGACGACCTCCGTTTGCCCATCCGTTTGGGGGTGACAAGTAGTAGAAAACAGCAGCTTCGTCCCTAGCTTATGCCACAACATCCTCTAAAAATGACTTAAGAATTTAGCATCACGATCTGAAACGATGGTATTGGGAACTCCATGCAAGCGTACGACCTCTCTGAAAAACAAATCAGCAACATTGGTAGCGTCGTCGCTCTTGTGACAAGGTATAAAATGCGCCATTTTAGAGAACCGATCTACCACCACAAAAATACTATCTCTCCCCCTCCTAGTTCTAGGTAATCCTAACACAAAATCCATAGAAATATCCTCCCAAGGTACACTAGGAACGGGCAGAGGCATATAAAGACCATGTGGGTTTAGACGGGACTTAGCTTTATTGCAAGTAGTGCATCGTGCCACATAGCGCTCAACATCTCGTCTCATCCTAGGCCAATAGAAGTGTGTGGACAGCACATCTTCGGTTTTCTTTGATCCAAAATGACCCATCAAACCACCACCGTGTGCTTCCTGCAATAACAACAAGCGAAGAGAGCTAGCCGGCACGCATAACTTGTTAGCACGAAAAAGATATCCATTATTCGGCACATATTTGTTCCAAGCACGGTCATCTGTACAATTTGCAAAAGCATCTTTGAAGTCCAAATCAGTAGCATACATGTCCTACAATGTTTCTAAACCAAAGATCTTATAATCAAGTTGAGAAAGCAATGTATAACGTCTAGATAAAGCATCGGCAATCACATTATCTTTCCCTTTCTTATGCTTAATGATATATGGAAAAGTCTCAATAAATTCTACCCATTTAGCATGTCGTTTATTCAGATTTGCTTGACTACGTATATGCTTCAATGCTTCATGATCCGAATGAATAATAAACTCCTTAGGCAAAAGGTAATGTTGCCAAGTTTCAAGCACACGCACTAAGGCATATAATTCCTTATCATAGGTAGAATAATTCAACTGTGGACCATGTAATTTCTCACTAAAATAGGCCACGGGTTTACCTCCTTGTAGCAGCACACCTCCTATTCCAAAACCACTAGCATCACATTCTAACTCAAAAGGCTTACTGAAGTTGGGTAGCTGAAGTAGAGGTGCATGTGTAAGATGATCCTTGAGTGTGGCAAAAGCTTGTTCTTGTGCTGGTTCCCAAGTAAAAGTAACTCCCTTCTTGGTCAACTCATGCAAAGGACCGGCTATGGTGCTGAAATCTTTCACAAAACGCCGGTAGAAACCTGCAAGACCAAGAAAACTACGTACCTGTGTGATAGTTTGGGGTTGCGGCCAGCTGTTGATTGCTTCTACCTTTGCCGCGTCAACCTCAATACCCTGTGAAGTGACAACATATCCAAGAAACACAACTCGATCCGTGCAAAACGTGCACTTCTCAAGGTTACCAAACATTCTAGCCTCACGGAGGACAGAAAAAACAGCACGTAGGTGTTCAACATGTTCAGTGAGAGACTTGCTATAAACCAAGATATCATCAAAGTATACAACCACAAAGCGTCCTATAATGTGCCGTAGGACTTCATTCATCAAGCGCATGAAGGTACTAGGTGCATTAGTAAGTCCAAAAGGCATGACAAGCCACTCATATAATCCAAATTTTGTTTTAAAAGCAGTTTTCCATTCATCACCTAGTTTCATGCGAATTTGGTGGTAGCCACTACGGAGATTGATCTTAGTAAAGATAATGGCACCACTAAGCTCATCAAGCATGTCATCCAATCTAGGAATAGGGTGTCGATATCGAATGGTGATATTATTAATAGCACGACAATCAACACACATGCGCCAACTACCATCTTTCTTAGGCACCAAAAGAACGGGTACTGCACAAGGACTAAGGCTTTGACGGATGTACCCACAATCAAGAAGGTCATGTACTTGGCGCTCAATTTCTTTTGTCTCCTCTGGATTGGTACGGTACGCTGCACGATTAGGAAGAGACGCTCCCAGGATCAAATCAATTTGGTGCTCGATGCCGCGTATCGGTGGTAGCCCGGGTGGTATCTCAGCAGGAAAAACATCGTTAAACTCCTGCAAAAGGTCAGTGACTGCAACAGGAACAGAGCTAGGAATGTTCGCAAGTGAAAATAGCACGTTCGTGCAAATCAAGCCATATATCATGGGAGTATCATCACAAATTTCAGCAAGGTCAGTTTTAGTTGCAAGCATGATACGTCCTTTCAGATTAATAACTTGTGATGAAGAAGGAGAAGCAAGTTTATCTTTCTGTTGCCTCGAAAGCGTTTTGGCTACTTGCTGATTTTCAGAAGGTTGTTTGCTCTTTTGTGCGTCCCTAGCATGTTTTTCTTGTTCAAATTTCACAATTTCAGCAGGAGTCATAGGAAGCAATGTAACTTTCTTTCCTTTATACATAAATGTGTACTTATTGCTCCTACCATGGTGTGTAGCATAAGTATCATACTCCCAAGGTCTACCAAGTAACAGAGAACATGCTTGCATTGGTACTACATCAAAATCAGCAACTCCGAAGTATGTACCAATGGAAAATTTGATGTGAGCAGTTTGTGTTACCTTGACCTTACCGCTATTGTTGAACCATTGCACATGGTAAGGGTGTGGATGCGCACGTGTGGGAAGTTGAAGCTTCATTACCATGTCGTGGCTCACCAAATTGTTGCAACTACCGCTGTCGATGATGACACGTACTCGACGGTCGTTGACGATGAAGAAGGTCTGAAACAGATTATTCTGTTGTTCCCGATCGTCTGCTCCATGTGAGTGCTCAAGACACGTTGTACAATAAGTGCTTCACGGTCGGCAGAGGCATCCGGCGCAAAAACAGCGTCATTGTCGGATGTATCGTCATCTCCTGCAATGTTAGCAGCAAGTGCATATTCATCTTCAATATCACTAGCACTTACGTAGCCACCGTCTTCCGTAGCAATATAAGCCCGCTGACTAGGGCAGTCCTTCATAACGTGGCCAAATCCTTTGCATCTGTGACACTGGATCACTGCAGAACGTGCAGTAGAGGCCGCCGAGGAGGTGGGCTTGGCTGGCGCCTTAGATGCTGCAGCCTTGGAGCTCTCAGCCTGGGCTGTAGATGTAGAAGGTGCTGATGTAGCCATCGGTCGAGAAGGTGGTGGTGGTGGTCGTTGCTGCTGCCCACTTGAAGTGGCACCACCAATGTTGGTCCTCATGTTGGTCCTCATGCTGCGTTGTGGTTGTTGGCGACCCTGCAATTCCTTTTCTGCAAGTATAGCAAGGTGGAAAAGACGAGTGATAGTATTGTATTCTTTATAATCAATGATATCCTGAATTTCACGTCTTAAACCACCATAAAAACGGGCCATTTTATCCTCATTGTCCTCCTCAATTTCAGCACGCATGCAACCTATTTGCAACTCCTGATAATACTCCTCTACCGATTTATTTCCTTGGTTTAGGCGCTACAATTTTTTTCTCAAATCACGTTTATATGAAAGAGGGACCCATCTACCACGCATTTGCCATTTTAACATACCCCAATTTTGTGGTTCATTGCCAACTTGAACTATTTCAGTCCACCAAAGAAGAGCATATCCAGTGAAGTCACTAGTAGCTAAGCGCACGCGGTGGATAGCAGGAACCATGTGGGCATTAAATTTTTGTTCGACTGACATCTCCCAATCTAAATATGCATCTGGATCATAGGTGCCAGCAAAATGAGGTACTGAAAATTTTACCTTGGAGTAGGGATCATCATTCCTGCGGTTGGCATTGTTCCACTTGCATAATTTCGATCTAGCCAGAATTTTCTTGGGCATAATTCCTTCAATCTTCCACTTGCACAAGAATCAATTATTTACAAGTTTCTTAATATTTTCGCTTAAGCATGTGACTCAATAGGTTCATATACAAACGGTCGATCCTCGAAAACCCTTTCCAGCTCATTGATCAATAGAGGTACCTAGTAGCACATATTGACCCCCAAAAGCATACAAAATCATATTTTCACTAAACCTTGATATACACTTTCACTAGTCCCTTTACCTCACGGCATCACTCAAGCTCAAGGTGAGACTCATGCCACCGTTTTTTCTTAGCTCGACATTTCACTTGATCAAGTAACAGATTCAAATCATGACTAACTCCTTAGGAATAGTGGCATAACCATGCACTTTTCCAATCCGACTACCTCGAGGGGCCTAGAGACGTCTCTCTCGTTATTAGGAGGGGTAAATTTTATCTTGATCACTCACATCCCACGACATGTTTCACAACACACCTGAAAATGACCCTTATGGCTACCCAATTACGGAATAGCGTTAGGAAGCATCAAAGTGTGCTAATACGCATTCTAGAATCAAATGACAATGTCAGGTCTAAGGACTCTGTAGGTACACCATTTGAGATGACAACTAATAGCCCATCACAATAATAATCCTAGCGGTATCTCAAGTTGGTCTATCCAACATCATGTTCACCAACATGTGTTCACATCACTGATTTGACATCTCCATGTCTATGATCTGTTAAACATGATCATCAATCAGTCAAATGTGCTAATCTATGTATCATCATTGTCCCACATGATGATAAGATCAGGGATCCTTTTTGAACAACATCATTATCAAACAAAGTCTCACATAACAAGTCATCAACTCATCAATCAATGTAAACGACATTTATTCGAGGAACAAGATAATTGTTATCTTCACACACAATCATAAACACAGTAACATCTTTCACATACACATGTCTCACTCACGTAAGTATCTAATACCCATGGAACTCAGGTTTGCCTCATGTTTGGGCTGTGATAGAGGTTTAGTCAATGGATCTGCTATGTTCAAATTTATGTGCACCTTGCAAATCTTCACATCACCTCTCTCTATGTTCTCACGGATCAGGTGATATCGCTAAAGTATATGTTTGGACTTCTGGTGTGATCTAGGATTATTGGCTTGTGCAATGGCACCACTATTATCACAATAGAGGTCCACTAGATTAGACACACTAGGAATAACACCCAGCTCAAAAAAAACTTTCTGATCCTAACGACCTCCTTCGTAGCTTCCGAAACTGGAATGTACTCGACCTCTATCGTAGAATTGGCCACCGTCTCTAGCTTGGAACTATTCCAACTCATTGCAGCTCCATTGAGGTTGAACACAAATCTAGATTGTGATCGTGAATCATCCTTATCGGTTTGGAAACTAGCATCGGTGTAACCACTTACAACGAGCTCCTCTTCACCACCATAAACTAGGAACATATCCTTAGTTCTTTTCAAGTACTTGAGGACACTCTTTACAACTACCTAGTGACTCTCACCTGGTTTGATTGAAATCTATTCATAACACTCAGAGCATAAGAAACATATGGGCACATACATAACATGGCATACATGATGGACCCGATCACAGAGGCATACGAGATCACACTCATCTTCTCTAGCTCATTAGGTGTCGAGGCACACTAAATCTTATTGAGAGAAATACCATGTGACACTGGCAGAAAGACTTTCTTGGAATTCTGTATTTTGAACCGCTTCAAAACATTATCAATGTGAATGTTATTTCCGATAAAAAATATGTCATCCACATACAAGACCAGAAACACAAGTGAGCTCCCACTAGCCTTTTTGTAAACACGAGGCTCTTCTTCGTTCTTGAATCCAAACCCTTTGACTACCTCATCAAATCGAAGATTCCAACTCCGAGAATCTTGCTTTAGTCCATAAATGGACTTATGTAACTTACATACTTTCCTAGCATTTTCGGGATCATCAAGACCTTCAAGTTGTGTCATGTACACATCCTCACTTAGGTTTCCTTTTAGGAAAGTCGTCTTGGCATTCATTTGCCATATCTCATAATCATAAAATGTGGCAATTGGTAGGATGATCTATATAGACTTAAGCATGACGATAGATGAAAATGTTTCATCATAATCAACATCTTGAATATTTATTTAACCTTTTTCCACCAATCGTGCTTTATAGATGTGAACATTTCTATCAATATATATCTTTTTCTTAAAAATCCATTTACACTCAATGGTCTTTACACCATCGGATGGATCAACCAAGTTATAAACTTGGTTTTCTTGCATGGACTCTAACTTGGATCCAATGGCTCCAAGTCATTTCTCAGAGTATTGTCCCATCACTGCTTCTGTGTAGGCCTTAGGATCATCATTGTCATGCTGCTAGTGGTTAGAAACATAAACCGCTCAGGCGCATGGCTTACCCTTTCTGACCGTCGTGGGGTAGGTGTCTCAACAACAGGCCCTACAACCCCTTGCATATCTTGTTATGGTTCGGTAGGATCTAGAACACTTTCCAAACGGCTCTCGAACTTATTCGAGATGCACTGTGCTCCCACTAAACCCTTTTGAGAGAAACTCTTTCTCAAGAAATACGCCATTCCGAGTGACAAACAGTTTGCCATCTTCTCTATTGTAAAAATAATATATTTTGGTTTCCTTAGGATATTCCATAAAGAAACATTTGTCAGACTTTGGTGTGAGCTTATCAGGCATCAAACGCTTGACATACACCTCACAACCACAAATATTTAGAAAATACAAACTAGGACGCCTCCTAGTCCACATCTCATATGGCGTATTCTCTACTGACTTCAATGGAACCCTATTTAATGTGAAAGCGGCAGTTTCTAAAGTGAGTCCCCCAAAAGATGGAAGATCAACATGAATCATCATTGATTGGACCATGTCCAACAAAGTACAGTTCCTTTGCTCGGACACCCCATTCCACTGAGGCGTGCTAGGTGGAGTCAGTTGTGGAACAATTCTACAATGCTTTAGATGGTCATTAAACTCATGGCTCAAATATTCACCTCCACGATCAAATCATAGAAATTTGATTATCTTGCCCATATGATTTTTTACCTCATTCTGGAACTCCTTGAACTTTTCAAATGATTCTCACTTATGCCTCAGCAAGTCAATATAATGATATCTACTCAAGTCGTTGGTAAAAGTGATAAAGTACTGAAAATCACCTCTAGTTGTATGACTTATTGGTGTATGTAAACGACCAATAACTCAAACGCCATCTCACTTTGACTAGTGAAAGATGTCTTTGTCATTTTTCCAAGTAAACAGGATTCACATATGTCATATGATTCAAAATTAAATGACTTCAAAAGTCCATTTCTATGGAGCTTCTGCATGCGCTTCTCGTTTATATGATCCAAACAACAATGACAGACATAGGTATGATTTAAATCATTGAGTCATGGTTTCTTTGTATTAATGTTATAAACATGTGACTTCTCAAGATTCAGAATGTATAATCCATTCAACAATGGACAAACACCATAAAACATACCATTCAAAATATTGAACAACACTTGTTCTTTATTTCGAATTCAAAATTGTCTTCCTCTAAACATGACAAAGATATAATGTTTCTGCTTAAGGCTGGAATAAAATAATAATTATTCAACTCCAAAACTAATATCGAGGGAAGCGACAGTGAATAGATGTCGATGGCCAACGCTGCAGCCTTTGCACCATTGCCAACGCAGACACCTAGCTCTCCTCTTGCACTTTCTTGGTCTACTTAGCCCCTGCAATGATTTGCAAGTATGAATCATTGAAATAGTATCAAATACCCATGAATCATTAGAACTAGTAGCAAGATTAATTTTAATAACATTTATACCTAAAGCGAAAATCACACTTCTCTTCTTCTTTTTCTATTCTTCCAAGTATAGTTTGCAGTTCCTCTTCCAATGGCCAGGCCGTTGGCAGTGGTGACAAACATCAAAACTAGCAGGGTCTGACTTGGACTTTCTAGACGGTTTAAACTTTGAGCTCGAGATCACATCTTGAGCCTTAGCCTTACTCTTCCTCTTTCTCTTCTTACATTCCAATTGAACCACCATCACATGGCTAGGATTCTTTATGATATTCTCCTCAATTGTTTTGAGCATCTCATGCAATTTAGTTATGGTCTTTTTCAGATTGTTCATATGAAAATTCATAATGAACTGATCAAAACTCAGTGGGAGCGACTGATCAAGAGGTGAGCCAAGCTATTCTAGGTTCTCAATGTAACCAACCATTTTGATGAGGACTCACTGGATTACCCTCTGTCAGCTTACAATTAAACAAGGCTTTTGAGACATTATATCTCTATGCCCTTGCTTGCATTCTCAAACATGCCCTTCAGCCCGCATCTCTTTTCTCATATTGCTTCTGAAGCTCAAAGGAAATACAGGCAAGTATGAGACAATTGACATCAACTGAATTAGTAGCATGCTTCTCAAAGCATGCCTTTCAGTGAGGGGAGCATCATCCTTAGGTTATTTAGGGTGGGTCTCCTTTAGAATGTAATCATTTTTCTCTTGTTTGATAACAATTCTCAAGTTATGATACGAGTCAATAAAGTTTGTTCCTTTTAATTGTTCTCTTTCAAGAATAGATCACAAATTGAAAACTAAAGTGCTCTTAACAGAAGTAGGTGTCATGATATATGAAATAATGTAAGATTTAGCACTATGCTATGTTTATCTTCTATCCAATAAAAGATGTTCCACTGTATGTAAAAATAATCACTTTCCCTATAATGACTAATAGTGGCACAATATCCATATTTAATTAACTCTTAGTGAGCTTTGGAATCACTGCTATAAGCTAATTGACATAGGTAAGCAACCCTTTGCTAATCACATCAGATGTGATTGTTGTTTGTTGGGGTAGCATTCAATGTCTGACAACCAACTCCATGCCCCAAAGCCCAAAACTGTTTTGATAGCCTTATTGAGCAAACCAATACTATGCATGTGGTTGTTTGACTTCGACCCTAACTAGTTAAGATAAAAGACAGTAGCCTTCTTTGGCAGACCCATTATCGATGATCGAGAGCCTTGGTAGGTGCAGCTATTGGAAAAGGCATCAATACTTAATTTTCTGAAGGGAAACTATTCTAGCAAGGTAATGATACCTATCGTGCATGAAACATGCAAGAATAGTATGATAGGAACATAAGTAAGCACCACAGGTAACCACATTGATTGTGACAAAGTATGGCTCCATTCGCATGGTAATCTCCATCTCCATGGTTCCCATCATTACGCTTAAGACATCCATTAAGATGTACTAGCCTATTACAAATAATAGCACCTATACTAGTTATATGAGTGGAAGCATTAGAAATTGACACACGGGTTGTACAACCATTGAACAACCTTGGGTTGTAATATTCATGACGTGCAGACTATGTTAATTACATTCATGCATCTCATGTATTTTTATAAGGCCATACCAGTCACAACATTCTCTACAAAACAAAATTAAGCCAAGAATCTACTCGTGACTGAACTGGATCAGAACTTCCGATCCAACATTGGAACTTCCGATCCAACATCAGAAATTCCGATTCAACATTGAAACTTTCAATTGAATTAAATCAAGGTCAGAACTTCCGATCTAGCATCGGAACTTCCGATCTAGCATCAGAACTTCTGATTGCAAAATTTCTCTCTATATCAAATTAAATCAAGCTCAGAACTTCTGGCCCATTAGAACTTCTGACACTTCGGAACATCCGAAAATATGACGAATAGGACAATAGATCTAATATTTTTTCACCATGTATCTCTATATGTGATTGATCCTGATCAAACACTATGCATGTTAGCTCTAATACTACTGTTGGGATATAGGAAGGCTACACTAGCCAACAATTCAGTCACGAGTAGATTGATCATGAATCGTTACCTTCAAATGCAAGACGCGCTAGTGAAGTGGAAGAAGTTGTTGAGGAAGCACGTCTTCACTTAGCCTCGCCTTGCCCCGCCCATTCACCGGTGATTGACGAAGTTCGTCGATCTCCATGTGAGGAAAATGATGAGAACCATTGTTCGAGTAGTGCCTCCACCGAGTCCACACGTACAAGGATGAGATTAATTTCACACCGGCATGCTAGCACCAATCGTGAGATTCGGGGAGAGAATCTGATCTCAACTCTTGAGATCAAGAGAGGGAGAAGAAGAAGAGGTATGGTGGCTAGGGTTTTAGCAATGAGAACAACAGCCCACAACCTCCCTCTTCCTCCCTTTATATATTCTATGGTATGGGCCTTTAATCATAATTAAAGCCCAACAGATCCAAACTATTTCGCCCCGATCGAAACTTCTGAACTGAACTCTCGGTCTCTAAATCAGAATTAATCAAAACATCCGATACTTTATCGAAACTTTCGATCATCTCAGATGTCAGAACTTTCGATTCTAAATCGGAACTTCTGATTCCAAATCGGAATTTTTGATCCACCTAGAATTTTCTTAGGCACAATTCCTTCATGGTAAAATGACAAATACATAGTAATTAAAATTGTCCAGCACCAATAGCGGATAACAGAGTAGACTACATAACATAGTATAATACAATTGCCACATAAAAACTACACTACGTGACTACTAAGTGCGGCGAGGTACTTTCCCTTCTTTGTAGCCTTCGGTACTGCTTCTTTAGCATGACGAGCCCTCTCACACTTTCTCTCTCTATTAGCCTCACACTCTTCTCTTTTCTTGTGCTTTGCATCCTCCCTCCTCTTATGTTCTTCCTCACACTCACATTTCTGCTGGTATCTCATCTCAATGAGTTCTCTGTTGAAATCCTTGTGCCTCATAAGAGAGACCCATTCCTCTGGATCCACCTCTTTATCGATCCATTCTACAGTCACATAGAGGAAGTGACGACGGTGGAGGAGTTACCTACATGCAGAAGTATTAATAGACATATTGTAAGTGATTTATTTGAGAACAATATATAACTAAAAAAAGTTATTCATATTGGTCTATTAGCATGTGGTCCACGCTTTGGCATTGGCTTTTCAGGAGTCCACAAGTATTATCCGCACTTCTAATACCTCAACACGTATGTAAGGTCATCCATACTTCTCATGAATTTACATTTGTCTCCACAAAAACACATCGGGGTTCGACACCTTCCAGCGGATGGTGACGAGGATAATAACCATGATCAGATCTATCCTTTTGCACCATCTACCATGTTATGTCAACATAAATTCAGTATGTTCAAAATATGTCTACATTTTCTCTAAACTACTCATAAATTAACTCTAGATTACTCTAAACTATCCCTAATATACTCCTAAACTGTAGAGAGACAGTAAGGGTGACTTATCTGTCGACTTTTCCACTATCACCCTTCAACCGGGTTATTCTATTCCACTTCTAGATAGAGAAAAAAACTAAAGGAGAATACTTAATAATACGACGAAACATTTATACAAAACACCTATCCCGAGCACACGCAAGGGAACCGTAGACAGGCAAGTGAAATCCAATCCACGAAATAATTTGATCCATGGACGACACCATTGTGGTAAAGGTCGTAATTCCAGAGGAATCATTACTCAATTTAGAGACTTAAGAGCAGAAGAAAATATGGGAAAATTCCACCATCTCCCCAAAAGAGATGTGGCAATCTTGAAGAGAAAATTATCTACCTTGCAAAGATATCTCGGCGGGATCAAATATATGACGGGGTTGCCTGACATTGTTATCGTCCTCGATCAGCAAAAAGAGTATATAGCTCTTCGGGAATGTGCCATTTTGGGGATTCCTACTATTTCTTTAGCCGATACAAATTGTGACCCAGATCTCGTCAATATATCGATTCTAGCCAACGATGACACTATGACTTCAATTCGATTGATTCTTAACAAATTAGTATTTGCAAGGGTTTATCAAATTCTCTATCGAGCCGTGAAAAAGATTCAACAAAAGACAGAAACAAATCCACTATTGGTTTTATTAGCGGAGAAGAAGCTGTAAATTGGGGCTTATCAGGCCCGATGTTACGAGCTTCTGGAATACAATGGGATCTTCGTAAAATTGATCCTTATGAATCTTACAATCAATTCGATTGGAAAGTCCAATGGCAAAAAGAGGGAGATTCATTAGCTCGCTATTTAGTACGAATCGGTGAAATGAGGGAATCAATCAAAATTATTCAACAGGCTGTAGAGAAAATTCCTGGGGGCCCTTATGAGAATTTAGAAGTCCGACGCTTTAAGAAAGAAAATAATTCCGAATGGAATAATTTTGAATATCGATTTATTGGTAAAAAAACCTTCGCCCAATTTTGAATTGTCAAAGCAAGAGCTTTATGTAAGAGTGGAAGCTCCAAAAGGTGAATTAGGAATTTATCTGGTAGGAGATGATAATCTTTTCCCTTGGAGATGGAAAATTCGTCCACCTGGTTTTATTAATTTGCAAATTCTTCCTCAGCTAGTCAAAAAAATGAAATTGGCTGATATCATGACGATATTAGGTAGTATAGATATCATTATGGGAGAAGTGGATCGTTGAAATGATAATAGATAGGGTAGAGGTGGAAGCCATCAATTCTTTTTCGAACTTAGAATTATTAAAAGAAGTCTATGGACTGATATGGATTCTACCCATTTTGACCCTCTTACTGGGAATCACAATAGAAGTACTCGTAATTGTGTGGTTAGAAAGAGAAATATCTGCATCGATACAACAACGTATTGGTCCTGAATATGCCGGCCCCCTGGGACTGCTTCAAGCTATAGCAGATGGAACTAAGCTACTTTTAAAAGAGGATATCTTGCCATCCCGAGGGGATATTCCCTTATTTAGCATTGGACCGTCTATAGCAGTCATATCAATTTTATTAAGTTTTTTAGTTATTCCTTTGGGATATCAGTTTGTTTTAGCCGATCTTAGTATTGGTGTCTTTTTATGGATTGCCATTTCAAGTATTGTTCCCATTGGTCTTCTTATGGCAGGATATAGTTCAAATAATAAATATTCTTTTTCAGGTGGTCTACGAGCTGCAGCTCAATCTATTAGTTATGAAATACCATTAACTTTTTGTGTGCTAGCGATATCTCTACGTGCGATTCGTTAAAATGGGGCCTTTTTCCTTTTAAATTCATTGAATATTTATCTTCCTTTTCTTATTCTATATTCGGGTTAGTAAGTTACACTAAATAGCTATATGAGTGAAACAAAACAGCTTATTAATTTGTAGTAAAAAGAAAAATCTCATTTCCTACGTACAAGAAAAAGTTGAAGTAAACATAAACAGTGTAAACTCTTTACCCCAAGGTTGAGATTTTTTGATTAGTCATCATATCTTGAAGCGGGCAAGAATAAGGGATTCCCAATACATAAAGTTGGAATCATAAGGGAATCCACCAAAAGTTAGTGAGGGATTAGGAACACTAAAGTACATAAAGGATTGGTAATGAGGGAATCTAAGGCATTAGATATTTTTCCTCATAAAAGGAATCATAATAAGGACTTGAAATTGGTGGAAATGAGCAAGTAGTACTTTCTTTCGGATTCCGATCCAGAGTATGTTCCCATTCACTTGTTAAAGAAATGGCTATCAAGAACGAATTAACCCTTTATTCCTTTTTTTATTTTTAAATACCCCCCAGGGAAAGAAGAATAGGACAAAAGATATGGAATGCAATACAAAAAAAAGATCTTTATTTATTCTTTCTGTCGTTTATCCATATTCATACAGAATTCTTCATGAACTAATGCCCAATTCTTTTCATTTATTAATTGCTATAACGATTGTTTTATTCCAAGATTAAGTTATTACTGAACAAGGTAAAAATACCATTATGTTATAAAGGATGAGATCAATTCGGAAGCGTTTTTTATTATTCTAGCAGACGGAATTTCTTTGGTCTAATTTAGGACGTTGAAATCTATTTTATCTTAGATAATTCTAGCTACGCCCAAGGGGATAATAATGATTACGGCCACCGTTCATCGCGGCTTCAGTCGCCGGCTTCCCTGTCATCAGTTCACCAACTTCCTTGACCTTCCGGCACTGAGCAGGCGTCAGCCCCCATACATGGTCTTACGACTTTGCGGAGACCTGTGTTTTTGGTAAACAGTCGCTCGGGCCTGGTCACTGCGACCCCCTTTTGCGAGGGGGCACCCCTTTGTAGGACCGAAAGTAGCGACCAGAGGGGGGGTGAATGGGCGCCTTAAAAATTCTTCCGAATCAATGGCCTGCTCCCAATACCCAACGCACCTCAAAGACTAAGCAGCAAAGAACGAACAGATAGCCTAAGTCTAAAGGTATCAATCTAGAAGCAACTGATGTTTAAAACAGAGAAATACCAATACAGTGCTAATAGATAGATAGACAGTGTACAAAAGACAAGGCAAGATAAACTTCTCAGTATAAATGCACAAAGAGTGAAATGAGAAGTTACCGTTCAAAATCTGTCTCCTGTTCGAAACTTGTCGAAGCCTGCTTCGCTGGTCGAAGCCTACTTCGCAGTGTCGAAGCCTGCTTCGCTGGTCGAAGTTTGGTTCGGAGGTCGAGGTCTGCTTCGAATGACGAAGCCTGCCGAGGAGGTTTAGTCTAACCTAGTTCGAGGTGGCAAAAGACCGAAGATGCTTCGAAGCTAAGTACGGAAGTATCGAAGCTAGCTTCGAACCAAGTGCTTCGAAGCCTATCCTTCGAACAGAATGCTTCGAACACAACGCACAGACAAAACAACCTTCGAAAAGCGAAGCGAAGGCTGACACGCGACAGAGAAACCAAAACGAAGCCTACCCTTTACCTTCGAACAAACACACCAAGGACCTTCGAAGAAGATGGATGCAAACACTGAGCGAAGTCTAACAGAAAGACAAGCTTCGAAGCCAACTTCGAAACCTGTCGAAGTATGGACTTCGACGAGCTCAAGTCGGAGTACCTTCGCACAGACGTTCGAAGTATGATACGCTAACAGTTCAAAAAGTACTTTGAATCTTAGCAACTCAGTACACAAAATGAAGTTCGAAGTTCAAGCGAAGCCCTCGAGGATGTCAGATCGAAGCCTGCCTCACAGAGCTGAGGGGCTTCGAACAGAGAAGGGGCTTCGTCAGAGAACAGCCAGAAAAGGGACTTTAGTCCTGTCAACTCGATCAAAAAGCTGTGTAGTAAAAGTAAGGCTAGAGTACTAGTGTACTGTTGCTACAGTGTAGTAGTACTACTTGCAAGAGTGTGCAAGAACTAGTACTCATGGAAGAACACAAACGACGCAACAGAGAAGCTTCTGTTCCCAAATAAATTCAGGTTGCGCATGTAGACCGAAGCATTTACTCCAAAAAAACAAACACTGCACTTCCAATGAAATCAACAGGGAATAAAGATTCACAGCAACATGAAGAACAACAAAGATGCAGTAATGGAAATGGCTTGAGAAGAAGCCTGGCGGCGCACAGCAGGAGAGAGAAAGTGCAAGAGACAAAATGACCCAAAGGAGTAGTATTGATTTCAGCCAAAAGGGTAGTCCAACCCTAGGGATTGGGGCCCTATTTATAGGTTGCCCAATGGCCTAGAATATTCCACCAGCCCCTTAGGGTTTTTATAGACACTAAAATAAAGGAAAAGACTAAACTGCCCTTAGGATTTTTTACAGACTTGACTGACTGACTGTGGGCCTAGAGATACAGATGACTTATCCGGAAGCTAAGCTTTCGTAGCGACTACGGCTTCTCTTCTGAACAGTCGGATACAAGATCGACGGTTGTCAGTTTTGCGCAGAAACTGACAAAGCCTCTACCAACTTTGCACCAGGTACCCGGATTGGGCCGGCCCGACTCCGCAGCTCTCTCAGCCCGGCAATCGCTCACCGCCCGTGTACCTGAGTCAATCTTGGTCAACAGCCCAGTGGGTCTTCTACTGCTTCTGGCCCATGTACCCGGATTGGGCCAGCCCGACTTCGCAGCCTCCTCTGCCCGACAATCTCTTGCTGCCCGTGTACCTGAGTCACACGCGGCCCATGAAACAACAGATCTTCACTCTTCTCAGTTCTCTTTGACTATCGTTGACAATGACTCATCACTTCTGGAGCCATGAGGCCCACGCTATTCAGCATGGCTCCTCAATCTCCCCCTTGATGAGTGCATTGTCAACACTCCTCTTTTTCAGCTCTTCAGCACCTGCGAACAAATGTGGAAACACGAAAACAAAGCACAAGAAAAACAAAGAAGAAGAAAATAAGGTAAAAGTTTAACCCCAATGACCAAAAGCCAAACAAAAGCAAGAAGCAGTCATTATGGTTAACCAAAGGTAAAAGCTCAAAACGAGTGCAATCTCAGAAATAGTAACAACGATATCAAAGAGAGTAAGCGAGACAAAAAAACTCCCCCTTAAACTCTTATCCCAAAATTTCTCCCCGTTGTTGACAAGTGAACTCATCAAGCACTCGAAAAAGAGACACAGACTCCCCCTGAAATGTAACTCCCCCTCAAAATATGCAGTGAATTTAACTGGAGTGCATGTGGAGTGTAGAAAGCATGCTTCTTAGATATGGTTGACTGCAATTACAACATCTAACAAGTATAGCAAAAGACATACTGTCTAAGACACATGGCATGATCAGTGCAACAGATGATATCTAAAGAAAGTCATGAGCACGCATTTTTCAGTTTTTGCAAAATAAAAGCATCACCATAATTTCCAGTTAACAGGCAAGGTAAAACATGAGATGCAAAGGCTAACTGATATCTACCAAGATAAGCATTGTCCAAAACAAGGTGCTTCAGCAAACTTGTGATCATTTCAATTTTCAGGTTTTTTTTCTTTTTCATTTTTGCCAGGGGTTATTTGCATGTCAAACCTTATGCTGACCGACCAAGTCAAGCCTAGGCCAGAACTGGACCATCAGAAGCTTAAGACATTGGTCTTGGCATACATTATACTGTCCTAGTTCATACCAAAGTGCTATGGTACACAGTCTAGAACAATGCAATGCGACAAAGCAAACCCACCTGGATCTTTTCAAGTTATGCATAAAAGACATGGAATTTTCATTTTTTTCTTGATTTTTCATCATTTTTACGGCACATTTCCATGTTTTAAAGCAGAAAGATGTCCAAGTTGCTTGTTTGCATCTAAGTCAGGAACTAGCTACAAGGCATGTAACAGATAGCAAGAACATTCAGCCTACGCATGCTAGTTACCAGAAGCAATGGTGATCATTTTTCAAGTTTAAAGCATAAAAAGCCATGCATATGACAGATATCAGACATATCAAGTGAACTGAAGCAAAACATGATCATCGACGAGTAATCAAAAGCATGTACCAGCTAGAATAAGTAAAGCAGTTCAATCATATAACAAAAGCAGCTCTAAAGTGTGATATGTGAATATGCAAGATATGAACACACACAAAAAGACTCAAGAAAAAAGTAAAGAAGAAAGAAAGCTAATCGCAAAATATCCTAGAAAGGATACACAACACCCAAATCCCCTCGTAAACGCTCAAAGGTAGACTGATCTAGGGGTTTGGTGAAAATGTCAGCCAACTGATGATGGGTATCAACATGAACAAGGTCAATGACACCTTTCTCATATTGATCCCGCAGAAAATGAAAGCGCACATCAATGTGTTTGGTTTTTGAATAGAGACAAAGGTTTTTCCCTACACTAATTGCACTGGTGCTGTCGCAAAACAATGGAACTCTGGTAGGAAAGAACAACCCAAAATCTCGCAGAGTGGAAATCATCCAAACCAACTGTGAGCAGCAGCTAGCAGCAGCTACATACTCAGCCTCAGTGGTCGAAAGAGCAACTCCAGATTGCTTTCGAGAAGACCAAGAGACAAGAGACGAACCAAGAAACTGGCAAGTACCGGAAGTCGACTTGCGATCCAACCAGCACCCACCAAAGTCAGCGTCCGAAAAGCCAGATAAATCAAGAGATGATGATGCTGAATAGTAAAGACCAAGATCGGGCACATAAGTGAGATACCTGAAGATGCGCTTGACAGCCTGCCGATGAGACGCGCGTGGTGAAGACTGGAAATGCGCGCAAAGTCCCACGGCGAACTGTATGTCCGGTCTTGTTGCCGTCAAGTACAGCAGCGAACCGATCATCCCTCGAAACTCCCTTTCATTGACCTTGACGCCGCTCTCATCCTTGTCCAGACCCCCAGATGTGACCATCGGGGTCATCTGCGGCTTCAACTCACCACCAAAGTCAAATTTTTTCAACATGTCACGAGTATACTTACCTTGGTGGATGAAGGTGTCGTCCTTGGTCTGTTTGATCTGGATCCCTAAGAAATACTTGAGCTCACCCATGAGGCTCATCTCAAAATCACTGTGCATCTGCTCAGAGAACTTGGACACAAGAGAATCAGTAGTACCGCCAAAAATAATATCATCCACGTAAATCTGAGCGACTAAGAAGTCTGAAGCAACTCTGAGCAGAAAGAGAGTCTTATCCACAGAACCCATCACAAAGCCCTTCCCCAACAAAAATTGCTTCAACCGGTATAAAGCCTTTTGCAACTTAAAAACATGTCGAGGAAACTTAGGGTTCTCAAAACCAGGGGGCTGCCTAACATAAACTTCCTCCTCTATGAACCCGTTCAGAAAAGCACTCTTAACGTCCATTTGAAAAAGCTTAAAACCCTTCGAAGCGGCAAAAGCTAAGAGAATGTGAATGGACTCAAGACGGGCAACAGGGGCGAAAGTTTCTTCAAAATCAATACCCTCTTTCTGGCAAAAACTCTGGGCAACTAGTCGAGCTTTGTTGCGCACCACAACCCCATCTTCACCTTGTTTGTTCTTGAACACCCACTTGGTGCCTATGGGGTTGCATCTTGGTGGCAGCTCAACTAGTGTCCAAACCCGATTACGGACAAAATTCTCAAGCTCTTCTTGCATAGCATTAATCCAATTTGAATCAGAAAGAGCATGAGAAACATCTCTGGGCTCAAAAGAAGCAACAAAAGCAGATTCAGCAAACACAGCAAGAGAGGTAGAAGAACGCAAAGTTCTCTCAGTCAAATCACTGATGATGAGCTCTGAGGGGTGATCACGCTGAACTGCTCGGGTTCCCTGGTGATCTGAAGTCACCTCACCGGAGTCAGCAGCTGGCACCTCTGGACTCGACTGAGGGGGCTCGATCGTAGTGGAAGAAGTGATCAGAGGTCCACCCTCATCCTTAGTCGAAGTCTCAGAAGGTGTGGGCTCTGCAGGGGGTGCAGAAGGCCCACCCTCATCAGCAGCTGGAGTATCCTCATCTTCCTCGAAGATGGACTCTCCGAGCTCATCATTACCAGAAGGCTCAAAAGAAGGAGTCAAAGAAGGCAAGGACTCATCAAATGAAACTTCGCAAGTCTCGACAAGCTGCTGGGTTTCGAGTTTCCAAACACGGAAACCTCGAGAATGCAATGCATAACCAAGAAAAACACCATCCCAGCAACGAGACTCAAACTTGTCCAAATGCCCTCCCTTCTTGAGCACAAAGCACTTGCAGCCAAATGCTCGCAAGTGGCTCACCTTGGGCTATCTGCCAAACCGCAGTTCATATGATGTCTTACCAAGGTAAGCTCTAAGAAAAATGTGGTTGGCCAGATAGCAAGCCATGTTCATGGCTTCAGCCCAAAAGTGCCTAGGAGTCCTATGCTCATCGAGCATCGTCCTGGCCATCTCGACTAGCGTGCGGTTCTTTCGTTCCACAACGCTGTTCTGTGGGGGAGTATAAGGAGTGGAAAACTGATGGTCCAGACCCTGATCACTACAGAAGCCGACGAACTGAGAGTTCTTGAACTCAGAGCCATTGTCGGAGCGAATTGCTCGCATCCGACCATTGTTCTCATTTTTCAGCTTCAAAATCAGGTCATGAACAAACTGAAAAGTTTCATCCTTAGACTCCAAAAAGAAAACCCACGAGAATCGAGAGAAGTCATCAACAATGACAAGCACGTACCACTTCCCACCGACTGAGCGTACCCGAGCTGGACCGACAGTGTCCAAGTGTAAAAGCTCGCCCGGATACGAAGTCATCACCTGAGTCACAGGTGAGTGAGAAGCGGCAACCATCTTCCCATGACGACAGGGATGACAAACTAGATCTTTCTCCATTTTAAGCTTGGGCAATCCTCAGATGAGGTCCATAGAGCTTAACCTGACTAGCAGATCAAAACTCAAATGGCCTAACCTCCTATGCCACTTCCAGAGCTCAGAAGAAGATCCAGCTATCAAACAACGAGAAGGGCCAAAAGAACTAGAGAAGTCAATTCGAAAAACTTTACCAAATGGTAAAATCTGGCAAATCAAAGATCCTCTAGAATCAATCACAGAAGAGTTTCCCTTCTTAAAACGCACCTCCAAACCATCCTCAAGAAGTTGCGAAACATAAATCAAATTGAAGTTCAAGTTTCTAACCAAAGCAACATTCTTCAAAGAGAAATGATCTGAAATGTGAATAGAGCCTATGCCACTTACCTTCCCTTGACCACTATTCCCAAAAGTGATGTACTCTTTGGAGCTCATGGGAGTGAGACTGGAGAACCATCTGCGATGTCCCATCATGTGGCGAGAACACCCTGAGTCCATGATCCAAACGTCCTCCAGTCCCCGATCCTGCACAATCAGCGGCTGAAAGTGGGAGCACATGGTCCGGCACCAGGTTTAGCAAACGAGCTAAACCAGTGTCAAGCCATCTGCTCAAAAGACGGAAAGCAGAAATCATCAGAAAAGTTTGGACCAAAACGTGGCTCAAAGCGTGGTCCTTAGTTCTGCCTAAAACTTCGGCTACGAGGTCCAGGACCGTAGCCAAAACGGCCTGGAGCTCTGCCGGAACGGACACCACCAACTGGAGCACGGGCAAGAAAGCCGTCTCCTCTACCACCACCTACACGACGCGGCCTGGCCTCCAGCCTCTCCCCACGTCGAGGAACACGCAGTCTACCACCCTGCTGGTAGAACTGCTCCTGACCACCACGAGCTCTCTCTGCTCTCTCAACCCGCTTCCTCCTGAAGCAAAACTCCACAAGATGCCCGTTTCTCTGACAATACTCACAATGATAGGTGGGCTTCTTGGGATGTGGTTGAAGCTTGGGATTTTTGGGCTTAGTGGTGATTGGTGTTGTCTTCTTGGGTTGAGAGGGTCCAGGAAGAGAGTCAAGAGAAGTGTGGAGGTGTTTGGGCTTTGGAACCCAGATAGGCTTCTTGGGTGGAGCTTTGGGTGGCTCATGGATCACTCCATCCTTGGGCTGACAAGCTTGGGAAGACTCAGTGGAGTGAGTCTTAGGATACCTCTGCTCTGGAGTCATTTTACTCCACTCCACTGCCCGGCTAATGGCACTCTCAAAGTCAGCCTTGGTGTAGGTGTAACCTATTCCAAACCCATCATGCCTCTTGAACTGCTGGATCATCATGCCGAGCTGAGGCTCTCTGGCACTGATCCAACTCAGGATAGAACGGAGGTAAAAGTTCTCATTCTGAGAATCTGCTAGCTCCTCTCTCAAGGAAGCTAGTACCTCCACCTGAGACAAGCAGGTCTCACACTCGCTATCTACTTGAACAGGCTTCTCGGCTTTCAGCTTAATCAATTCCATTCTAAAAGACATGCAGTTCTCACAGACAGTGGGTGGAACTGACAGTGTCTCATGCTCTAGCCTAGTCTGTGCTAGCTCAGCTCTCACTCTCTCCAAATCACCTAAATGCTCATCGCCCTTGGCTTTCAGATCAGCTAAGGCAGCTAGATGAGATGGGCAATCAGCATAGGGTGTGACGACAGTGGCTTGAGCATCTTTCAGCTCCAACTGAGCGCTTTCAAGCTCAGTGGCCAAAGCGTCCCTCTCATCAACCCTTTCTGTGTACCTGGACTTCAGAGTCGACAGGTCACATAGAAGCTCCTCACACTTCGGGCACTCACTGCTATCACCCAAGCAAGGGGAAGAAGATAGACTCTCAATTCTGCCGTTGGCCACGACAAGCTCACTCTCTAACTCGTCTATCCTCTTCTTAGCCCCCCTAAGCAGTTTTTCCCGATATTTCAACTCCTGACGATTGCTCTCAAGTAAATCAACGATTTCACGCTCATAGGATGATACCTTTTCAATGTCGTCGTCGTCGGAGTCATCGGAGGAGCTCTTTTCTTCCTTATCCCCAAGAGCCATTGAACAGAAGTTCTTGCGGGATCTTCGGCACTGGTGTGAGTGGCTCTTTGGGTTGTCTCCAAAGGCCATGAAGCAGAGGCCTGCCGGATCATCCTTGTCCTTCCCCTTCCTGATGGCGATCTCCTCATCGCTTGAGCTCAATGAAGAGGAAGAAGACGTGGACCGCTTGGAGTAGCTCTTCTCCATTTCGGCAAAGAAGGCCTTGTCGCGCTTCTTGTTCTCTCGCCGGTAGTCCTTCAGGGCCTTCTTGAAGAATCTGGTCTTCGGCTTGCCCTTGTTGAAGGAAGAGCTGTCGTGCTTGCCGGAGTCATGGAAGCCACCACCGGTGCCCTTCTTGTGTCCATTATGCTTGGGGCAGTCGGCGATGAAGTGTCCTAGATCACCACACTCAAAGCACCCGGATTTTGTGTCGTGTCTCTTAAACATTCTTTTGTCATAAACACGACGCACCCGGTTGTTAAAAAGACACAAATCATCATCTCCCAACAACTCAAGTTGGTCCTTAGTGATAGACATCAAAGAGAACCCAGCACAGCTCACAGAAGAAGGATCAACAGAAGGTGTAGCAAGGGCCAGAGATTTTGATCCAGAAACAGTGAGATTTGATCTCAGCTGGAGATCAACCTCAGTAGCCTTCAGCTTGCTAAACAACTCAGAAATGGTCAAGGTATCATAAGAAGTACTCTCAATGATAGAAGATACCTTAATCTCCCAAATCTTTGGGTCCAAGGTATGGAGAACCTTGAGCGCCTGCTCATGATCTGAGACTAACTGAGCACCCTCAGTCTTGTTGTCCCGAAGCTTGTTTATGATCGACTGAAAACGACCAAACAAAGCCTCAACAGATTCACCCGGCTTCTGTGTGAAATTCTCATATTCACGCCGGTAGGTCTGATAGAGCCGAGCCTTGACCTGTGCTGTTCCCTCATGGTGTGCCTTGAGGGTAGCCCAGATCTCTCTCGCAGAGGAGAGATGGCTCACATGCTCAAACTCAGTGGGACCTAAACCAGAGAAAAGAATGTTCACAGCCTTACTGTTGCTCAGATGCTGAGCAATGATACCAGCAGTACCATGCTCAGCGATTGGCAATATGACAAACGTGGTGTGAACACAAATGTCCCAAATGTCCGAACCCTGGCTCATGAGATAGGCTCGCATGCGAGTCTTCCAATAGTTATAGCCATAGGCTTCCAAGGACGGGACCTTGCCAGGAGACGTCATGGTCACTACTGGGGTTTAGAACCGGTTAAGGTATGGAAAAACCCTAACCTCGCTTTGATACCACTTGTAGGACCGAAAGTAGCGACCAGAGGGGGGGTGAATGGGCACCTTAAAAATTCTTTCGAATCAATGGCCTGCTCCCAATACCCAACGCACCTCAAAGACTAAGCAGCAAAGAACGAACAGATAGCCTAAGTCTAAAGGTATCAATCTAGAAGCAACTGATGTTTAAAACAGAGAAATACCAATACAGTTGTTGGCGTAAAAGATTACGCTAACAGGTTTCTGTAGAAAAGAAACTAACAAACGAAGTGTTTGTGAAGCAAACTGTTCTAAGCCTCCGAAAGGATAATAGCTTAGAATAGTTCGAAAGTGTGTATTGAATAACTTGTATTCGGTCCTTATTACAGGGTGAAATGGGGGGTATTTATAAGCCCAAACATTAAGGAAAAGACATATTTACCCCTCTATTACAACCGTCATAGTGGAAACTATTCGGTTCCCTTAATAGGGCTAAAATGGTAAAAGACTAATCTAATGAGAAAGAAGATAAGTCTTCCATCTTAGCTGGCAGAAAAGATCTTGGAGGGCTTTAGTTCGAAGATGTACTCCGAACCAATGCCTATCTTCGTACTTCGAACTTGATTCCGGGTATCTTCGAAGATGATCTTCGGGGAACCTTCGAACCAGCTGACTGCCTTTATGTCGCTTCGGCAATAACCCCGAAGATGAGATATTTTCCCCCAACAGTAGCCCCTCGAATATGCTTCTCCGTTTGACCTGTAACGTTAGGAGAGCAGTATACGGAAGGAAAAGATAACCAAACATAGGGGTTATTGGTTTTTATTTTATCTCCGAAATGCACGAAGATATGAACTTCGAATCAGTCTTAAGGTAATTACTTTTCAAACTATCTTAGAACCGATTCAAGAAGTTCGAAAGTCTTTTGGACTTAGAGAAAATAGCCGTTAAGTTTCTGTTTCCAACGAAAACTGTAGCAGGCGTTAATTTCGTAAAAGAAGTAACGGCAGGAATGCGAAACGACATGGATTAACGGTAAGAAAGTGAAGTCTAGGCTATAAATAGAGGGCCTAGAAGTTACCCGGTTACCTTTTCACCGCATTCTAGCAACCAAAAACTTTTTAGCCCTTTGAGTTCTTGAGCCCTAGCTTCCATTTCTTCAGAGCAATCCGGCGATCGCGATGGTGAAGACTAAGGGATCTGCACCTCCGTCGGCCTTGGCTCGGCAGCAGGCGGCCGCAGCAGCAGTGGCGGCAGCGTTGGCGGCGGCACCTCCGATGCCGGCGACGACATCCATGGCGGCAGGGGGGAGAAATCCCCAAATCACCGATGACCAAGGTCTGTGCCCGCCATCGACCAAGTATTTGGATCAATCTTTTGAGTTGGGGCCTTCTACCTGCAAGAGAGAGTCTTTGGCAATCACAGCAGGGGGAAAAATTAGTAATTGAGTTATGATTCGGAAGTCGGGCAAAGAATCGATTCCATCACCAAGACCCAGAGAAGTAGTAGTATTCGAAGCTTTCTTCGAAGCTGGCTTGGGCCTTTCTGCTGTGGACTTCCTGGCGGAGGTATTGGATCTGTTTCATGTAACCCTCCCCCAATTATCTCCGAATGCAGTAGCTAGGTTAGCTATCTTCGAATGGGCGCTGAGAGCCGAAGGTTGTGAGGGGAGGGCAGAAATCTTCGCTGCACTTCATAGAGCAACTTGCCAGCCGAAGACCTTCGTAGGCTCCGGAGGTGAAAAAGTGGTAGTATCCTTCGGCTCTATTAACTTTAGGCTTCGGGACGAATATGCCCTTCAGTTTCCTGCCAAGGCCATCAATGCTAGATGGTACACTGATTGGGTCCTGAGGTGGTTCTATGCCGAAGTTGGAGCGAGCAGTCCTCTGGCTGGGCCCCTCAAAGAAATTCAATTCCGGAAAGAAGCCTTAGTGCAGCCTGACGAAGGCCAGCTCGAAGCTCGCCTTAACCTGCTTCAGAAAATTAGTCGAAGGTTAAGCATGCGGGACTTAGCCGAAGAATTCCTCGGACTGCAAATTCCTCCGCTGATGGCCAACTGGCCTATCGTCTTCGAGGATGACTCGGAAGGCGGTCTTCGCAAGATCAACTTTACTTCGAGCCCTGCAGGTAACTTCGAAACCAACATGCATTGTACATATTTACTTCGAAGAAAGACTAACTTGAATTATTTTTTAGCTTCTTCAGCCCCTATTACTTCAGAGCAAATTGTAAGGGCTTCGGAGAAGATTTTGGGTGCCCCAACTCTGACTGAAAAAGAATGGCGAATTAAATTGGTCGGGAGTTGGGAAAGGTTTAACAGAGTATGGGGAATGTTGGAGTTGACTCCACCCCCTCTGATGGACTGGGTGCCTCTGGAGAAAGGACCCAAGAAAAGAATGGCTGAAGCCGGAGCTTCGAGCTCCGCAAGGACTCCGGTGAAGAAGGTGGCTCGGAAGCCAAAAAATCTCGCACCTTCGAATCCTGCGCCTTCGAGCTCAAGAACCTCAATCTCTGGTTCTAAAGAAGATGAAGGTATATTATTAGTGAGATTGATTGATGAAGATGCAGCTCAATGAAATATTCGCATTGAAGATACTGCAGGTATACCGGAGCCCCAAGCTAACATTGAAGAAGTAAGAGCTCCGGATACTCAAGAGGAGCAAATCGAAGCCCCTATGGGTGAAGATGAAGTCGAAGTTCCTGCAACTTCAGTTGTGGAGGAAGGGAGGACTGCTCACGGAGATACTCCGACAGCAGAAAATTTAACTGTGGATTCAGATGATGACTTCACCTTCGATCCTCCGAGCAGTCCAGTGCTCGATCTCCCGCAGAATGTCGAAGGTAAATTTCGCATAATTCTTTATTATTTTCTGCAAAATTATACAATGTATAATATTTTTGTTTTTGCAGAGCCTCCTGCTGTAGAAGTACATCACGAAGACATAATTCAAAGGCCTTCGACAACTTCGGAGCCGCACCCGGAGGTCACTCAACAGGGGCCTGGAAGGGGTAAAAGACACATAGAGCCTCTCCCTACTCAAGGATCAACTTCATCTGAGTCAACAGATGAAAGTGAATCAACTGAGGGGGGGCCATCTTCGGAAGTTCCAAGGACCTCAGGAGAACGCTCCGGAGCTTCGCCAAGTAGGGAAGACCAAGAGGCTTCGGCTCTGCTCCCTCTTTTAACTCCTTTTTTGGAGCAAAGAAAAGGGCTTCGGACTTTGCTCAAACCTTTAGGTCGAGTGAGTCGGGAAGTTGGGGAGACAGAGCTGGTAGCAAAATTAAGCAGGGCGAAGAATTCGGAGCTCAATGTTGCTTTGGAACGAGAAGCCTACCAAGTACGGAGCACCTTCGAATCAATATCTTTTAGCGAATTATATTGGGTTCGAAGTACATCTTCGAACCAGCAGCAAATTATAAATGAATAATTTCTTACTTCAGTTTTTTCTCTTCTTAGCAAGCGGTCTTGGAACGCGCTGCAGCTTTATCGAACGAAAATGAAATTGCTCAGCTTCGGGAAGAAAATGAAGCTCTTAAACGCAACTTATCTTTCTCCGAAGCTAGAGTACTTCAGATGGATAATGTGATTTCAGCGGAGCGTAGGGCCAGACAGGGCTTGGAGGCTGTTAATAAAGAGTTCGAAGCAGAAAGAATTGTGCTTCGGGCTGAAATTGAAAAGATGCGGTTGGAGCATGCTAGTGCTGGGTCCGAACTTGTAAGGCTCCAAGAGGAAACTAGCCAACTCCTAAACCAGAAGAAAGATCTAATTACGGAGAATGCTAGGATTTCCAGAGTTTTGGCAGAAACGACTTCGAGCAAGGATGCACTGATTGAAGAAAAGTTCAAGTCGGAGAAGGTGGCTACGGAGGTCATCGAACAGATGCTAGGTGTTTTGGAGTACTTCGGTACTACTGGATCACTTCCTTCGGATGACAATGTGACTCTGCTGCGCCGGTTAAAGAGGATCCAAGGAGCAGCGAAGCAAATGAAGACGGCAGGCATGCGTTATGGAGAACTCTCCGGACAAGTGTCTGCCCTCGGATTACTTCGTTACTACGAGGATTTGGGCCGAACAATCACTCCGAGCGCAGAGGGCTCCATTACCTTCGACGACGAACGGCTTTTGAATCCTTCCGAAGGCGTGACTGCCGCTTGGCGAGCCTTTCAAACCTCATGGAGAGCCGAAGGTCGTTCTGCGATCAAGGCTTGGATCGATGAAGGCCAACGCCAGAAGCAAGTTCGGAGCCAAGCTTCGAGCAGTCAGCCTCCTCCGAACCCGCAGGTTTAGGAATTATTTAGGATTTTTTGATTATGTAAAGCTCATGCTTGTAAACATTTATCAATGAAAGTCTTGTTTGTCATATTTTTAGGCTTTGCCTCTTATGGAAGATATCGAAGTGTTAGAGCTTAACAACGAACTTCGCTCATTGTGGAACACCTTCGAACTTCTAAAGAGTTATAAGCGTCCTCGATTTCTTATTCCTCGAGATGACTCCGACGTAATTGCGCCCGAAGTAATCAAAGACGTATTGTCTTATATTAAAGAAGAAGATAAAGAAGTTGACGCAAACACCTCGTCTTCTGAAGACACTAATTGGTCTGAAGACGAAGGTGAAGCTCGAAATAAAAGATCTGAAGATCTTAGAAGCTGGGAAAGAAGCCCCGAGCGACTTCGAACTTGGGCCGAGCTTCAACAAGAGCAGAAGGATTTTAGAGCTTCGAAGGGGAGGAAGAGAGTTAAACGTAAAGTTCTTAGAACTTCTGATGTTGGAACTAGTCGTTCCACCCCTAGCTCTCGGGACCGAAGAGGTCTCCGATTCCTTCTTGGTATAGATACCAATTTTTCATAGTGTAATCTGTAAACACATTTATTTCAATAATGAATGCCGATTTAAAATTGTCTCCATATTTACCGGCCCCTCTTTGGGTATAAGCAACTTCGAAATGTATTCAAAGATGGTTATGCGCAAAGAAAAAACTTCGGAGTACAATTTTTTGGGGGTTCGGAGCCCCTCTGTCATTTAAAGATCTTTTGAAATCTTATGAAATGTCTTCGACTTTTTGCAGTCGGAAGAATGGTAGCTTAGTACCTTTGTTTTATGAAAGAAATCACTTGAGATAACTTTCGGGACACTTTAGTGTCTTAAAAAATTTGTCACTTTGGACTATGTTAACAGACATTCGAAGCTCATGGCTCAAATGCTGTTTTGCTTTAGCCACCTTCGGCTTGTCTTTGCGATCTCTGACGAACCAATGGTTCGGAGTTTGCAATGGTCTCTTTGGACTCTTTTTACGGATGTCTACCAGCCAATGGCTTGGACTCCGTATAATTTAGCCACCTTCGGCTGTTTTTGCAGAAGTCTACCAGCCAATGGCTTGGACTTCGCAGATTTTGGCCACCTTCGGCTCTTTTTACGGAAGTCTGCAAGCTGCAGCTTGGACTCCGTAGATTTTGGCCACCTTCGGCTCTTTTTACGGAAGTCTACCAGCCAATGGCTTGGACTCCGTAGAGTGTGGTTTTGGGCTCTTTTACGGATGCCTACAAGCCAGTGGCCTGGGCTCCGGATTATGTCAGCCCCCACGTCGGAGGCTTCGAACTTTATGGGTTCGAAGTCCGAAAATACAACCCAGCTTAATGACACTTCCCTCTCGGTCGACCCCGCGGTTCCAGTGCGTCCACTCGGAAGCTGGAAGTCTATGAGGGGAAGGCAACTATCAGGGTCATATGCTTTATTAATTTAGAGGTGATTACAAGCGAATTACAAGGAGCCCTTATGCGAAGTATCGCTTTAGGTGCTCCGCATGCCAAGTATGTGCTAACTCTTCAACTTCTAAATTAGCTAATTTAAATGAACCAGGGCGCCCTGAGCGGACAATTAGATATGGACCTTCCCATTTATTGCCTAACTTCCCTGGTGCTATAATGCTTCGTAGAACAAGATGACCCGGCCTTAACTCGTTGAGCTTAACCTTCGGGTCATACCAAGTCTTCGTCTGCTGATGATACTTTGATAAATTAGCTACAGCTCGAAGTCTTGTTTCTTCTGACAAATCTAACGAAGCTTGTCTTTCTTCTTCGATGTCCGGTTCGGTGCTGCGAAATGATCCCCCTTTGAGCTCCGTTGGAGTCATAGCTTCATCTCCGAATAGTAGTCTGAACGGAGTAAAACCTGTGGACCTTGTTTGCGTAGTCCGAATGGACCACAGAATCTTCGGAAGCTCTTCGATCCACAGTCCCTTTGCTAATCCTACTATTCTTCGATTTAGCCCTGATAAAATATTTCCATTGGCTCGTTCTACGGCTCCATTTGACTGAGGATGCCTCACTGCAGCAAAACATAGCTGAATGCCTAGGTCTTCGCAAAACTTCCTGAAGGGTTCTGCGTCGAACTGTGTTCCATTATCAACTGTGAGGTATCTAGGCACTCCGAACCGACAAATAATGTTCTTCCAGAAGAATTTCTGCACATTGTTCGAAGTGATAGCTGTTAAGGGTTCTGCTTCCACCCACTTAGAAAAATATTCAATAGCTACCACTGCGAACTTCAGATTTCCCTTTGCTACTGGAAAGGGACCAATTAGATCCATACCCCATCTGGCCATGGGCCATACTGGAGCAATGACTTGAAGAGCTGTTGGTGGGCGATGGCTCCATCGACCCATCCACTGGCATCCTTGACAAGTGCGGACCAAGCTCTCCGCATCAGCTGTTATTGTGGGCCAATAAAGCCCCTGGCGAAGTGTTTTTCCTGCCAGAGCTCTAGGGGCTAAATGGCTTCCACAGAGGCCTTCGTGAATTTCTCGAAGAATTTCTTGGCCTTCGGCTTGAGATATACATCGGAGTAGAGGGGAACATACTCCAGCCTTGTATAATATACCGTTGATTAACTGATAGTTTCTTGCTCTGAGCTTTAATCTTGACAACTGGGGCTCTTCGGGCAAATTTGTTCCTCCTTGCAAGAGTTCTATGATCGAATCTTTCCAATCTGCACTAGGAATGCAAAGAATCTCCGCAGAGGCAATTTGTGGCACCGAAGGTATATTGAGCTCCTCATAGAAAGCTTCTTCAGGCACATCCACAGCTCCGGCTGCAGCCTTCGCTAAAATGTCCGCTTGCACGTTTTCAGCTCTTGGTATACTCCGAATGGAAATACCCTTGAAGTGTGCTTCGATTTTGCGGATTTCTTCTAAGTACTTTGCAAGCTGTGGATGTCGAACTTGAAAACTTTTGTCTACGTGCCCTGCTACTATCTGAGAATCTGTCTTTATAATTATTCTTGTAGCCCCTAGAGCACGTGCTTTCCGGAGTCCCAATAAAATCCCTTCGTACTCCGCTATATTATTGGTAGACTTAAAGTTGAGTCTTGCGGAGTACATTGCTCTTTGCCCTGACGGTGAAATCAACACTGCCCCAATGCCTGCTCCGGATGCTTGGAAAGCCCCATCGGAGTAAACAGTCCAAACTCCGTCATTTGATTTCTCCGGAGTCAAATTCGCAGGTGGAGTCCACTCTGCTACGAAGTCTGCTAGGACTTGGGATTTGATAGCTGTCCTTGCCAAGAAAGATATGCCGAAGGGTGCTAGCTCGACTGCCCACTTTCCAATCCTTCCAGTGGAATCTTTGCTTCGGAGCATATCTCCTAAGGGATACGAAGTTGGTACAATTACATTGTGAGCCAAAAAATAATGCCTTAGCTTCCTCGAAGCCGTTATCAGAGCATAAACGAACTTCTCAAGTTCGGAGTATCTTGTCTTCGCTCCTGACAATGCTTCGGATACAAAATAGACAGGATTTTGGACCAACTTCCCATTGAAATTTACTTCTCTGACAAGGACTGCGCTGACAGCTGAACCTGTAGCTGCAAGATACAGGAGTAGGGTTTCGTCCGCAATAGGCACCGTGAGTGTAGCAAGATTACTGAGATAATCTTTAATATCTTCGAAGCTTCTCTGACACTCCGGTGTCCATGCAAAATCTTCGGACCCTTTCAAAGCTTTGAATATTGGCAAGCTCCTCTCCGCAGACCTTGATAAAAACCTGCTAAGTGCGGCCAGACGTCCAGTCAGCTTTTGCACTTGCTTTAAATTCTCCGGAGGAGCCATCTTCTGCAGCGCAGTTATTTGAGTAGGGCTAGCTTCAATTCCCCTGCTTGAAACTAAATACCCTAACAACTTTCCAGCCTTAGCTCCGAATATACATTTTTCTGGGTTAAGATGGATCCCACATGCCCGAAGGCTATTGAATGTTTCTGCTAAGTCTAGGCTATGTTGGTGCTTTAAGGCACTCTTTATTACAATATCATCCATATAGGCCTCTACATTGCGACCTAGTTGATGACCTAGAGCCTTAGCAACTAATCTTGAAAAAGTAGCCCCGGCATTTCTTAGGCCGAAGGGCATTCTTACATAGCAAAAGACTCCCGAAGGAGTTACAAAGCTTGTCTTGATTTCATCTTCGCGCTCCAACCATATTTGATGATAACCAGAATACGCGTCAAGGAAGCTTAATAACTCCGAACCTGCGGTGGAGTCAACCAGTTGATCAATTCGGGGCATGGGGTAGGGGTCACGTGGGCATGCTTTATTCAAGGATGTGAAATCAATGCACATGCGCCACTTCCCGGAAGACTTCTTCCTGACGAAGACTGGGTTGGCTAACCATTCTGTGTGAGACACTTCTCTGATAATCCCAGCCTTCAACAGTTTTTCAACTTCGTCCTTAGCTAAAGCAGCTCTCTTTGCGGACATCTTCCGGAGTCCTTGTAGAATAGGTCGGGCCTTCGGGTTTACAAGTAAACTGTGTTCAATGATATCCCGATCGACTCCGGTGATATCTTCGTCAGACCAAGCGAAGACATCCAAATTTTCTTCCACTACCTTTTCCAAGGAGATTGCAACTTCAGGAGGTAAATCTTTACCAAATTGAAAAGTGTACTCTTTACCATTTTTAACAATGACCTTCGTTGCAATCTCTCCTTCGGGACTTGGTCTTGGAAAAGACTTCTTCGAAGCTTCGGAGGAGGCTGAAAAAATTTCTTCATTATCATGCACACTGTTTACTTGCCTCGGATCAAGAGGGGGACCGTGACCATATTTCGCCCTCCTAGCAATGGCTTGATCTCCGAAGATTGTTAGGACTCATGCTTGTGTGGGCATCTTCATGCACAAGTAGTTGTGATGCGCCACAGCTCCGAACTGATTCAACATGCCTCGTCCGAAGATGGCATTATAAGCATACGGGGCATCTATCACATCAAAGATAACTTCTTCAGTTCGGGCTAATAAACCTTCTCCGAAGGTAACTTCCAGGCCTATCTGGCCAAGTGCATCAAGAGGAGGTCCTGCGTAGCCTTGCAGAGGACGAGCCGCTGGGAGGAGATGCTTCCTGGAAATGCATAACTGATCGAAGGCTTGCACAAAAATGATATCTGCCGAACTACCTCCGTCAATTAGCACCCTTCGGACTTAAGTTCCTGCAATATCAGCGGTGATAACCAATGGATCTGCGTGCGGGAACTTAATACTAGCTGCATCCTCCGCAGAGAAAGATATCGGAACATGAGACCACTCCGGCATTGCAGCTGCAGATGACGAAGTCCCAATATGACCTACTTCCCGAACGTACTCTCTTCGCTGTCTCTTGGACATGCTTCCGAGGGAACCTCCTCCGGAGATAGGGAGAACTACTCTTTTTCCTCTATCTTGCCCTTCCTCTTGCTTCGGAGGTGGCATAACATTGGCCACCGGAGGGTGCCTTGCAGCATCAAAATTTTCTATCCGTGCCACAGCCTGGACCGGGTCTGGGCGCGCTGCTGTTGGACTTCGGTCGGTACTGCCTCGACCCGAAGTTCTCTCCAAGTACTCTCCCCGTAGGGTAAGGATAGCCTTGCAAGTGTCAGTTGCATGGCTTCGATTTTCTCCATGAATACAGCAAAAAAGGGTCTGGCCTTTGCCAGCCATTTTCCCTGGCGGCCTCCAGCCGCTGGCCTTGTTCCCCGTAGACTGTGGAGCTCTTGGTGCAAACTTCTGTGGGGGTGCAATATTCAAGACTTCAGAGCGAGGGTGCTTTTGCCCTCTTCTCCGATCATGTTGCACTTCGAAGACTGGTTCCTGCGGCTGTGCCGAAGTCTTCACTTCTGCTTTGACTTCTTGCAATACAGTCGAAGTAGCAGCAGTCCTCCGAAGCCAACCTTCTTCTGACCTCGCATACTCCTCGAAGTATGACATCAACTGTGAGACTGAGGAGATGCTCTTCCGATGCAGTTTATCCAAAAGGCCTTGATGACTGACGCCTTCCCGAGCCGCATCAACCACTGAGGATGTGGACAGCCCCCGAATTTGCGACTTCGTATGAGCGAAGCGCTTAAAGTACTGCCTCAATGTTTCTCCGGGGAGCTGTTTCACCTGGAAAAGGCTTCCTGTTGACATAGGAGGCACGAAGGTGCCCTGAAAGTTACTTATAAACTTCCTCTTCAACTGCGACCAAGAATTGATTGATCCTGGCTTCAAAGACCAGAACCATCTCAATGCCACTCCTTGAAGAGCTAACGGGAAGCACTTCGCCATAGTGTCTCTAACTCCGCCGCTAGCCTCGATCGCTAGGGCATAAGAACGCACGAACTCTCCGGGATCTTCATCTCCGGCATAGTTACAGAGCTTAGAGGTTTTAAACTTTGGATCAAAGTGAACCTTCTGCAGCTCAGGATGCAACGGAGATTCATTGTCGTAAGAGGCGTTCTCCGGGGCTTCAGGATAACCAAGATCGTCGTCTTCGGGCACCTCTGGGATAGTTGGGGTGGCTTGAGAGCGAAGCCTGTTTGCAGCTTCTTGTCGCCACCTTGCTACCTCAGCTTGAAGGTTGGCCATTTGAGTGGCCATATCCCCAAGGTTATCTTCATCTCCTCCGGAAGGACCTTCCGGGTCTTGAGAACTGGTAGGATCAGTTCGAATCGGGATGGAGGGTGGAGAAGTGACTCCGGGCTGTCGGAGTATGGAAGGGGTTGGCGGAGAGGCTTTGTATGTTCGAGGGATAGAAGCCCCTTCCGGAGTTTGCGGAGGGAAAGCCGAAGACCCTCCGACTTCAACTGTGTCGAAGGGTATCTCTCCGGAGATCTGAGAGGACCTCCGAGTAGGATTGCGAGGTGCGCTCCGCTTAGGAGGCATGATGTAAGAAGTTGGTAGAGAACGAAGTTTTTCGGACTAGGTTCTCCACGGACGGCGCCAACTGTTGGCGTAAAAGATTACGCTAACAGGTTTCTGTAGAAAAGAAACTAACAAACGAAGTGTTTGTGAAGCAAACTGTTCTAAGCCTCCGAAAGGATAATAGCTTAGAATAGTTCGAAAGTGTGTATTGAATAACTTGTATTCGGTCCTTATTACAGGGTGAAATGGGGGGTATTTATAAGCCCAAACATTAAGGAAAAGACCTATTTACCCCTCTATTACAACCGTCATAGTGGAAACTATTTGGTTCCCTTAATAGGGCTAAAATGGTAAAAGACTAATCTAATGAGAAAGAAGATAAGTCTTCCATCTTAGCTGGCAGAAAAGATCTTGGAGGGCTTTAGTTCGAAGATGTACTCCGAACCAATGCCTATCTTCGTACTTCGAACTTGATTCCGGGTATCTTCGAAGATGATCTTCGGGGAACCTTCGAACCAACTGACTGCCTTTATGTCGCTTCGGCAATAACCCCGAAGATGAGATATTTTCCCCCAACAACAGTGCTAATAGATAGATAGACAGTGTACAAAAGACAAGGATAGATAAACTTCTTAGTATAAATGCACAAAGAGTGAAATGAGAAGTTACCGTTCGAAATTTGTCTCCCGTTCGAAACTTGGCGAAGCCTGCTTCGCTGGTCGAAGCCTGCTTCGCTGGTCGAAGTCTGGTTCGGAGGTCGAGGTCTGCTTCGAATGATGAAGCCTGCCGAGGAGGTTTAGTCTAACCTAGTTCGAGGTGGCAAAAGACCGAAGATGCTTCGAAGCTAAGTACAGAAGTATCGAAGCTAGCTTCGAACCGAGTGCTTCGAAGCCTATCCTTCGAACAGAATGCTTCGAACACAACACACAGACAAAACAACCTTCGAAAAGCGAAGCGAAGGCTGACACGCGACAGAGAAACCAAAATGAAGCCTACACTTTACCTTCGAACAAACACACCAAGGACCTTCGAAGAAGACGGATGCAAACACGGAGCGAAGTCTAACAGAAAGACAAGCTTCGAAGCCAACTTCGAAACCTGTCGAAGTATGGACTTCGAAGAGCTCAAGTCGGAGTACCTTCGCACAGACGTTCGAAGTATGATACGCTGACAGTGTGCAAGAACTAGTACTCACGAAAGAACACAAACGACGCAACAGAGAAGCTTCTGTTCCCGAATAAATTCAGGCTGCGCATGTAGACCGAAGCATTTACTCCACAAAAACAAACACTGCACTTCCAATGAAATCAACAGGGAATAAAGATTCATAGCAACATGAAGAACAACAAAGATGCAGTAATGGAAATGGCTTGAGAAGAAGCCTGGCGGCGCACAGCAGGAGAGAGAAAGTGCAAGAGACAAAATGACCCAAAGGAGTAGCATTGATTTCAGCCAAAAGGGTAGTCCAACCCTAGGGATTGGGGCCCTATTTATAGGCTGCCCAATGGCCTAGAATATTCCACCAGCCCCTTAGGGTTTTTACAGACACTAAAATAAAGGAAAAGACTAAACTGCCCTTAGGATTTTTTACAGACTTGACTGACTAACTGTGGGCCTAGAGATACAGATGACTTATCCGGAAGCTAAGCTTTCTTAGCGACTACGGCTTCTTATCTGAACAGTCGGATACAAGATCGACGGTTGTCAGTTTTGCGCAGAAACTGACAAAGCCTCCACCAACTTTGCACCAGGTACCCGGATTGGGTCGGCCCGACTCCGCAGCTCTCTCAACCTGGCAATCGCTCACCGCCTGTGTACCTGAGTCAATCCTGGTCAACAGCCCAGTGGGTCTTCTACTGCTTCTGGCCCATGTACCCGGATTGGGCCAGCCCGACTTCGCAGCCTCCTCTGCCCGACAATCGCTTGCTGCCCGTGTACCTGAGTCACATGCGGCCCATGAAACAGCAGATCTTCACTCTTCTCAGTTCTCTTTGACTATCGTTGACAATGACTCATCACTTCTGGAGCCATGAGGCCCACGCTATTCAGCATGGCTCCTCACCCTTCTCCCGAAGTTACGAGGCTATTTTGCCAAGATCCTTAGAGAGAGTTGTCTCGCACCCCTAGGTATTCCTTAAGGGTTAAACTTCCATTCGTCCATATTTCTAGAAAAAGTATCTCGTATTTTGCATTTCCATTCCCACAAGAAAAAATACTATAATTCACATTTCAAACAGGCATGGATACAACATCTATAGGATAACTTCCATCTTGAGAGTTCTTTCTGACTTCCGTGTGATATCCGTGATCTCTCAAGCAAGGGGGACAACGAATAGGAGAAATGGAAGTTTGGGCTTTAGAAGGATTTGGTGTTGCTCATATTTTACAAGAGATACTTACTTATAAATCTGATCATCTTATAGCTCACCAAGAAATACTTAACGCTACGATCTGGGGAAAACGAATACCTAATCACGAGGATCCTCCAGAATCTTCTCGAATGCTGGATCGAGAACTACGATCTTTGGCTCTAGAACTGAATCATTTCCTTGTATCTGAGAAGAATTTCCAGGTTAATAGGGAAGAAGTTTGATCGGAATAAATATAAATTCTTTTCTTATTTCTATTTTATGATTGACCAATATAAACATCAACAACTTCAAATTGGACTCGTTTCCCCTCAACAAATAAAGGCTTGGGCTAACAAAATACTACCTAATGGGGAAGTCATTGGCAAAGTAACAAGGCCCTCTACTTTTCATTATAAAATGGATAAACCAGAAAAAGATGGATTGTTTTGCGAAAAAATCTTTGGACCCAAAAAAAGCGGAATTTGTGCTATATATACCCGGTATTGGCCATAATTTACAAGAACATTTTGTACTATTAGTAAGAGGAGGAAGGGTTAAGGATTTACCCGGTGTGAGATATCGCATTATTCGAGGAGCCCTAGATGCAAGCATATGTTTCATGCTTGTTTGAGTAATAGCAAGGAGATTCCCTAATATCATGCTAAGAATAGCTAGGATTTCGAGAAGAAGATGCCATTCGTTTGATGAGAAATAAAAAGTAATATCGAGAATTCACGTGGCTGAAGCTGAAGTAGCAACTTTCGAAGTAACAGAAAGAAAAGCAACGACTGGAGCAGGCTACCATGAGACAAAAGATCCTCTTTCTAAAGAAATTCGATTCGGAACTCTTATATGTCCAAGGTCAATATGGAAATTCTTTCAGGGGTTTTCGCTTACTTTGTACGTGTCAACAAACAATTCGAAATACCTCGACTTTTTCAGAACAGGTCCGAGTCAAACAGCAATGATTCGAAGCCCACCCCAAAAGGGTATGAAAATACCGGGTGACGTTAGCTTTTCGACGAATACTTGTCTCGTGCAGCGAAGTCCTGTTAGTAAGACCCCGCGCAAAAATGGATTATATAAGAATATTATTCCGAATACTCCTCTGGATGCGTATAGTAGCATTGCGATTCCGAATCTTTTCCTCATAGAAACTAAAATAACATCTAAACTGACTCCACAAACTTTGGTAACTCCAACTTCAACCTCGATTTTATTAATAACTACTTATGAGACATTCTTTGGCACATACCCCTTATCTCAAGTTTTCGATCAAACCAATCCATTGACACAAATTGTTCATGGGCGAAAAGTGAGTTGTTTGGGTCCTGTTCAATAGGCATTCCATCTTGCAAATAGGGCATATCTTGCCTAGGCAAAATTTTGGAAATGATCCCCTTATTCTCGTGTCTTCAGGCTACTTTATCCCCAACTTTGATTTCACGTTTCTGTAAAATATATACACGAACCATTATGTCGAGGGGGTCCCTCTGGATCCATTTCACATTTTTATCTTGGACGAAATGATAAAAGAGAAACCGAAGACACATGTACAAAACCCCCCTATAGGAAGACACAAGGAAATAATACAATTGGCCAAAATAGATAATGAGGATCATCTTAATATCATTTTGCATTTCTCGACAAATATAATCTGTTTGGCTATTCTAAGTGGTTCTTTTTTTCTGGGTAAAGAAGAACTTGTTATTTTGAATTCTTGGGTTCAGGAATTCCTCTATAACTTAAATGACCCAATAAAAGCTTTTTTGATTCTTTTAATTACTGATTATTTTGTTGGATTTAACTCCACCTGCGGTTGGGAACTTATAATTCGTTGGGTCTATAACGATCTTGGATGGGTTCCTAACAAGCTAATTTTCGCTATTTTTGTTTCCTGTTTTCCAGTGATTCTAGATACATGTTTTAAATTTTGGATCTTTTTATTTAAGTCGCCTATCTCCTTCGCTTGTTGTCATTTATCATTCAATTATGGAAGCATAAACTCATTCGATCTCCTGATATTAATCAAATTAGCATCTTTCTTCCTTTAGAAAGAAAGCCCTTTTCTATTTTAGGAAAATTCTTTCTATTTCTACCTGCTCAAGGTATTCATCATTCCAGCGAAATTTTTATTGAATTAGAATACTTTACCGCGATTCAATAAAAAAAATAAAGGATTACATTATCTATAAATATAGAATATAGATAAATAAACATATACAGCTAGATCTATTCAGGATCTTCTTTCTTGACTATATATTTTTCTATTTTAACAAATTCAATATTAAAAAACCCTAACTTTTTCTATTAATATGCATCTATTCGTAATATTTTAGAATATTAAGGAATTAGAGAAATTTGCACACTTTCTTATTTGATTCGCGAGGAGCTAGATGATAAAGATATAGAAGTAATAAAGCGAATAAAAAGGGGGCAATCCAAATATTGCTAATATACCAGGGCCATCTTATTAATAATTCTAATGATTTATCTTGGAATTTGGAATCGAATAAAAAAATCTATATTATGCTCAAGGAAAGTAGATATAGATAGGGACTTATACTCTTAAAAAAATACACTAGCTTTTAAAAATTTAAAAAATTTTTATATTACGTAGGGAAATCCAAGATAAACAGTGTCCCTTAGGCACCTAATCCTTATATCATAATAGATCCGAACACTTGCCTCGGATTGACTTCAATATATAATTGCTCCAGTGAATAACTAAAAAAATGGAAGGACGGTAGATAGTAAAGAAAAGGACTAATCATAATATCTATCTTTCAGAGGTTCACTAAAAAGTTGGCGAGTCTCTTTGTATGTCTTGTCCGGAAAGAGGAGGACTTAATGATTATTCGTTCGCCGGAACCAGAAGTAAAAATTGTTGTGGATAGGGATCCTGTAAAAACATCTTTTGAGGAATTGTGAACTGGTTAATTATTCAAATGTATCAGCAGAATTTTAGGATTAATTTGGTTAATCATCCTAGCCAAGATCGGTTTTTGGATTACAACAATTATTTTTATTCTGAGTTTTATTCTCAGATTCTAGCTGAGGGGTTTGCGATCATTGTAGAAATCCCATTCTCGCTACGAGAGCTTTCTTGTCCAGAAGAAAAAGAAATACCAAATTTTCAGAATTTACGATCTATTCATTCAATATTTCCTTTTTTAGAAGACAAATTTTTGCATTTACATTATCTATCACATATAGAAATACCCTATCCTATCCATTTGGATATCTTGCTTCAACTCCTTCAATATCGAATCCAAGATGTTCCATCTTTGCCTCCTCATGTTAACATATTTTATTGTTTTGGGGGAATTACACTTACTTGTTTTCTAGTACAAGTTGCTACCCGGTTTTGCTATGACTTTTTACTATCGCCTAACCGTTACAGAGGCTTTTTCCTCGGTTCAATACATAATGACCGAGGCCAACTTTGGTTGGTTAATCCGATCAGTTCATCGATGGTCAGCAAGTATGATGGTTCTAATGATGATCCTGCACGTAGACCATTAACTAAAATATGTCTATGGTTAACTAATTGCTGGGCCTCAGGAATGGTTAAAGCCATACCTAATCGAAAAAGGATATTATCCAAACACATTTCAAGTAATTGTAGTAAAACCTGACCTATTGAACTTTTGGCTTTTCCAGCGATATGTACATATCTAAGTAATTGTCGTTCTGTCAGACCATAATGAAAATGCAATCCTAGCACTTCCTATCATTTAATATCCATCCCTTTGGTCTTATTGACATAAGAGATGTCATTTATAGTCTATCTCTTTCTATATATGGAAAGTCAAGAAATTCTCATCGAAACATCGAGAAATTGTGTGCATATAGAAAACTCTAAAGAAAGAAAAAAAGGAGACCCATGCCATGATTTTCAAATCTTTTCTACTTAGTATTCTAAGTTTCTCGATGAGGATAATTAATTCGGTCGTTGTGGTCGGACTCTATTATGGATTTCTGACCACATTCTCCATGGGTCCCTCTTAGATCTTCTTTTAACCCGGTTGAAGGGTAATGATCATACGTCTGTAATGCATTGTATGCCCTAGAATAGGGCCCTTTCTTCTACCCTTTCCGGGTAGTCGATGGCTATTCACAGCTACTACCTTAACACCAAAGAAGAGTCTAAATGAAACTGGGTCTAAAAAAATTCATAATTTTCTATTTCATAATCATTCCTATTTTCATTCTAAAAAAGAATTAAAGAACCTATATTATGATATGAGTTCTGTGATTAATCATTTTCTATGTCAGTATCTATATGTGTGTATTAGATTTACACAGCTTTATAAAGCCCTTCTTTTTCTAATTTAGAGGGAGTTTCACTACCAACACAACGTAATTAACTCGATTCGTTAGAACAGCTTCCATTGAGTCTCTGCACCTATCCTTTTCCTTTGGATTCTAGTTCGAGAACCGCGTGTTTTCTCAAAACACGGATTTGACTCAGGATTGCCCATTTTTAATTCTAGGGTTTCTCTGAATTTGGAAGTTACCACTTAGCAGGTTTCCATACCAAGGCTCAATACAATCAAGTCCGTAGCGTCTACCAATTTTTCCATATCCCCATTTTATTTTTCTTTGAGACCAGGATTCCTTGTGTAATTTCATCCATCTGTTAGTTTTTTTTGGAATCATTGAATTCATTACTATTGGGGAATCCTGGTCCTCTCGAGTCCTATATTCGTCCTCTAGGATCCCATATTCATCTTCTAGGGTTTCATATTTGTCCTCTAGGATCCCATATTCATCTTCTAGGGTTTCATACTCGTCGTCTAGAGTCCTATATTCGTTCTCTGAGTCTTCTTGCCGAGTCCTATATTCGTCGTCTAGGGGTCCATATTCGTCCTCTGAGTCTTCCTCTGGAGTCCTATATTCGTCCTCCAAGGGCCTATATCTAAATTTAACAATTCCTGAACCTTTTTTATCTTTTTTGTATCGTGGATCGTCAAAATAAGCAACTATAGTATTTCTACGCCTTCTAGAACATATAATTGTCTCAAAAGGGCCAATATACATACACTATTGGACCTTTTGAGTAAGACTGAAGAAGATCTTATGAGAATTGACAGTTTTCATATGCAAGATAAAAAACAGATATGGGACACTTAGAGAAGCATCTCCCAATTGATTTACCTAAGAATAAGTTCTCGTTTTAAATCCATTGCAATTTTTTCCTCTCTTCTTTTCGAGTTATAATAAAAAGAAAAAGAAAACAATTTTGCATATCAGTAAATCCGATATTATTCCATTCCTATTTGAAGAGTGCCTAACTGCATGGATAAGCTCACATTAACCCGTCAATTTTGGATCTAATTCGGGATTTTTCTTGGGAAGTTTCTGTGATCATTACTAAATAGGGAAATGATTTTTTATGGTACATAAGGCCATAAATTTCTTTCTTCCTTTTCTTTATTGAACAAAGAAATTGGGGAAGATGTTTTCTTCCCCCCCCCTTCTCATGAAGTCTAGGCCATAGAGAAAGAGTGAGATGATTTTTTTATTTATCATAGACTTTCCCTATAGCTTGAAAGAAACAAGAAACAAAGAGTCGTAACTTAAGAAAAAGGTGCCTTTTATAAGCAATACCGCTTCGTTATTGGTATGTTATATAGTAAACGGATCAAAGGGGATCCTCTACCATTAGAGAATATTCATCTTAACAAGAAATTCTATATATATTAAGATATCTCTGACAAGGGCTATATTGCAAAAAGATCCATTATGTTCATTGCATAATAAGCTCCCTTGAAAAGCATTGGCGCATGATCTCGATGAATTACTTCTGAATAAATTCAGAAATCATATGGAAGAACCATATCATTTCGCGACCCATTGGTAAATCACCTTTGATTCTCTATAGACCAATAAATAGGAGCATCCGTTGACAAAAGGATCACCCTAAGATGATAATCTCATGGCTATTAGGAACGAATCAAATCAGATGGTTCTATTTCTCAACCTTTCTGACTTGCTCCTACGGAACCAAGGTCGAAAGGATTGAAAAAGTCAGTCATTCACAACCATTGATGAAGGATTCCTCGAAAAGTTAAGGATTAGTAGTTCTTTTTTGAAATCGATTTCAAAAAAGCCAGGACTTGTTATTCTCTTACCCCAACTTATGCGAGGTACGAATTTCTCGAGTGGGATCAGTATTATAATCCAAAGTATTTTATTGACCAGGCGGCACCCAGATTTGAACTGGGGATAAAGGATTTGTAGTCCCCTGCCTTACCACTTGGCCATGCCGCCAAAAAATCCGATCTAAAATCGAGAAAAGAGCAAGTATTCATCCGCATTTTCTTACTAAAACAAGCTTTATTTTATCTTGAATCCAATTCTACTTGCTTTTTTCCAATCTTTTTCCAAAAATCTATTCATGCTTTCTTGGGCACAAGAAAAAGGCAAAAAGACTTGTTTAATATCATATATAGAAAGAGATAGACTATAAATGACATCTCTTATGTCAATAAGACCAAAGGGATGGATATTAAATGATAGGAAGTGCTAGGAAGTGAAATAGAATGAAATAGGACACCTTATATGTATCAAAATCGATATCAAAATCAAAAAGATGTACAATCCAATTTCTCGATTCAATAGAAGCCCAAAGAGGTGCATAGGGTACCCAAATAAGGATAGGATAGATGGTATATAGATGGTATCATCGATGATTTAATAACTATCTTTGTAGCTCCAGAATGTTTTAGTTTATGTTCCTATCTATTGTCTGGATATACCAAGAGAGATCTACGGTCTAATGAGGCTACTATGAAATATTTACTCATGGGTGGGGCAAGCTCTTCTATTATGGTTCATGGTTTCTCTTGGCTATATGGTTCATCTTGGGGGGAGATCGAGCTTCAAGAAATTGTGAACGGTCTTAAGCCCATGGATTTATTGGTGCTACACTTTTTTTCTTGGCGGGAACGGCTTGTGATAGAATGCGCCTTGTTTATCTCGAAGAACTGGGAGGGGCTTCTATCCCAATGCCGAAAATTTTTACTATGTTTAGTAGCTTTTCAATGGCTTCTCTCGCTTTACCAGGAATGAGTGGTTTTGTTGCAGAATTAGTAGTATTTTTTGGACACACTATGTAGAATATCCTGACTCTGAATAGTTACATGCAAGTCTATATAACATAGAAAAGAGGGCTGCCCATGACGGGTACGTGTGGGATGAACCAAATCCTCATTGAATTGGATTTTTCCATTCGAGGGGGATCGTACAAGGTCGGCAGTACCCCCTGTGAATACTCCACCAGTATGAAAAGTTCTTAATGTTAGTATCTTTTAGATGTTTACGTAACTCATCCAGAAATTGCTTTACCTGTCCAATTTCTAAGGAATCAAGATATCCTCTCGTTCCGGTATAAATCGTAATATGATTCGCGATCTCGGAACGAATCTCTTGACCTAAAAAAAAGTGTCCTTTCTCGATACATAACATTGTATAAGTCAACCCAAGTCGCTTCTTCATCTCCAGGAATCCGGTAAGGTACTCTTGGAACACCAATGGGCATATTAGATTAATATTATTAAATTTAAGTAAGAAAATTACACTTTAATATGTAACTGCATCCAATCTCCGAAAAGTCCCGATTGTTTCGATTTTTGGAATGGGATATTTACGGAATCCCCATGAATAGGATCAAACCTTATTCCATGCTATTTCCATAAGATTCCTCTTTCTTATTCTTAAGCAAGCCACCGAGAGGGCTTAGTTGATCATGATTTATGTTTTCTCTTTCTTTTCCTTTTTGTTTGTTTCGAGAAAGATATCGTCTGATTCTCCTTCTATTCATTCTTTTCCAATCGAGATGTATGGATCCACGTGTCGTACATGCCAGATCATGAATTAGTAACTGCATCCAATCTCCGAAAAGTCCCAATTGTTTCGATTTTTGGAATGGGATATTTACGGAATCCCCATGAATAGGATCAAACCTTGTTCCTTCTATTTCTCCAAGTAAAGCTCTTCGCAAGGCAATACCGACGGTATCCGCTTGACCTTTTCTAAGCGGGGACAGAATGAAACGACCATAATAAAGACGCTTACTATCTACTCTTGATTCAACACACTTCCACTCTAGTGTTTGAGTGGACCCTGCTACCCCCTCTCGAACCATATAGACTAGTTTTATTATTTGATCATTGAATCGTTTATTTCTCTTGAAAGCGGTTTCATTCTTTTACAGACGTCTTTTTTAGGAGGTCGACACCCATTATGCGGCATAGGTGTTACATCGCGTATACAACTTAATCGTACACCACTTTTAGCAATGGCTCGTAATGCGGCATCTCTTCCACTACCAGCACCCTTTACCATAACTTCTGCTCGTTGCAAACCCACTGTACGAATAGCATCTACAGCTGTTCTTTGACCAGCATAGGGTGATGCTTTTCTTGAGCTTTTGAATCCACAAGTACCTGCGGAGGACCAGAAAACCACCCGACCTTGCGGGTCTGTAACAGTTATAATGGTATTGTTGAAACTAGCTTGAACATGAATAACCCCTTTTGTTATTCTACGTGCACTCTTCCGTAAACTAAAACGCGCATTCCTACGCAAACCAATACGTGCTCTCCTACGTGAACCTATTTTTGGTATAGCTTTTGTCATATTTTATTATCTCATAAAGTTAGAAATAACAAAAAGAAAAAAAGATACAAAGATATCCGTTTCAGGGTAAAATATATCCTTTACTTGAATTTTTTTATTTTGAATTTGGGCATTTTCGCGGGTACTTTTTTTACTTTTTATAAAATCAAGTTCTTTTTTCGAAAGATTACCCTTGTCTTTGTTTATGCTTCGGATTGGAACAAATGACTCTAATTCGTCCACGCCTACGAATTAGTCGACATTTTGTACAAATTTTACGAACAGAAGCTCTTATTTTCATATTTCGGTATTCCTTTCTTAAACTATGAATCTACTCTTTGGGAAAAAATAAGTCTCTTTGCTTGAATTTTTGAACTTTTAATTTATTACTCTAGAAAAAATAAAAACCTAATCCTTTGAATCTTTGATATCCTTCAAATCTTCGGTATCCTTTGAGTCTTCGGTACGCTTCGAATCCTTATGGGGAAGTCTATAAATTATACGCCCCTTGCTTGAATCATAACGACTTACTTCAATTTTGACCCTATCCCCCATCAGTATTCGTATAGAACTAGACCGGATCTTTCCTGAAATATAGCCCAGGATGATGGTGTCATTCTCTAGGCGAACGCGGAACATTCCGTTGGGTAGGGCTTCCGTAACTAAACCCTCGAAAGTAATTTTTGCTTCTCTTGGGTTTTTTTTTCTCTCCTATTTTTTTTTTCTGTCATATTTTTTTTTCTCCTATTTTTCAAATAAAAAAAGAAAAATAGGAAGTTCAAGATAGAATTTGGGTACTATAGGCGGGCCGATTACCATATATAACATAAGACTTCTCCCCCAATTCTATTTAGTCGAGCTTCTCGATCTGTCATTATACCTCGAGAAGTAGAAAGAATAGCAATTCCCATTCCGCCCAAAACCTTAGGAATTCCTTGATAGTTGGCATAAATTCGTAAGCCGGGTCGGCTGATACGCTTTAAAAAGGTTCTAGTTCTATATATTCCTTTTCTAGTCTTTCTCTTTTGATGTCGCAAAGTTGAAACCAAGAAATATCTGTTACTTTCCTTATGTTTCCGAACACTTTCAATAAAACCCTCTCGTAGAAGTATTTTAACAATGTTTTCGGTAATATTTGTGGATACTACTCGAATAGTTCCTTTTTTATTCATGTCCGCGTTTCTTATAGAGGTTAGTAAATCAGCAATAGTGTCCTTGCCCATAAGATTATAATTCTAGGTTCCTCCTAATTTTTCTATAATCAACATGTTTTTTTTTTCTTTTAATTTAGGATTCTAAAGCATATACGTGAAACACAATCTATTAATTTTTTTTATCTATATCTTGTCTACTAGTATTTATAATACTTCAGGAGCTAATGAAACTATTTTAGTAAAATTCAATTCTCTCAATTCCTCGGCGATCGCGCCAAAAATGCGAGTTCCCTTTGGATTTCCTTTTTGATCAATGATAACCGCTGCATTGTCATCATAGCGTATTATTATACCGTCTTCGCATTTGAACTCTTTACATGTACGTACAATTACAGCTCGAATTACTTCGGATCTTTCTAGAGGCATTTGGGGCACTGCGTCTTTGATTACAGCAACAATAACGTCACCAATACGAGCATATCGCTGATTACTAGCAGCTCCTATCACTCGAATACACATCAATTTTCGAGCTCCACTGTTATCTGCTACATTTAAAAGGGTCTGAGGTTGAATCATATTATTTGGATTTCAATTTGTTATTTCAATGCAAAAGGATGAAAGAAATATTGTCTTTCCAGAAAGAGGAACCCGGTTTTTTTTCAATATTACTTGTTTTTTTTGGGGGGGGTTCGATTAGAAATATAACATGGTATCATTGGCACTATTTAGGATAAATACAAAACTATATATTAGTATTGGGAAACTGTTAATACGAATAACAGAAACTCTGTTATAGCCATTTATGTACATTCAATGTACTCTACGGATAGAGGAATACATAAAGTTGAACATAATAAAATAAGAAATTGAAAGATTTCGTTGAAATTGTTCATTTAGAAATTTCCCAAAAAACTAATTATAGGTTCTTCTCTCCATCGGAACAATAGGGCCGGCCCTTCCCCTTTGGAAGGTTGTGGGCGAGGAGGGATTCGAACCCCCGACACCGTGGTTCGTAGCCACGTGCTCTAATCCTCTGAGCTATAGGCCCACCCCATCTCCACTGGATCTCTTCCCGGGGGTACCCCCAAAAGGAACTTTCCTCTCCTCAGCCATTTCATTTCGAGTTAAGAATGAGGGGCAAGGGGATTGATACCGAGAAAGATTTCTTCTTATTATAAGACGTGATTTGATCCGCATATGTTTGGTAAAAGAACAATCTTCTCCTTTAATCATAAATGGAAAGTGTTCAACTAGAACATGAAAACGTGACTCAATGGGTCTTAGTTAGTCTTCGGGACGGAGTGGAAGAAGGGCGGAGACTCTCGAACGAGGAAAAGGATCCCTTCGAAAGAATTGAACGAGGAGCCGTATGAGATGAAAACCTCATGTACGGTTCTGTAGAGAGACAGTAAGGGTGACTTATCTGTCGACTTTTCCACTATCAACCCCAAAAAACCCAACTCTGCCTTACGTAAAGTTGCCAGAGTACGATTAACCTCTGGATTTGAAATCACTGCTTATATACCCGGTATTGGCCATAATTTACAAGAACATTCTGTAGTATTAGTAAGAGGAGGAAGGGTTAAGGATTTACCCGGTGTGAGATATCGCATTATTCGAGGAGCCCTAGATGCTGTCGCAGTAAAGAATCGTCAACAAGGGCGTTCTAGTGCGTTGTAGATTCTTATCCAAGACTTGTATCATTTGATGATGCCATGTGAATCGCTAGAAACATGTGAAGTGTATGGCTAACCCAATAACGAAAGTTTCGTAAGGGGACTGGAGCAGGCTACCATGAGACAAAAGATCCTCTTTCTAAAGAGATTCGATAAACTGGAAATGAGAGACGGTATTGCAAAGCGGTGTTAATTACCATTTGGGATTCAATGCTCAAAGAATACAAACATGGATTCGCAAACAAAAAGGGGAATTCGTAGTCACTTTTTCCTATCGCGTAAAAAAGGCTTTACGCGAGAGCAATAGAGGTTGGGATACATCTATCTCTTCTGAGCAACCTCTTTTGGATTCTTAAGACCAACCTTGCAGTAGGATACCGTCTGCTTTGGGTTCTTTATTATATTATCTCCTTCGATGGATTTTTAGGGTCGTTCAGGCTATATTTAGTCTATTTTGGCTTTTACTGTCTCCTTTTCTCAGGGAGGTGGTTAAGGACCTCATAAGATAGAGGAGAGCGCCAGGCGTAGATTTCTGGAATACTTCTACGGGAAATGCTCATTCAATGAGCATTCTCCATATTATGCCTTGAAGAGGACTCGAACCTCCACGCTCTTTACCACGAGATTTTGAGTCTCGCGTGTCTACCATTTCACCATCAAGGCATCTTGAAAGTGAATCGTATTCCATGAATATGATATCTATCTAATGTGATATATGGAATATATGACAAAGGTGGAGTCTTGGAGTATTTCGATCGGTCGGTCATATAGGCCTGAGTCAGACATCAAATAGCTTCGATTTGCATTATCCGTAGGACGCCTTATATGTATCAAAATCGATATCAAAATCAAAAAGATGTACAATCCAATTTCCCGATTCAATAGAAGCCCAAAGAGGTGCATAGGGTACCCAAATAAGGATAGGATAGATCTATCAAAAGCAGGTCTGATTACACCTATTCCTAATCCTAAATAGAATGTAAGGACGTGGGGATTTCTATGTAAACAGAGTATCCTATTTCCATAGGCTCAAATGACCCCTTCTCATAATAAGAATGTGCACGGTCTGGTTCGGTATGGAATGAACTTACAATCTGGTGATCGAGTCGATTCCATGATTATAAGTTCTTAACCCTAGCGACCATTCCCATTTTGGGCGGAACAGATCTACTAATTCTTTTATTCCAGTTAGTAAGAGGGATCTTGAACTAAGAAATAGACCTAGCAGCTAAAAGAGGGTATCCTGAGCAATTGCAAGAATGGGGTTCATTGATATTCTGGTATGGTAGATGCTATCACACATACAGTCATACTCAATTTGATGGAATTGTTTGATCTTAAAGGGGATCTTCTATAATTTTGCACATAAGGGGTTATTTCTTGGTTTCGTCCAGTCATTAATAACTTGACTATTTTTATATAATAGTAGATAGAAAGAACGCTCGTAAGGAGTCCTATTGAAACCAAGAAATATAGGCCTGCTTGCCATCCACACCAGAATAGATAGAGTTTTCCGAAGAAACCTGGTAGTGGAGGAAGGCCTCCTAGGGATAAGAGACATAGGGCTAAAGAGAGAGCCAAAAAATGATCTTTCGTGTATAATCCTGCATAATCTCGAATGTTATCAGTTCCGGTACGTAGACCAAATAATACAATGCAAGAAAAAGTTCCTAAATTCATGGAGATATAGAACAGCATATAAGTTATCATGCTTTCATATCCATCATTTGAGTCTCAAACAATTATTCCAATAATTACATATCCGATTTGCCCTATGGACGAATATGCAAGCATACGTTTCATGCTTTTTTGAGTAATAGCAAGGAGATTCCCCAATATCATGCTAAGAATAGCTAGGATTTCCAGAAGAAGATGCCATTCGTTTGATGAGAAATAAAAAGGAATATCGAGAATTCGCGTGGCTGAAGCTGAAGCAGCAACTTTCGAAGAAACAGAAAGAAAAGCAACGACTGGAGTGGGGGAGTCAGAGTCGAAAAGAGGATTCCTCGCTTCTTTCTCTCATGCAAAACCGTGTTCTTTTCCAGCATCGCACGACATGTTTAAGCATGAAAGATTCGCTGGTTTTTCCTTTTTTTCTTTTACTATAGTCTATTCTCATATTATTTTTCTCCCCCTCCATGGATTCTTTCGATGAAGAATTGTCTTCGATTTTCTTTTTATTTTGACTTGATAGAAATTAAGTGGATGCAGTGAAAAAATAAATTGAATTAGATTACTATTTCAATCTAGTAATCTATTCTATGTAGATTCAAGATAATAGAATAGAAAGACTCTAAAGTGTGGTAGAAAAAACAACTATATGTAGTTTTTTCTACCACACTTTATGATTCCCACCGGATCCTTTCATTTAAGACTTGGATTTTTTATTTAATCCCTTTTTCATTTCTTCAATGATTAATATTAATTGGAAGTCCAATTAATTATTTTGGCTCACTGTTTTTACATAAATAATAAGTAAAAAGGCAGTAGGAACTAGAATGAACAGTGCAGTAGCAATAAATGCGAGAATATTTACTTCCATAACCTCTTATTTTTCGCAATAACTCGGGATGTAATCCCATGGAGAGGAAAAGGGGGGGTATCCTGTAAATTCAAAGGGAGGACTGACCCCTTCTCATAATAAGAATGTGCACGGTCTAGTTCGGTATGGAATGAACTTATAATCTGATGATCGAGTCGATTCCATGATTATAAGTTCATAACCCTAGCGACCATTCCCATTTTGGGCGGAACAGATCTACTAATTCTTTTATTCCAGTTAGTAAGAGGGATCTTGAACTAAGAAATAGACCTAGCAGCTAAAAGAGGGTATCCTGAGAAATTGCAAGAATGAGGTTCATTGATATTCCTGGTATAGTAGATGCTATCACACATACAGTCATACTCAATTCGATGGAATTGTTTGATCTTAAAGGGGATCTTCTATAATTTCGCACATAAGGGGTTATTTCTTGGTTTCGTCCAGTCATTAATAACTTGACTATTTTTAGATAATAGTAGATAGAAAGAACGCTCGTAAGGAGTCCTATTGAAACCAAGAAATATAGGCCTGCTTGCCATCCACACCAGAATAGATAGAGTTTTCCGAAGAAACCTGCTAGTGGAGGAAGGCCTCCTAGGGATAAGAGACATAGGGCTAAAGAGAGAGCCAAAAAGGATCTTTCGTGTAGAATCCTGCATAATCTCGAATGTTATCAGTTTCGGTACGTATACAGAACCAAATATTAGTTCTTTTCTATTTCTAGATATCTATTTCTATATATTAGTATTAGTTAGTAGTACTATTCTATTAGTTAGCGATCCCGGCTCTGTGAGTTCTTTCTTCCGTGATGAACTGCCGGCACCAGTCCTACATTTTTCTCTGTGGATCGAGGAGAAAGGGGGCTCAGCAGGAAGAGGATTGTACCATGAGAGAAGCACAGAGGTCAACCCTCTTCAAATATGGAACATGGATTCTGGCAATGCAACGTAGTTGGGTCCTCATATCGATCTGAATGAATCAGTCTTTCTATAGAGGTCAATCTTTGCCTATTAGGCAAGAGGATAGCAAGTTCCTTATTTTCCTCCGGGGGTCTTAATTACCACTGCTTAGCTTTCAATTCGCCTCTGACCATCAAATTAAATGTGAATAACCCGTCCTCTCTTTGAAACAAGGGGCGCTTCCAGTTTTGTGCGTGCTTCAAATAATTTTGTCTTCTCCATATTACCATATCTCTAGAGTCAATAATTTTCTATGAGGAACTAAAATAGAGGATGTAGCGAGCGTAGTTCAATGGTAAAACATCTCCTTGCCAAGGAGAAGATACGGGTTCGATTCCCGCCACTCGCCAGCTTAATTTCATAAGGTACTATGATATAAAATTGAGTCTACTTATATTAAAGTAAGTAGGTGTTAGTCTAGTACTGTACCCCTTACTATCTTAGCCCTCCTTTGCGCCCCACTCAAAAAAAAGAACACTATAGCAGCGGGAATAAGAAAGAGGAATCTTATGGAAATAGTATGGAATAAGATTTGATCCTATTCATGGGGATTCCGTAAATATCCCATTCTAAAAATCGAAACAATCGGGGCTTTTCAGAGATTGGATGCAGTTACTAATTCATGATCTGGCATGTACAGAATGAAAACTTCATTCTCAATTCTACGAGAATTTTTATGAAAGCGTTTCATTTGCTTCTCTTCCAGGGAAGTTTCATTTTCCCAGAATGTATGCGGCGAGCGAAATGGGAGCAGCCTAAACCGTGAAAACGGGGTTGTGGGAGAGCAATACAAGCGTTGTGCTGCTAGGCAATTCGGTATGCTGGGGGATATTGCCATAAAGTTGAAACTTTTTTATTAAGCTGTAATTTTCTCCCTGCATACATGCTCCTTTGGAAGCACATACAATCAAAGGGCAAATTCTTTTACCTAACTACAGATCTAATACTACCCCTTAGATTTCTTTATGGTTTCATGCTTTTTGATTCTTTATCATTAGGATATTATTTTAGGTGATCTCTTATGTACAGAAAGGAGATAATGCTACCCCATGGAGAATTAGCAGCGCCCACGAATGATATAAATACTACTGTTGCTTTAGCTTTACTCACGTCAGCAACATATTTTTATGCGGGTCTTAGCAAAAAAGGGTTGAGTTATTTCGAGAAATATATTAAACCAACTCCAATCCTTTTACCAATTAACATATTAGAAGATTTCACAAAACCATTATCGCTTAGTTTTTGTCTTTTTGGGAATATATTGGCAGATGAATTAGTCGTTGTTGTTCTTGTTTCTTTAGTCCCCTTGGTAGTTCCTATACCGGTCATGTTTCTTGGATTATTTACAAGCGGTATTCAAGCTCTTATTTTTGCAACGTTAGCCGCAGCCTATATAGGTGAATCCATGGAGGGGCATCATTGAATTGACTATTTTTCTAAATAGTCTTTTTTTAGCTTAACTCAATTTATGCATGGTTGCAGAAAATTC